>JAZKJV010008594.1:0-566903 GCA_037367405.1 Ottelia alismoides
TGTAAAAAAATTCTTCTAAATGTTACCATCTCCAATTTTCAGCTCGAATCCCTTCACCGTCGTTTCCATAAAATATGCATTCATACATTCAGTCTTAGCCCAACTTATACGAGATATTTTAGTCTCTGTCCCATGTCTTCAAACATCTTGCTTCTCATTTACTCCATCTCTAATCTCATCGATCAATCTAATATCATCGGCGAACAACATATACCACGATTTCTCATTCTTAATAAGACTAGTCAACTCGTATATAATCAAAGTAAAAAGTGATGGACTCAAAGCTGAACCTTGATGTAGATCAATGCTGAGTTAGAATAATCAGTCTTCTCATACTAGATCCTTGCATAAGATTAAGCCCAATCTTACATGTCCTTTATAAGATTAATGTATAGGATAGATACTTGTGTCTTCTCCAAAACTCTTCACAATATCTCCTTTGGGACTGGATCTTACGCCTTCTCCAAATCAATAAAGATCATACAGAGGTTCTTCATCTTTTTCGCTCTATAAATTTTTATTGTTATCCTCAACAAGTAGATAATTTCAGTGGTTGAGTGACCTGGCTTGAATCTGGATTGGTTTTCAATTACTTTGGAAACTTGCCCCAATGTTCTTTTGATTAGACGTTTCTAAAATTCATAGTATGGCTCATTAGTTTAACAACTCTGTAACTCGAATAATTTTGAATGTCTCATCTATTCTTAGAAAGAGGCACCACAATGTTTCTCTTTCATTATTCAAGCATTTTCTTGCTTTGTCAAATAACATTAAATAAATTTGTGAGCCAAGTCAAACCCCATTCACCTAGAACATTCCAAATTTCTATAGGAATGCCATCAAGTCCCGCCCCTTTTCCAAGTTTCATAACCTTTAAAGCCTTCTCTAATTACTTCCTTTATATCCATCTATATCTTGCACAATTCCAGCAACATTCAGTACCAGCAAGATCTCCTAAAGTAATCTCTTTATTCCATTATCCGATGAAAAGATTATGAAAATATTGTTTCTATTGAGCTTCTGTATCCTTTTGAGTAACAAACACTTGTCCTTTCTCGTCCATGATGCATCTCTTTTGAGAAAGATCCCCGGTCTTACTTTATCGTGCTTTGGTCAATCTAAATATATCCTTCTGGCCCACCTTCAAGTCAAGTTTTTTATATAAAAACTTCATGAGCTTTAGACTTAAATTCACTTGCAAACTTCTTTGCTTCCTTCTTCATTATTTTGTAGTTTGTGACAATTTCCTCCGTTTTATCTTTATAAATAGTTTAAAAGCAAGATCTTTTAATTATAAGCTTCTCTTGCACCCCTTAGCTCTACCACCAAGCCTCCTTTTGGCTTGAAACTCCTCCCTTAGACTCACCTAGTATTTCTTTAGCTGTCGGATATAAGATGCTAATGCCTCTACATCTTGTTTGCACTTATGTTACAATCTCAAGATAAGCTTGATTGCTTCAATTGAAGATCCCACCATTTATTTCTAATAACCTTGAGAACCATCATCTTCTTTGCCAATCTTTTTATTTGCACATCCAAGACTAGCAAGAGATGTTGAAATGTCAAGCTCTCTTCAGAGATTACTTTGCAGTCTCTGCAACACAACCGATCTCTTTTCCTCATCGCAAAGTACTTTATCTATATTTTAGTTGAGACCATTATTACAAGTAATTAAATGCCCACCACTCTTATTGAAGAGAGTGTTTGCTATGAAAAGGTCATAAACCGTTACAAAAATCCATGATGACTTTTCCCTCTTTATTTCTATCCCCAAAGCTATGGATTCCATGAACACTAACATATCTGAAGGCCTGAATCATCCTTTCTTACATGTCCAATAAGATATCCACCTAGATAAATCATCTCTCTTTTTGAGATTCGTTGCTTAATCTTATCCAAGTCCTCCCAAAAAATCTTATTTAATCCTCTCCTCTAAATCTGCTTGCAGCTCATAAAGTGAGATTATATTCATAACTTCTTATAGCATCAATTTTAGCAAAATAGTCCGATCCACAAATCTTTACACCTTATCTACACTCATCCAAGTCCTTATGAACACCCACTCCAACATAATTATACCCCTCTCTTTACTGAATAGTATAATTTAAAGCACGTCTTCTCAATCTCCCTAGCTTACTCTTCAGACCGTTTTTCTCTTGGAGACATAATATCTGAATCTTTCTTCTTTCCATTGTCTCTACTATCTCTATCAATTGCCAATCAAAGTACCAATATTCTAACTACCTATCCCCGACTTCTTTTCCAACCTCTTTTGGACTAATTTCTTTACTCACAAGCATCCATCATGTGAAATCCTTGCATATTTCAATTGTATACGGGCAGCGATGTAGCAGAATTATCTTATTTAGTCGCATGTGTTTGTCATGCAAAAACCCTTACAGATTTGAACTACATTTGGAGAGCAATGTAGCGACCCTTGCTAATTTCTCATTGCATTCAGGTGATGCAACACATCGCTAGTAGGGAACACCCCAATGAAATCTAAATGTCATAAATATGATATTAGATTTTAATAGTAATGAAGAATAAATGGGTGTAAAATATAATGTCAGATCTTACAAGACAATCGAAGTCGACCAATTCAAAAGAAATAGTTCTTATGATCAAAACTCCCTCCAAGCACATCTTTCTTCTAGGATCCTTTTTAAGGATGCAAGGTATGGAGAAGTGCTTATTATCTCTTAAAGATTTGAGTAGAAATCGAAGAGAGTAGTCGAGATTGTTTAGCAGTGGGAGTTAGGTTTCTTTTGATAGTTGAAAAATATGATTTAAAAGTTTTAATAGCTTTAAATCTAAATGAAATTTAAGCTATGTGATTTTCATTTAAGGATTGAGATTAATTATAATCAAAATTTTAAAAATCGGACCGGACATTGGACCGATCAATCTTCGATTTGGTCCAATTGTGTCGGATTGTCGGTTCAAACCCGTCGAACCGGTGATGATGTCAACATGGCATCATCATTCTGACTCGTAAAAAATCATACCGGGCTTAATTTACTGGTCAGACAGGTCGAACCATTTTTTTAAACCGAAAAAACCAGATACATATGTGTAAGCATGCATTTACATATCAATGAAATAATTGTATAAAATGTTAATTCTTTCAGTAGAATAATATGATTGCCTATTTGGAGAAAATCTCTATAAAAGTTACTCATATTTTCTAAAATCATATATGAATATAATATTGTAATCATTTATTTATAGTTGCTTCTAGGAAATTACTTTAAGAAAGTATTGACACACCTTATATTCCAAAAAGAGAGGGACGTAGCTTATATCGCAGAAGTTGAGACGAGCTCAAGTGATAAAAACCACTATTGCTTCATTATTTAAACCTTTATTTTTTTTGACAATTTACGAAACCATCAAAATCGGATCAATCCGGTCTGACCACCGGTCGAATCCGGTTTTATATTTTCTTTTTTTAAATTAATTACACAAAAGTGGTCGAACCGACCGGGTCGGAGCTGGTTCTCGATCCAACCTGTCCAACTGACCTGTCCGATCTGATTTTTTTAAACCAGAAGTTAACAAATTATTTGATTTAAATAAATTATATAATTTTTAGAAAAAATAGAATCTTAGACAAATCTTTTAGTCTATATATATTATGTGGTTATCAGGAGTCACGTAAGTTTGATATTTGCATTATAAATTATTTAATAAGTATTTTACGGTTGTATTATGTGTCTTTCAAAACATGAGCGCTGATCTTAGAACTTACATAATTCAATATATTTTTATCAATTGATTAGTGGATTTAGTAATCAATCAATGGTATATTTGTCTAAGATTTTTATGACTCTTTACCAATGATTAAAAATGAACAAAAGCATAATATATCTCCACCATAGTTGTTCTTAATAATTAACATTGTCATGAACACCCTTTGCTTGAATATATTGATATTTTTCATTTCTGATTAACATTTTCATGAAAACTTTGCTTGTATATCTTGATCTTTTTCTTTTGCTTTTGTTTTTTAACCATTCTATCTATTTTTTTTACAAATAATTCTATACAAATAAAAACATGTAACATATTAGTTCTGCCCTGCAAGCTCTTAAAAGAATCATGTATTCCATGTGAATTTCTTGTAGAAATGCAAAATGCAATTATAAATCATTAATATAAGACATATCCGATTTTTTATAGTGCTATTATAAATGAAGACAAAATAATTATTTTGAAAAATCTATGGTAATAAAATTGGGTAATTATCCATCTACTTATAATTGTTTGTATTATTGAAAACCGTGGTAACATATATAATTCATTCATAATTGAGCATTATACATATTTGGCACATGATGTTCGGTATGCAAGCATAGGGTAGCAATCCGAGAGACGCTGTCACAAGAACCATAGAAAATTTAGATCCATGATATTTATGACAATAGTGAAGTTCTAAAAGGTTATGCAATTTGCGATATCTCATGAACATTACAGAAGATAATGGCAATACATAAGGAAGAGCAACCATCTGTTACATGTAAAAATATATCCATTACATAGTTGATATATTTCTCTTTCATGATATACTGAAAGGTAAAAGAATCCTAAAACACTTTCAACCCTAAAGTAGTCATCCAAAAGGATAATATCTTCAACAAATCAATATATAAATTAATTGCGAGATTAAAAAATATTAGCTGCATTTGAAAATAAACTTCTATTGATGGTTTATGTGGAAATTCTTGGTACATAAAAAACAAAAATAATTTATACTTATCATAATAAAGATTACTAAATCCTAGATGATGGAGTTTGCTCGGACATATATGAACTCATGCATAAATGAATGACGACTCTTCTTGTGATTCCAATAACTACTCCATAAATAAAACAATTAATAAATTTGAAAGAAGAGCCAAGACAAGCTTATTCTCGAGAATAAAAATTGGAAAGACATAAAGAAATATTTAGAAGAAATGGCAAAATGACAAGAGACTATCGATGAAAGCTACTCTACCATTAAGAAAACATCTAATAAGTTATGTTACCTCACCCCAAATTCATCATTTATAAAAATATATGCGTTCTTAAGAGCTAAGGCAAGCAAGAAGAGATTAAGTTAAATGAACCTCTTAAGAATGATGAATTTCTATCAAAAAGAATGAAATTTTTGCCTGAAAAAGGAAAAAAGAACAATGAAGTTTCCACTAGAGAATTTACACATGAGAAAAATAACGAATAATGAAATTTTGTCGAGGAATAGAGAACAATAAATTTATAGGAAACAAAGGATATGAAATTTCTATGGTAGAATAGAAAGCAATGGTTGGAAATATTTTCTTATCCTTGTAAAAAATAACAACAAAGTTTTTAATGAAGTTTCATGGAATAATAGCGAGCCTGATGGCCATAGCCCCGAGTAATTTCATAGTTGCACCTAGATCCCTCGACAATTCATGATTAAACCTAGGATCCCGAATGGTACTTAACTCTTACACGGTATAATCATGTATTAACTTCCATCCATTTCTCAGACTCTCGATCAACTATAATGGAATCTGTCAAATACTTAAATAATTCACCCTTTAAGTTCACCTATTTTACAATCGATGCCACTACTCTTTCCCTTCCCTCTTCTACGTATATTGCCACTGTCCATGACACCGTCATCCTCCTCTTGAGATGCTCGACACCCACGAATTCCGTCTCCATTGTCATCCTCCTCTTGCGATGTTCGACACCCACGAGGAGCATCAACAAACTCGAGGGCATTAGGCAATTGGCCCAAAAATTTGAAGAAGGCGTTGCCGTCAAGGATGTAAACTCTCCTCACACTATAGGCCATTAACGAGTGCAATGAGCAGTGGCGGGAGAAGGGGGGGAGGGGGAGTACAGTAAAGTAAATAATTTGCGACGATAGGGGGGTGAATCAGAGAGCGCATTTACTCGGCGAACCAAAAGTTCCGAGTGTTCCATGAAGATGAGGAGGTTCTTGTGCTTTGCATGGAAAATCAGGTGGATTTGAAGGGACAGGCGAGTGAAGGGGCTGAAGAAGGAAGAGGAGCGAGGTGATGGGTGATAACCACGATTTATCGAGGGTCTAAATAGTCCACACAAGGCGGGACTACTATGTCGCTGTGGCGACCCACAAGAAATCGCAATTAATCAACAATTAACCCAAAATATAATTATCAAGAAATAACAAACAAATGTGAAGTTAAAATTTATTTTTAACTCTATAAACAAGGTGTATAAGTGTAAGTATGTAGAGAGTTCGAACACAGGGAGCAAGACAGGATAGATAAAGCTAAGTGCACAAAATGTGAATGTGATGTAATGTCTACACTATGCAATGCAAATGTTTTTGTGGGTTTTTAGTTATATTTTTTATTTTTAATTTTATATTTTTGATTTTCTTTTTACTGATTTTGTATTGTCTTTTATATTTTATATTTTTATATTTTCTTTTTCAATAATAGGATATATAGACAATATAAGGAAAAGAGGGATAGAATATTTGTAAAAATAGGTAAAAATATTCAAAAATCAGGGAATAAAATATTTTTGGTATTTTTATAATTTTTTACTGTTTTTGTGATTTTTGGGGATTTTTCAGAATCGTTTTGGTATTTTTAAATAGTGAAATAAGGGAAAATAGTGGACTAGATTGCTGGCCGAAATCAAAATGAGGATGAAAAATACTAAACAGTACCCAAAATTCCTCAAATTAATTTTAAAATATAGACAATAAGATAAGAATACTACAAAAACTTACTTTGTATTTTTATGATTTTTGTAGAATTTTTAAGATTTTTATAAAGATTTTTAGAGTTTTTAGATTTTTAGGAGTTTTCTTTTATATTTTTTAATGATTTTTGAACTGAAGTTAAAACACACTAAAATACGCAAAATATATTTTTTGGGAATTTTCTGAGATGTTTTTATAATTTTATGTATTTTGTAATGCAAACAGTAATGAAAATGCAAGTTTTTGATTTTTAATAAATATGAAAATTCAATAAAAATGCAATGCAAAATTATAGCGTGAATGCGCAAGTTAACATGAGCTTAACCTATTTTTTTTGGTAATTTTTGGAATTAAAATGATGCGTGAAATAAATAAGACAAAGCAAGCAAAAGTGTATGGACTGGCAGGGTATATATGCAAATATCAAAACGTCAAGGGGCACAATTGCAATTTTCCAACAAAATATAACACTAATTAACAAAGTTCTTGGACCAATTCCAAATTACAAGACCCGTAGGGGTATTTTGGCAAAACACCCACTTACGCGCGTGCGGTGCACGCGCCTGGGGAGAACTAAACATCAATTATACAAAACTCTAGGGCTTAGATGCAAAATGGCCAAAAACTTACAGCTGCAGTTGAATGTTTCGAGACTAGAATTAAATAAACACAACACCCTGGGCCCTTCTGCAAAATCGCCAAGTCACGTGCGTAATGCATGTGACCTGACAGGGGCCTATATGTAAGATAATGAAAACCAAGGGGTCTATATGCAATTATAACAAAACTTTAAAACGTCCGATGAAAGTTTAAGGAATAAAAAATAGATACCAAAAGTGCTGGGTTGACTTCGCAAAATGCCCAGTCAAGGGGCGGAATCCGACGGCTGCCCTTCCCTCACTTATACACGTGTCAGCGCATGGGCCTGCGATGCCCCTTCGGGTTCAATGGCCACGATCAGATCTTGGCAGGATAATCAGATGGATGTGGGGGGTCCAAGATCTGACGGCAGCTGGATGATCTGGGCCGCTACAGAGATCGAACGGCGCTGGGCTATGGTGGAAGAACGAGGTGATGAACTCGCCGTGGACGAGTTTGAAATCGTTGCAGATCGCTCCTCCGACGTCTCCTGGAGCTGCGGATGATTGCGCTGGGTTCCTTCTTCAGTTGTGCATCTCCCCGAGTCGCGAGAGGAGCCGAAGGACCACAGGGTGGCCGCTCGGCGGCTTGAGGGTGTTCCGGCGACCTGGGGATGTTCTTAGGCGAAACGACGAGGCACAAGTGTCTCTCTTAGGTCCTGCAAGTTAAAAGAAAACGCAACAGCAACGAGAATACAGGACCCAGCTTTTATTGGCGGAAAGGGAGGCGGATGTGGAGTATATGATTGTCGCCGGAGCTCAAGAGCTCCAGCTTGGTGTTCGTGGGTGGAGTCTTTGCGAACTAGTCGATTAAACAGCAAAATGAATGCACGAGACAGATCCTAATGATAGCAGCTAATTAAACGATGAGAAAAGAAACGAAACACGACCTCAAGCGGCTGTTCACCGCGAGATGAACCTCACGGCGGCGCGGCCGCCGGAGATGGGTTGGAATCACGCCGCAGAGCTAGCGATGCACCTCGAAAAGGGAGGGGATCAACTCTCTGTCACAGGGGATCCAACAGCAAGCCCTCAGAGGTTTTTGCTCTGTCCAAAGGTGGTTCAAAGAGGAAGGGGGTCGACTGGGGCCGGTTTTGAAATGTGGTGAAGCGGGCTCACAAATCAAGACGCATAGCTCGATGCAGTGATCCACACCCCAAGGAGAACCTTGGGCGTGTATGATCATTGATCGAGGAAAAAATTTCCGTGAAGGAAGCATCTTGATTTGGTGAAAGGAGCATTCCCCAAACAATCTTGAAAACGGCCAAAAACCTACTTCTGACAAGCTACAGGGAGGAGGTCAGACAGTTGACCGGAGGTCAACTTTCAGACCAACCTGGTTGGTCCACGTGGACCAACCAGGAAAACCCCCTTGTAAAATCCATTAAAAATAGTAAATGTATTATTTAGTTTTAGGTTATTAAATAAAAAATGTTTATTATTTTATATATTATTTTATGGTGATTTTTAATTATTTTTATGAGGTATATTTTTACAAGTTGCCTTTTTAGGCCTATATAGGTATATTATCTATATTATTATTTTATTTTTATTTTGTGATTATAATTTATTTATTTTTATGTATTATTTTATAAATCAATCAAATACTTTTATGCACTTAAATATATTTTTATTTTATTTTTCTGAGATCTTTTGTATAATTAATAAAATAAAAGTATGTATGATATAGGTTTGTACATATGTCTTATACCTATGTATTATAAATACAAGTATTTTTATTTGTATTTATTTTGAGTTTTTATTTTGATTTTAATGTACAAATACATTATAAATAATATTTACAAGATTATAAAAATATAAAAGTATAAAATAATGAATAATAAATAAATTGAATATTTTAATATGTACAAGTATACTACAAGGGTCCAAAACACAACTTTCAAACCGTAAATCCGAAAAATACGAAACCACCTCCGGTAAATAGACTATTTTATGCTATATATAATTAAAGGTGAGTTTGGTACATTTCGAGTTTTTCTTTGCGAGATACGGGTCTGGGAAGTTGAAGTTTTGGAATCTTATTCAGACCATAACTTTTTATCTGTACATTATTTTTCAGTGAAATAAATTTTGTATTTTTATTTATTTAATTATCTACAACTTTCATATACAAAATTTCTTTATTTGATGTATAAAAAGTGAAACCAAGAATAGGTCCCAAAATGAATAAAGAAGGAAGGAATGTGTATTGTATTTTACCCTTATCTCCCCCTACTTTATTCCTTATTGACCTATTCATCACGATGCCTAGGTTTCGGGGTTTCAGGTCATAAAATATTTATAATATTTTATTCTTTTTCTTTTCTTTTATTTATTCTATAATTTTGACTTTAATTACAGTATTTTATACACTAATTGGATGCACATGCATGAATGTTAAGATGATGGTTTTAATGCTATTTACACGCATTTGCTAGGGTTTTTGATGCCAAAATGATAGAATAAAGATGATGAAATATGGCTTCATCAATGGACGGGCTCTGGGCAGAGGAAGTGGGAGGGGCGGGGTATTTTTTTTCTTTTTTGCTTTTGATTTAATTCGGTTATTGGATCGCGGATATTTAGATTAACTAAATAGTCTGATTGAGTTAATGAATTAAGTTAGCAAAAAGTCATGGTGTAAAATGAGTAGTTATTCATGATCGTGAATAATTAGTATAATTATGAATTACGAAGGTTATTATGGATGTAAATATCCCAAAATAAAAATAAATGAAGTTTTCACCGGGTGATGTCCTTCCCCAAAGCCGCAGGGGACGTTGCGCTCCTGTTCTGTCCCCCCCTGCCAGCGTTGGACCGTTCGAGAGTAAGGTCTCCGACGCGGGCTTCGCAAGGCGATCGGCTATTTCGGAAACCCCCCCGCCCTTTTCCGGAGCTAGTCGTCGCGACCTGTCTTCCGAAAAGCTAAACCCTAAACCCCACCGATGGCCGGAATCTCGGGAAAGCCCGATCGAGATCGAACTCTGGTATCTTCTTCTCCCTCCTCCGTCTCAATCCTTTCCTTTTCCGCATTATTTGGGATGTGTTTATGCTCGGGACCTTATTCCACAGGAGTTCCAAGGGTTTTTGGACAACCTGCAAGACTGGGAAACCTCCCGTGTGGATAGGGAGAAGAAGCCGAAATCGCAAGCCGAATGGGGGAGTAAAGTTGGTAGCGTGCCGCAGAGGAAAGTTCCAATCGAACATCAGAAACAAACAACTGGAGGCGCCGGAACATCAGCAAGGGTGGGGGCATATGATTACTCGAGCAAAGGGGGTGTTGCTGGCTATGGTTCACATAACATACTGATCGAGGAAACCACTCCTGATGCCTCTTCGGAGAAAGAGCTGGTATGAATAGAACACCTGGACAGCTTTCATAGATGGTGCTTGGTACCATTTTTTTAAAATAGACTATGAATCTTCACGTTAGTTTCAAAGGAATAGCAACAGAATCTTAGGTTGCAGATGGAATCATGGAGGTACTCATAAGATTGCATAAATCAATAGTCAGGACTCACTCAGCGGGATTATTGACTAAGGATTAATTGGCACTCGGACGTAATTGGATTTAATCGGTCATTAATTTGTTTTGATTTTTTTGAATTATTTTAAATATATAAATCATTTTTATACATATATTCTTATATATTTGCAATTTTACTTGGATTCGTGTATTTTTTATACTGTCATAATGAAACATCTGAAGTAATTGACTTTAAACATAACATTGGACATATTAGAATAAGTTTGCTTTTAAAAAATAAAAAATAAAGGGATTTTTACCCGACGTGCCATATAAACTTTGTCAATCACATCTACGACCTTTTCCATGATGTATTACCCCATCGACCATGTAAATTACACCGAGAACCCTCACGAGCTTCAAACAGATTAACCGCAGGGTTCATGGGGTAAGAGTTGACAAGTTTACGGGGTCAAGGGGGAAATTATGTCGTTTCAAAGGCCGTGGAGGTAATTGACAAAGTTTATACTTTATAGGGCATGCTAGGTAAAAATCTCAAAATTAAAAAAGTAAAAAATCTCTATGTAAAAGTCGGCCCAGTAGTCGAGTTGACCGACTAGTCAGCCTGATTAGTCACATTGACCGACTAACGGCCGACTAGGTTTAATCAAGTCGGCTACCCCCAACTCGACTAGTCGGACCCACTAATCAGACTTTTAAAATAGTGGGCACTCACTAGTTTTGCTTTTGTATGTTTTTTTCAAATAAAGAAACCATTTTTATACATAAACATTTTGCTTTTAATTTACTTAAAAAATGGGAGAAAAACATAAATCACTGTTGAAAAAAGTCCGCCCATTAATCGGCTGACTAGGCCAATTATCTGGGCTGAGTAAAAGGGAGGTCATCTACTGACTGATTTCGTCTATTTTGGATAATGCATCTCCTGATCCTTTAGTCAACGGATTTGTGGACTTAGTCGGTTGACTGTTACAAGGTTGAATAGAATTAACATGATTGGTGGCATTAACTTGCTTGTACTCGACAGGGTAATGAATACTTCAAGCAAAAGAATTTCCATAAAGCAATTGAATGCTATTCCAGGAGCATCGCGCTATCTCCCACTGCAGTGGCCTTTGCAAATAGAGCAATGGCTTACCTCAAAATTAAAAGGCAAGTGCTATTTTTCTGAAGACAAGTTTTTGTTCGATCATGTATGTTTATCTATCGTGAGGGAAAACTTACATGGAATATGACTGAATATTGAAGCGGTCCCCAAATTTAAAGGGTTGTGGCTGTTGTACGTGTACTAAGAATTGTAAGGCTGCATAATGTATCCAATGTCGGGCAGCTCGTCTAGGTGGTTTGCTCATACCATCGGTGCCATAGGCTGCTTGGGGTGTAATGCCATGGTCTTTTATTTTCTTACTCTATGAAGAGTTAGATATATTTGAAAGTTTAAGAATAAGGCCCAGAGTTAAGGATGCCTGAATTATTCATTCCCGGAAGTTGCAAGTCCGTGATTTATTTCCACTCCATGTTCCTGTTGTCCATCTTGTTGAATCTTGACTATAGATTGGTTCAGTTCCTTATACCTTTCTTGGATGAAACTCTGCCATAGCTTGATGTTATTGCAATAGATATGAAGATGCCGAGAATGATTGCACTGAGGCATTGGATTTTGATGATCGCTATGTGAAGGCATATTCTCGACGCGCGACAGCTAGGAAGGAGCTTGGAAAGCTTAAAGAATCTATTGAAGGTGGTTTTCATTTCATATTATTTTTTTGTTGAACTCATCTTAGTCATTGACTTCACATATTTATACAGATTGTGAATTTGCGTTGAGGCTAGAGCCTAACAATCAAGAGCTCCAGAAACTGTATAGTGAGACTAAATCACGATATGAAAAGGTAGATCTCTGGACCTTGTGTTTCTACCAAGGAATAGACATTTCAGACCTTTTCCAATGTATCTGGAATCATTTGAATTTTGAAAGGTATTGTGATGTTGAGTGTGCACCTTTTTGGGTGCTCACCCCCTCTTTATCTGAAAAAGGTAATTTGATAGTGCTTGCATGATGAGACTATTAAAAGTGGCAGGTTACATTAACATTCTATTTGGAAACCTTTTTTTTGCTAAACTGTCTTAATTTTAATCCACATGAATTTCTTCACATTTTTTGGATATTCTTAGCTTTGGATATTAGCAGTTCATAACCAATTATAATGTTCAGTTTTCACAGTCAATGGTCTGGGTAGAGCAGTGTAGAGCAGTGTGTCTACCACGTAAAAATTTGTGTTCAAATCTTGGGGCGAGACACCATTGCTTGTTTCCCCCTCTCCGCTTCAATTTTGTTCAGATTTGATGAGTGGTATGACGAGAATGCGAAGGTGCTTGAGATCATCGGGATGATGATAATGGAGTAGGAGATATCTCTGTGTGTGTGTGGGGGGGGGGGGGGGGGGAGGGTGGCGTGGCCGAATAATAGTTTAGAAATATCCCATAATTATCACCAACAAAAATGCTGGTCTCGCTCTGACTCTCATCGTGATAGTTTGATTGGCCATCTTGATAGTTTGAATGCTGTAGTTGTAGCCACACCTATAACCATAAGATGGAGGAGTCTGAGCATGAGGAGGAGGAGGAGCATGAAAGTATTCACTGAACACATCAAATAATCTATCATCATGTGATCCATGATGACCTCGAGGGCTTGATGTTTCTCCACCACCATGATACGACTTGTGTATTGTTAGTAGTACATTCTATAATTAGACTTATTGTTAGTAGTACATTCTATAATTAGACAGCTAATGGTATCTATGTATTTTTCATCTTAGAGCTCTCTAGGGTTTTTTTCTTATATAAGGACCCCTAGACCTCTTGAATAGACAAGCAATCTCATTCTTTCATGATTCTCCACATGGTATCAGAGCGGTGGTCCTAGACCGGTGTTCTGACCTAATCCCACCGCCACCGCTGGCCCCCTCATTCTCTCCTCCTCCGTGTGCCGGCTATAGGCATCTTCTCGCCCCTCTCTGATGCAGCGTGGAACCGAAATATAGGGCCACACATTTATTTAATCTTATCTGTTAATTTTATTTACGTTTATTTGATTTGTCGTAATTTTAATTAAATAAACGAGATCGCCTGTGATCTCAATCAATTAGTTAGAGATTTGAATTTCAAAATTAGTCGGTTAATTGGTTAGAGTCAAATTAGGATAATTAATTTTCAATTTGAAATTTGATTTCTATTTTTGTAATCTCATTCCTCCTATATAAAGGGATGGTGGTCCATTGTTTTAGTCAGTTCAATATTTATAAAAATTGAGATTTTATCTCCCTCTCTCTTGTCTCTCTCTCCCCTACGCGATCTACGCGCTTCTTCTTCCTCAAACATCTCGTTCTCGACGAGTTTTCTTTTCTCAATCCCTCTATTTTCTCCACAAAAATCCACCGTTCCAATTATTTTATTTTATTTTTTACTCGTTTATTTAATTAAAAAGACAACAACTCAAATAAACGTAAACAAAATTAACGGATAAAAATTTAAATAAATGCAGCCCTATATTTTCATTTCACGCTGCATCAACTCTCCTCCGCTTTAAAAATTCGTCTCCCGACGAATTGCTGATTTAGATGCGTCATTGGAGAATTCGTCCTCCAGTTGTAGCTTGCAATTCCTTCAATTAGATCTTTCTCAACGTTACGTTTGTAGTTCTTTCCAATTGGAGGGCGTCTCTGCAATTTTTGTACCCCTTCAATGAAACAAATCTCATAAAAGGAGTTCTTGAGTTTTCCCTTTGAATAAAAACTTTGGCATGGGGGAACTTTCTTGTAATTTTCCCAAATTAACTCCCAATCTCGGATTGTATGGGATTGGAAGCCCTTTGAGGGAAAACGCCCATCGAGGGTTTCGATCCCCTGTGAATAGCGACGGCAGCGGGTGGCTCGGCCCCAAGGGCGACGCAACCAATGGTGGTGGGCAGGGAAACAACAGCGGGATGGTGGCGAGGGGAGCAACATGTAACAACAATGAGGTAGGGGAAACAAGGAAGGCGCAACCGAAGGTCGGGCGGGGGTGGGTAGCAGCAGCGGTGGCGAATGGGGTAGGGTGGCGGGATGTCAGCAGGGGGTGGGTTGGGGTTGGTGATGAGAGGGTGGTAGCGGAACAGGGGGGAGGTAAGGTGAGGGGGAGACGGCCCGCAGAGATGTTGGCGATGAGAGGAAGAGAAAGTAGCACGACTGGCGCGCGGGGGGGGGGGGTGGCGCGAGGCTGCGATGAGGTGCGAGGCTGTGATGAAGTGCTAAGGCGAGGGGAGGAGGTTTGATAGTGGTGCCGGGGCGGGGGGGGGGGGGGTGGGGGGTTGCGGGAGGGGTTGCCGGAGTTGCGGGAGGAGGTGATTGCGGCGATGGTGGGTCTGTGGCTGGGGTTGCGGGCGCGGCAGGAGGGGGTACAGGTGTTGGAAGAGGGTGCAAGGGCTGGGAGAACATAGCAGGGGCTATCAGGAGTGGCGAGGTTGAAGTAGAGGGTACCTGGGATGAGTCCGGTGATGCGAAGGCGATCGGGGGGCAAAGCGGAGTTGATTCCGAGAGCGGAATTTGATCTGGGGTGTGCTGGATAACAAGCAAATTGTCAATTTTCCCTTCTAGAGCGATCTGGACAGCGATCGAATCCTCGTCGACGGTGAGTTTTTCTTCGTCAACGACGGCCTCGGTAGTGGAGGACTTTGATGGGGCGCACATAGCCTCGAGATTAGCCATTAGCTCTCGATCTTTGGACTGGAACTCTTGATATCTGGATTGGAAATATTGATCTTGGGCCTCAAAATCTTGCCATTTGGTCCGGAAATCTTCTTCGGCTCGCCGTTTACGCTCCGACGAATGATGGTGTTTCGTCGCATGTCGGCGCGAACGTCTGGACGGATCGTCAGATCGTGAGGACGATCTGTAAGCCATGCTCTGATACCAAATGATGCATGTTAGAGTATTTGGTAGTGCGCCATGTTGAGTTGTAGCAGGGTAAATGGATCCTGGAGAAGATCCATTTACCCCATTCTATGTTTAGTTTCACATGGACCAACAGTGGGACTTGGAGGCTCTGGGAAGGCTATATAAGGAGCCCCAGACCTCCTGTACTCATTGAGAAAGTTAATAGACAAACACGCCTAATTCAGGGGCTTCTCCCGTGGTTTCATCCCGCTCCTCACGGAGTAGGGTTCCACGTTAAATCTTGTGTTCTATGTTTTATATTTCTTGAGATTAGGCTCTGTTTATCGTTTTTGCTTCCGCTTCATGTTTTATAACATGGTATCAGAGCGGGTTCGATTCTCGGAAAATTTTTCCATGTTCTTATTCATTTTCGAGATTCGTTTTTTTATAACATATGATGCAGCGTGACCCCGAATTATGGGGCCACATTTATTTAATTAAATAATTATCAATTTTATTTACGTTTTTAGCGGTCATATTGGTCTAATTAAATAATTGAGATCGCCTGTGATCTCAACGTTTATTTCGTAGACTTTAATTGCAATTTTGAGTCCATTAATTAATTAGAGTCTAATTAGAATAATTAGAGGTCAATTAGGATCAAATTAGTTGTTAATTTGATTTGTTTACTATTTTTGTAAACCCTCTCTCCTATATAAAGAGAGGGTAGTCCATTGTTTTAGTCAGTCGATTATGAATTGAAATTTGAGTTGATCTCAATTTATTCCCCCTCCTCTCTCTCTCCCTCCACGCGATCTCCGCGGTTCTTCCTCCTTCAACCCCGCGCATTCCGGCGTGTTTCTCTTCTCAACCCTTCTCTTCTTCTACCAAAAAGCCACCAAAAGATATTATTATTTTATTCGCCGTCGCCGATTCGTTTTTGCATCAATTGGTATCAGAGCATGGCATTTAGATCGTCCTCACGATCTAACGATCCGCCCCGGCGTCCGCACCGACATCATCATTCATCCGAACGAAGACGACAAGCCAATGAAGCCTACGACGAGGAAACGAAGCGCATGTTATGTGATTTGCACAACAACTTCCGAGCCCTGTCTTCAATGTTTCGGGACTTCACGGCCAACCTTGAGGCCTACCGCGACGCCCAATCGAAGCCGCCACCCGTTGAAGCCGCTACCGCCAGTTTGGACGAAGAAAACGTCGCGGAAAAAGATCAAACGGTTGCTGTCCAGATTGTTTCAGGAGAAAAACTCGACGAATCGGCTGCTGTCCAGCACGTCCCAGCACCAAGTCCGTCGCCGGAAGCGAACCCGCCACCCCCTCCGGCCACCCCGGCACAATCCCCACCACCCCAGGTAACCCCCCCTTCCCTCCTCGCCCGGCCGAACCCCCCCCAGCCGCTGATCACCCTCCCTCCCGCCTCCCTTTTCCCTTCCTCACCGACCCATCTCGCCGACTGCTACCCCCTCCCGTGCGCACCCAACACCCCAGCGCCGCACCCACATCCTCATCACCTCCCTCCCCACACGCAACCCACCAGGCCTCGCCCCCAGCACCCCAAAACCCCCCTCCTCCTCCACCACTCGCGCGTAGCCCAGCAACCTCCCTTTCCAGTTGCGCCTCACCGCCACCGCGACCCCCACCTCTCGCCACCAGCGCCCCACGAAGCTCGGCTGCCTCTTGCCAACCCCGCGCGCCGCCCAGTACGCCCGCCAACCGCCCTCGCACCGATGGCGCCTCCACGCCCGCGCCCATCGCCCCCTCCCTCCAGACTTCCCCCGCGCCGCCTGCGCGAGAGCTCGAGCGCCGCCATGAGAAGCCCTAACGAAAGGAGCGCCGCCTGCTGGTCCCAAACCCAAAGATTGCGCCTCCCACGAGAAGCCCTAACGAAAGGGGCGGTTATCACGGGATGCCCATCCCATGGAAAGTGGGGATGGACCTTAAATTGGGAAAATTGCAGCATTAAATCCCAAAATTTCCCTATTTACAGTGGGGTCCAGAGCAGTTTAAAAAGAAAGAAAAAGAAAGAGGTGCGAAAATTGCGCCCCTGCCCTCAGCTGCGGAATTATTTCAAGAAGAAGGCTGTAACATTGAGAAACTATAAACGTAACATTGAAGGTAAGTGGAACCACGGCTCAAAGATGAATTCTCCGACGACGCACCTACTTCGAGCAATTCGTCGGGAGACGAATTTTTCAAAGCGGCGGAGAGTTGATGCAGCGTGACCCCAAATTATGGGGCCACATTTATTTAATTAAATAATTATCAATTTTATTTACGTTTTTAGCGGTCATATTGGTCTAATTAAATAATTGAGATCGCCTGTGATCTCAACGTTTATTTCGTAGACTTTAATTGCAATTTTGAGTCCATTAATTAATTAGAGTCTAATTAGAATAATTAGAGGTCAATTAGGATCAAATTAGTTGTTAATTTGATTTGTTTACTATTTTTGTAAACCCTCTCTCCTATATAAAGAGAGGGTAGTCCATTGTTTTAGTCAGTCGATTATGAATTGAAATTTGAGTTGATCTCAATTTATTCCCCCTCCTCTCTCTCTCCCTCCACGCGATCTCCGCGGTTCTTCCTCCTTCAACCCCGCGCATTCCGGCGTGTTTCTCTTCTCAACCCTTCTCTTCTTCTACCAAAAAGCCACCAAAAGATATTATTATTTTATTCGCCGTCGCCGATTCGTTTTTGCATCAATATTTTTGCATCAATTGGTATCAGAGCATGGCATTTAGATCGTCCTCACGATCTAACGATCCGCCCCGGCGTCCGCACCGACACCATCATTCATCCGAACGAAGACGGCAAGCCAATGAAGCCTACGACAAGGAAACGAAGCGCATGTTATGTGATTTGTACAACAACTTCCGAACCATGTCTTCAATGTTTCGGGACTTCACGGCCGACTTTGAGGCCTACCGCGACGCCCAATCGAAGCCGCCATCCGTTGAAACCGCTATCGCGAGTTTGGACGAGGAAAACCTCGCGAAAGAAGACAAAACGACGGCTGTTCAGATCATTTTAGAAGAAAAAAAATGTTGAGACACCTGTTGTCCAGACTTTTGATGAAGAAATTTTCGCCGTCAACGACAAAACGACCGCTGTCCAGGCCGTTCTAGAAGGAAAAAACGTCGAAGCCCTTGCTGAACAGGTATTTTCAGAACCGCAAAACTCATCGGGATCGACCTACGTCTCATCCCCAGTCTTCGTGCGGATTCCACCAACCACCCTCACCGCCCTGCGCCGCCCCACCAGCAACCACCCCTCCGACCAGCCACCATCCCCAACCCCATCGCCACCCCCATACCCCCGTCGCCTCCCAACTACTCCCGCGCGCCAGACACCTCGCCCCACCCCCCCCGCCGCACCCCTCTCCAACCACCCAGCAGTCCTACGCCGCCAGCGCCCCCTCTCCCCTCCCGCGCGAGAACCCACGCGAACCCCGCCGCCCCGCAACTGCGCCAGCCTAGTCCCGCCCCATCCTCGCGCCTTCACCCCACCCCTGTGCATCCTCTTCACGGCGCACCACCCCACCCGTTTGCCCCCTGTGCGCCAGGTCCTCGACCTCCATCGCCCCACCATCGCGCACCGATCACCTCCCCTTCGCATTCCAACAGAGCCGCACCATCCCTACCTAGCGCCGCTCCGCCGAAGCCGAACCGCCACCACCGCGCCGCCCTTGCGGTTCCGAGAACTCCGACCCCGCGCGCCTATATCGCAAGAGGGAACCCGTGCCCTAACCTATCGCCCGAAGTGGAGGGATATCAAATCCCTGGAAAAGGGGAATGGAGGTTTAAGTGGTAAAAATTGCAAGAATAAATCGCCAAAGTTCTCTATTTACATACAGGTCCAAGGCATTATAAAAAGAGAGAAGAAGGAAGGGGTACGAAAATTGCAGTGGTACCCTCCAATTGGGAAAAATTATAAACGTAATGTTGAAGATGACCCCATGGGAGAAAATTGAAGCCCAATTCAAGGATGATTTCTCCAACGATCCACCTACATCACGCAATTCGTCAGGAGCCGAATTTTTGAAAGCGGTGGAGAGTTGATGCAGCGTGACCCCGAATTATGGGGCCACATTTATTTAATTAAATAATTGTCAATTTTATTTACGTTTTTAGCGGTCATATTGGTCTAATTAAATAATTGAGATCGCCTGTGATCTCAACGTTTATTTCGTAGACTTTAATTGCAATTTTGAGTCCATTAATTAATTAGAGTCTAATTAGGATAATTAGAGGTCAATTAGGATTAAATTAGTTGTTAATTTGATTTGTTTACTATTTTTGTAAACCCTCTCTCCTATATAAAGAGAGGGTAGTCCATCAGTTTTAGACAGTCAGTTATGAATTAAAAATTGAGTTTATCTCAGTATCTCTCTGTTTTCCCTTTTTTCCCCACGCGATCTCCGCGGTTCTTCCTCCCTCAACCTCTCGTATTCCCGGCGAGTTCTCTTCTCAACCCTTCCAATTTCTCTTCTCAACCCATCTCGTTCTTCTACCAAAAAAACCACCATAAAATATATTATTTATCGACGCCGCGAAAAGCCGTTTGCATCAACATATGTGAGATCTGTTCAAGAGTTTTTTTGGGCTTCGTAAAATCCTGATCTTCGAAAGTTGCTGTCAAGGGTTTCTCACAAAACCCTAGCCGCATGTTGGCGGCACCCAGGTCTGCTCATCTCCAGCCCTTCGAGCCTCCAGACCTACCAATCCAGATCTCAGCCAGATGCTCCAGCAGATCTCCAGATGGCGCTCTCGGCGTGCACGCCTTCTCCGCTTCTTCACGTGCGCACGGCGTGCACGAGTTCTCCAAGATGGCGCTCAGGCAGCCCCCAGCCTTCAAGCGAATCCACGAGACGCCCTTCTCGACCCAGACGCATCACAGGAGCTTCAGGCCGCCTTCGTCCTTTCTCGCGCCGCGCAACTCCTCCATGCGGCATCACAGGAGCTCCAAGCGAATCCACCACCGTCGTTCCGCCTTCCTCCTTCCTTCCCTGCCCAGGTGGCGGCAGGCCCTGGCGACATCCCTCGTCACCGCAGGCGGCGTGATCCAGACGATGCTCGCGGGCTCGCTGTAACCCCAGGTTCAATCCTCCTCTGCGTTGGCGGCGCAGCCGCACTGGCGCGTAACCCTAGCAGCCCAGGCGGCGACCACGATGCCCCTCCAACCTCGCGGCACACCCATCTCAACCTGATGCGCAGCCCCATCGGGCGGCAACTCCCTGCGCAGGCGATTCTCCATCGGCGAGCTCCCAGCGGCGGCACCACCTTCGAGAAGATGATACCCATCGGGCTTCCCTTTGGCGGCGGCATGCGTTTGAAGAAAGGGTTCCATTCGGGAACCCTAAAATAAGCCCCTGGACGTGGGGTGCTGTAAGTGCCCAAGTGGGCAAAATAAAAGGGGGAGAGAAGAAAATTGGGCCAAGAGAATTTGGTTTTCAAAAAAAAAAGAGAAGGAAAATGAGAAAAAGGCGCGTACACGAAAAAAAGCCGTACGCATTTTTTAAAAAAAAAAGAAAAAAAAGGGTCGCATACAAAGAAAAGCCATATGCATTAAAAAAACAGTGTGATGTAAAAGCCGAAAAAAAGGTAACGGCTTAAAAAAAAGGTAACTGCTTATTAAAAAAAAGGAAAAGAAAAGCCGCAAGTGATGTTTTGTTTTTCCCATTGTGTTGTCTTCTCCCAACTTGGTCGATTTCTCTGTTTTCCGACCAGTATGGGAGAAAGGGGGAGTATATATGTAGAGTCACAGGTCTATTCAGATGTTCCAGATTGCAGATTCTCCAGACCAACCGATTTTCAGACTCTACGGTTTTCAGATGAAGATTTTTCCATGCGCAATTCCAGACTCGACGTTCAGGTTCCGAGTCCCAGTTTGATGCGCAGTTATTCAGACTCGGCAATTGTCTTCCGAGACTCCAGTTTCAGACACGCACGAGTTTGCGGTCTTATTTCAGATGAGCATATGTTGCCATCATTGTCAGAGGTCCCCATCATTATTCTTGTTTTGTCGACCAGAGTTTTCATGTGAGCCATAGGGACTCCAGAGCAGAGGACCATTCCCTATGCCATTGAGGGCAAGGGTTTTCATGTGGTATCATAGGTACACCAGAGCAGTGCACCATTCTCTGAGCCAGATGGGAGAGACCCAGTTCTCCGACGAGGAGACTTCAGGCGCAGTTTCAGACTCGATGGTCAGATTACGAGTCTTCAGTTGACTCACACTCCAGCCCATTTGTCCTCCTCACCTGCACGGCATGAGAAGCAACGTCCTCGACTGTAGCAATGTGCGCGTTGGGTTGATATTGTCCGTAGTGTCCTGTAGCGTGAGTTGAGTTTCTTTCTGTTTGTCCAAGCTGAGCATTGCATGCTCCAGCTTGAGGGGGAGTGTTAGAGTATTTGGTAGTGCGCCATGTTGAGTTGTAGCAGGGTAAATGGATCCTGGAGAAGATCCATTTACCCCATTCTATGTTTAGTCCCACATGGACCAACAGTGGGATTTGGAGGCTCTGGGAAGGCTATATAAGGAGCCCCAGACCTCCTGTACTCATTGAGAAAGTCAATAGACAAACACGCCCAATTCAGGGGCTTCTCCCGTGGTTTCATCCCGCTCTTCACGGAGTAGGGTTCCACGTTAAATCTTGTGTTCTGTGTTTTATATTTCTTGAGATTAGGCTCTGTTTATCGTTTTGCTTCCGCTTCATATTTTATAACAATGCAAATCGAAAATTTTCGGCGACGGCGGAAATATAAAGTTTGCGGATTTTGGTGGAAGAATAAAATGGAGAGGTTGAGACTAGAAAGCGCGCCGGTTGCGCGAGATTCGAGGAGGAAGAAGCACGTAGATCGCGTAGGGGAGAGAGAGACAAGAGAGAGGGAGATAAAATCTCAATTTTTATAAATACTGAACTGACTAAAACAATGGACCACCATCCCTTTATATAGGAGGGATGAGATTACAAAAATAGAAATCAAATTTCAAATTGAAAACTAATTATCCTAATTTGACTCTAACCAATTAACCGACTATTTTGAAATTCAAATCTCTAATTAATTGATTGAGATCACATGCGATCTCGTTTTTTTAATTAAAATTGCGACGACTCAAATAAACGTAAATAAAATTAACAAATAAAATTAAATAAATGTGCGGCCCTATATTTCGGTTCCACACTGCATGACAACTGCCAGGTAATTTCTTGGATGACTAATTAACATATAAAATTAAATAAAAGTAACTATGTTCTTACTAAAGTTCCGCCTGTGGAGATGGAAAAGGATTATGACACATGGTATGTAGACAACTGCCAGGTAATTTCTTGGATGACTAATAGTGTCGAACCAAATATTGCTTCTAATCTTCTATACAAGGAAACCGCGAAAGCAATGTGCGAGAGTCTTAAGAAAACCTACTCCCAGAAGACAACCAAGTCTAGGTTCTCAGACATCTATACACGGATCTGGTCTGCCAATCAAGGGGATACGTCCTTGACTGAATACTACAAGCTTCTCACTGGTCTTTTTGAGGAGATTCTTATCTTCCAACCTGCATGCTGTGACAAACAGATAGGCGAACATGCAGAATGGCAAGTGTATCATTTCTTATCAGGTCTACATCCACGGTACAAGTCGGTGAAGGATCAATTTCTGACTGCTGTTGCTCTGCCTTCTCTTGAGACCATCTTCGGTCGGCTACAGGAACTAGAGTCTCTTTCACCCCTCAGTCCATTGAAACTTCAGCCCGTTTTGCTAGAGGATGCTCAACTTATCAAGGAGAACGTGGTGGTGACTTTGGCCGTGGTTGTGGCCGTGATTTTGGACGAGGACGTGACTCAGGTCGTGGTCGTGATTCTACTGCCCGCTACCCTGCATGTACTCACTATGGACGCTCGAACCATCTCCGAACATTGTTGTGCTAAGTTTGGCATGCCTACAAGTGCCACCAATGTCTGTGAGATGATTCCTTATGATGGCAACTATGATACTATGGAGGCATCCCATGTTCAGTCTTCTAATGATACTCAGACTCCCTTTACTGCTTCTGAGTATGCTCGTCTTCACCAACTATTACAAAACCCTGCAAATGACACTCCTGCCTCTGGCCTTTCTGCTAACTTGGCCGCTACATCATGTACTATTGCCAACTCCGCCTCCACTTCTGCACCTGCATGGATAATAGACTCAGGGGCTTCAACTCATCTGATGGGAGAAGGTAGTCTTCTCACCTCCTCACGGCCATCTTCCATTATGAAGACTATTCTTGTTGCAAATGGTGCTCATTCTCCTATTACTAATGTGGGGACCATGGAGTTCTCTAAACTTCGGCTTACTGGTGTTTACTGTGCACCTGATTTTCTTCTTAGTCTCCTATCGGTTCATAAACTGTGCACTGAACTTAACTGTCGAGTTATTTTTGACGAATGGTGTTGTTATTTTCAGGACATCCGGACAAGACAGATTTTTAGTGGGGGACATGAGAACAACAATCTTTATAATCTTGACATTCCTTCAGACTCTGGCTTTGCTGGCGCATCTTCTATCTCTGCTGATCCCCTTCTCTGGCATCTTCATCTTAGTCATCCATCTGCCAAGGCACTCTCCTTGATGTTCCCATAACTTTCCATGCTGAAACCCTTTGAGTGCGATGCATGACAGTTTGGGAAACATCATTGAGCATCGTTTCCTGCGCGATCTGATTCTCGTCATACTCTTCCTTTTTTCCTTAGTCCATTGTGACGTCTGAGGACCCTGTTCAGTCCGTACTTTGAGTGGACATAAATATTTCGTTGTTTTTTGTTGATGATTACAACAGATCGTCTTGGGTCTATCTTCTAACAGAACAATCAGAGATAAATAAATTTGTCAAAAATTTCTTTCATTATGTCAAGAATAATTTTTCCTGTGATATGCAAATTTTTCGTTTTGATAATGCCTTGGAATTCACACAACATGCCCTAACGGATTTCTTTGATTCCATAAGAACAATACATCAAACCTCTTGTCTATATACATCTCAACAAAATGGGATAGCAGAAAGAAAACTCAGACATCTCCTAGATATCGCCCGTTCTCTCCTTACTCTGATGAAGGTTCCCAAGACCTATTGGGGTGATGCTGTTCTAACCGCTGTTCATCTTATCAATAGAATCCCATCTCCGACCCTAAATAGGTCAACCCCCTTCTCTCTTCTTTACCCAACTGAGTCTCCCTTTCATCTTCCCCTACGAATCTTTGGATGTGTGTCGTTTGTTCGTAATTTTCATACTGTAGATAAACTTTTCCCTCGTGCGATCAAATGTGTCTTCCTCGGTTATTCTCGTACTCTGAAAGGTTACAGGTATTATGATCCAACCAGTCATCGCTATTATATCTCTGCAGATGTTACCTTCTTTGAACAGACCAGTTTCTTCAACCAACCTGTTAACGATATCCCTCTTGATCTCCCACCTCCACCCATTGTTTACAAACGCAGACCAATATCTTCACCACCAGATATTCCTCTACCCGTCTCTTTTTTGTAGGATGATATGCCTTCTTCAAGTGTCCCGCCCAAAGATGTCTCGGATAACCCTCAAGATCTTCCAATTGCTCTGCGCATATCTAAAAGGAAATGTACTTCTCATCCCATGTCGCATTTCACCTCTACTGCCGGTTTATCTTGCATTGACAGACGCTATGCAGATGCTCTCATGACTTTCTATTCCGAGAGACCACCATAGTGTTTTGCAGGATTCAAGATGGCGACATGCCATGAACGAAGAGATGGATGTTCTTATTTCCAGATGAACATGGGATCTCGTGCAATGTCCCAAGGGGACTAGACTTGTAGCGTGTAAATGGATCTTCACGACCAAACAATCACCAGATGGTTCGATTGAAAGGTTGAAAGCTCGTCTTGTGGCAAAAGGGTTTACACAAACCTATGGGGTGGATTACTTTGAGACATTTTCTCCTGTTGCACGAATGGGGTTCATACGGACCATACTGTCTGTGGCTGCTAACAAGGCATGATCTATTTTCCAGTTGAATGTGAAAAATGCGTTCCTATATGGCGATCTTGATGAGGAGGTTTATATGATGCAACCTCTCGGTTATGAAGTCGAGGGGGAGTGTGTATGTCGACTTCATAAGGCCATATATGGACTAAAGCAGAGCCCAAGGGCGTGGTTCGACAAGCTTACTACAGAAATCAACATTATTGGCTTCCAGAGGACAACCTCTGACTATTCTGTGTTTGTCAGAAGATGAACAACTGGTACGGTTATTCTTGCTGTCTATGTAGATGATATGGTTGTCACAGGCGATGATGATGAAGGGATATTAGAGACCAAGGCCTTCCTTCAAAAGGTATTTGTTACCAAGGATCTTGGTCCATTGAGATATTTCTTGGGCATTGAAGTACTACGTACTACAGAGGGTCTCCATCTCTCACAGAGGAAATACTGTCTGGACATTCTGACTGAAGCAAGATTACTTGGATCCAAGCTTGCTGGTATTCCTGCAGACCCTAAGAAGCATGTCATATTCCCAGATCCTGTCTTTGAAGATGTTACTTGATACAGAAGCCTTGTTGGAGAACTGTTGTACCTTACTGTCACCATACCATATATCTCCTATGCAGTTAGCAGAGCTAGCCAACACATGGAGCAACCTGGTTACTGCCACTGGCAGGATGTTCTCCAAATTATAAGATACCTGGAGGAATCACCAGGGTGTGGCCTCTTCTGTGGGGCAAATGGATACACTGATGTCATTGCATATGCTGTCACATCAGCACTGACAAAATATTTCTTGTTGACTGGATCATAACATCGGTACCCCTTCTGGGTCTGAGAGTAGCCCACAAAGACACACTTGATAGCTCTAGGTGAGAGTTTGTCAAGTCCAGGAGTCTCGTATGGAAGCTCGCTTGGCTAGCTGGCGTGCCGCCATTCTCTCCCGTGGCGGTCGCTTGATACTTCTAAAATCGGTATTATCTTCTATACCATTTTATTTCTTCTCTGTGAAAGGTATGCCTAAAGGGGTGCGACGCCGTCTGGAATCATGCTTGAGGAGATTTCTTTGGGGGAAAAAGGGAGATGGGAGGAGAGGAGTACATTTGGTCGCCTGGGATGAGGTCACGCGGCCAAAGGAGGAGGGGGGTCTGGCGGTGAGAAGGTTGGAGGTCGTCAACGAGGCTCTTCTTCTCAAATGGGTCGCTCGTCTGTGGGGCAGGGAGGATAATCTTATGATTAATTTTTTGAGGCTGGCCGTGGGGGTCGACCGACTTTTGGGTTTGGATGCTCGCATGATGGGGTCTTCCTCTCAATTTTCTCGTGATATTGGCAATGCTTTGTCTCGCAACCGCTCTCTTTTTGGCATTACGCTGGGGGATGGTTCGCTCATCCGGTTCTGGGGTGATGATTGGACTGGAAGGGGCCCTCTTAAGGATGCTTTTCCTCGCCTTTTCGCGCTGGTGGATGATAAGGACGCTACGGTGGCCTCTTATTGGGATGGTGTCTCATGGGGTCCAAGACTTGTGGCCAATCTTTCTGATCAGCGGCAACTGGAATTCATGGCTTTGCTTGCGGTTCTCGCGGATGCGCCTTCGCCCTCGGTGGGTCGAGACCACCTGTCTTGGAAGGATGGTACCTTCTCCGCCCGTGCGGCTTACCGGGCTACTCTTCCTCCCCTGACGATGACTGATGCTTCTTTGTTCCGGGATTGTCACTTTTTTTGGGGTTTGAGGGTCCCCGAACGAATTGGCGTGTTCTTGTGGCTTTTCCGCCGTGGCCGTCTGATGACTCGAAGCCGGTGTGCAGTCATTATTCCTCATGCCCCGTCTACTTGTGGTCTTTGCGATTTAGAGATCGAGTCTATCGATCATCTTTTCTTCCGATGTGTCAGAACTCATGATATCTGGGCGGATCTGGATTGGCTTGACGTATCGGATTCTTCCTCCTTCTGTGAGAGCCTGGTTAGATCTCGGGACAGGGCTAGGATGGACATTCTTACTGCTATTGCCCGGCTCTGGTGCATTTGGCTTGGTAGAAATGAAGCCCTGTTTACCGGGCAGAGATTCTACTCGGACAACGTCCTCATTTCGGCTTCCCGCTTCATTCGTGACTGGTCCGATGCTTAGAGGCTATTTGATGTAATGGGGGTATCGGCTTGTGATACCTTCGATTTTATTCACTAGTTTTTATTCTCGTTTCGCATACCCGCTGTAAGTTTTCTTTTCCTTTTTAATAAATGTGGGGCGAGCACCACCGAGTGCATCCCCCACTTTTGAGCGTAAAAAAAAAAGCAACATCACCAAAGACACGAGGGGTAAGAGAGAATAATTCTTTCTCTGGAAAAATAACGGAAATATGATTTTTCTCACCGAGTACAGAGGACGGCATACGATTCATAAGATAACAGGCCGTAAGAACAACATCCCCCAAAAAGAGATCGACGCACAACTCTGGATAAGCAGGGTTCGAGTAATATCAAGGATATGACGATGTTTTTGCTCTGCCACTCCATTCTGTTGAGATGTGTAAGCACATGTGATTTGATGAATAATTCCTTTAGATGAGAAGAAATGTGAGAGAGAGCGAGTGCAAAATTTTAACACATTGTCTGTACGAACATATTTGACGTGAGAGGAAAAAACATTCTGCACTTCAATTATAGGATTTCGAATAACATCTCTTGCTTCAGATTGTTTCTTTAATAGAAAAAACCCACGACACACGAGAAATTCATCAACTACTACAAGATAGAACATGTGTCCCTGATGTTCAGGAACGCAACTCAGACCCTAAATATCAACATGAAATAATTCAAAAGGGGAACTACTGCTCCGACACTGACGACTAGGGAAGCTAGCTCGATGATGCTTCCCCAACTGACAGTCTTCACATCGAAAAGAAGAATCGAGAGGAATATGAGGTAAGAGATGACACATCTTCTGAAGTGGGAGGTGACCAAAGCGTAGGTGCTAGGTGTACGAAGAGACTGATCCAGCTGAGTTAGAGGAGACGCTGGCATAGGAATTCCGGAGCAGACGATAGAGACCATCCTGCTCAGAGCCACAACCAATCACCCTGCCCGTTAGTATGACATTGCAAATCCTTCGTAATCTGACTAATAGACAGTAGATTCATGGAAAAATCATGGGCATGCAGAACATTTTGTAAATGCATGGAAGGTCACAAGGTAATCTCTCCCTATCCAACGATGGGGGAATGAGTCCCATCAGCTATGATCACTGACCGTCCTGACGGAATGTCTCTGTAAGACTCAAGTCTATCTCTGTCCCGACAAAGATGATGTGTTGCACCAGAATCCATAATCCAATCTGAGATATTATGATTGGATGTATAAGCAGAAGCACTACTTGAGGTGCTAGCAGAGGCAGAAGTACTGACAGATGCTGAGGCAACAATATCTGAAGAGCTTCCTGGGGAATCTGTAGAAGCTTGAGGCATAATATCGCATAATCGCGCCACAAGCTCCTCAAACCTGTCATCTGAAGTGGATGCCGATGGAAATGTGACATGCTCAGCTACGCATGACGATGTAGGAAACCCATGCTTAAAATAGCATGTATCCTCAAAGTGACTTGTGCGATGGAAGAAAGTGCATGGTTGGCGAAAACGACCTCCTCGACCACGAGGTCCACGTCCACGGAATGAAGACAGACCACCTCTCCATCGCGACACAACCATCACCGAAGGAGGTGGAGTAGTAGCATTGGAAGAGGCAGAAATGCAGCCGAGCCTCTGGTAAACTTCCTCCATAGGAGGAATGGTAGCATCGGCAAGTATCTGAGATCAAGCTGCATCATACTCAGGATCAAGAGCAGCGAGCAGTACCCCCACCATGGTAGCATTCCGGAAAGTCTGCTGCTACTCAGGGGTAGCCGTGAGAGGTATAGTATTGTAGAGCTTCTCAAACATCCCCCATAGGGATGTATATAAGGAATGTAGTGGTCGGCCATTCTGCTTCATAGTGAATATGTCATGATGAAGCTGCAACATCTTCGTCTCATTTTGCACCTGCGAATAAGTAACCGCCAGAATGTCCCACATCGCCTTAGCGATGGGTTGATGGAGAACATCATTCACAATCTCCATCGTCAACATGCTTAATCATCAGCCTCCCAGGAGGCATAGATCCCAGTCTTCGCTGCCGGTTCTTCCTCGGTAAGAATGTATTTCTTACCATTCGACTTCATGAAGTTCATGATCTGCATCGCCCAGAGCACATAATTCATCCCATCCATCTTGACTATTGGCGTGGGACCTTTGAACGTGCCTATGGAGGGCATATCTACTTTGTTACCTGACATGACGCCGAAGGCGAAGAACGGGAATCCGTAGACCAATGAAGAAGTGCCTACATAAACTGGACAGGATTTGAGTGCATATGTAGACGTTTCACACTCAAATCTATGGAGAGAGGAAGGCCGACTGAAGAAGAAGGCGTTGGCGTTGGAGAGGGGGGACCCGAGGGAGGAGGTCCCCTACGGTGGAGAGATAGTCGGCGGTGGAGAGGTGTTCTCGGCTGTGGAGGGCTTGGCGGCGGGAGGGAGAACGAGAGGGGGCGGCGACGCCTCTAAGGCTCGGCGATGGTGGGAGAAGGAGAGGGGAGAGGTGGTGGGCGGTGCCGAAGGAGGAGCGGGGGGGGGGGGGGTGGAAGGGTTTTAGGGTTAGGGTTTTGGCTCTGATATCATGTTGGTGGAAAAGAGCAATCTATTATTCCATAGAACCCTAGGCTCTCTTATATAGAGAGGACCCATGGGTAAATTACATTGTAGGTTCTCAGGAAAATAAAAATAGAATAAACGATACACTGAATATATAATTATCTCTACAATCTTCTCCAAAGCACTCGCTAAAGGTCCATTTCAAAGGTGTTGCACGAAGCTGAGCATGATATATATATATATATATGCTCCAGCTTGAGGGGGAGTGTTGAGATATTTGTATCTTCGGTTATCTTTTTCCTTATTTATGTTTTCTCTATGTACTTCTCTATAATTAACCCAAGGCTTTTCTCCTATATAAGAGAGCCCTAGGGTCTCGTCTATTTTACGAATTTCGTTTTTCTCCTAACATGTGTGTTGGATAGAAAATAGAAAACATGTTTTATAGGTGTAATATTATATCTATGAACTTGGTTTCTTGAATTTTATTTTTTTTCAAGGTTGCAGAAGTCGACAGTTGGTACTCGGTCGGCAGGGTCACTAACTAAGGATTAATCGACAGTCAGGAGAGTAATCGGATTTAGTCGGACATTAGTCGGTTTGGAATTTTTTATTATTTTAAATATATATAAATCAATTTTTATAACATATACTCACATTTATATTCATATATTTAGCAATTTTTATATTTTTAAAAGCTTAAATATATGAGTATGCTTTTCATTTATTTATAACATGATTAGTGTTAGATACTATACCATTAAATCATGAAGCCTTCTCTACTTTAATAATCTTAAAAGCGTGCATCTAAGATTTTAAGCATATATTCTAAGCTGTGTCACCATTTTTTAAAATGACTTCACTGTTTATAACTCTCTCGGTAAAGTGTGAAAAATGATAGCAATGATAAGTATGATTTATAAGCAAGTTGAGCTTCCTAATTAACTAACAAAATCACACTAATTAACTAACAAAATCACACGCTGAATAAACAAATTAAATAAAAACGAACCAATGCCAACCATATAAGTATAAGCTAACTGATGCCAGCATATAAACAAAAAAAATCTAAGTTAACCAAGATTTAGAGAATAATAAACATAAGTAATAAACCAAGCAAAAAATATCTAGGCAACATGCACACCATCAACTAAATCTAACTTTTACTAAAAAATAACCTAACAAGCTAACAATTTTTAACCTAAGATGCACATTAACAAGATAACCTAAGCATTTATAACTAAAATAAAGCAATAAACCAAACAAAAAGAATAAAAAATCGGTTTTTTGGAAACCCTAACCAGCTCAGGAGGCGGCGAGTTGAGCTAGACTAGCTACTGGAGGAGGGCAGCGGAGGATGAGATGCAACCGAAGTCACCGCTCGAACGTCGGTGACACGAAGGAGGAGGCGGAGGAATATCCTCGAGTCAAGGGGCGGCGAGTTACTCTCGAAGAAGGGTTTTGGGTTCTGTTCGACAGAACCTAAAACCTTAAGTTAGGGTAAACGGGTATTCGGGCATGTCTGAAAGTCTTGTTTATTTTTTTAGAAATCTCATGTAAAAATCGGCCGATTATTCGTCCGACTAGGCCGATTAGTCGGGCGACTAATCGGGTGTACCCGACTAATGACCGATTTGGCCTATTCGAGTCGGGTACCCCTCGACTCGACTAGTCGGCCTAGTCGGCCGACTTTTACAACACTATTTTTTTTGGTTTTTTGGTTGATTTTGCACTTTTTATATTTTATTAATGTAGTACAATAACATCTGTGTATGCAAAAAATACAAAAAAGAAAGAAGAGTATAAATGTGCATCGAATCAATTATGTGGAGCTCAGAGTACACAAGATAAATTAATAAGGTCCCAAAATACACTTTGCATATATAAATCTTATAGAAAAGGTGTTTTGTAGGTATAATATATCTATGGATTTGGTTTCTTGAATTCTATTCGTTTTTCTCCTAACACGTGTGTTGGATAGAAAATAGAAAACATGTTTTATATGTATAATATATCTATGAACTTGGTTTCTTGAATTTTATTCTTTTTGACTTTTTGGTTGATTTTTCACTTTTTATATTTTATTAATGTAGTACAATAACATCTGTATATGCAAAAAATACAAAAAAGAAAGAAAGTATTAATGTGCACCGAATCAATTATGTAGAGCTCAGAGTACACAAGATAAAATAATAAGGTCCCAAAATACACTTTGCATATATGAATCTCATAGAAAAGGTGTTTTGTAGGTATAATATATCTATGGATTTGGTTTCTTGAATTCTATTCTTTTTAGTTTTTGGTTTGATTTTACACTTTTTATATTTTATGAGTGTAGTACAATATCACCCACTTAAATGGTCTGGTGGTAGTGCATTGTGCCCACCACCCAAATGACCAGGGTTCAAATCCCACCATTGCATGGGTTGCGTTAGGTAGCCGACAACTAGCGTAAAAAATAGTCGAATCTTTCAACATGGATTTGAGCAAGAATCCATGTAGCCGACCCTACTTATAGTGGGAGAAGTCTTCGCCATTTTTTATTAGTGTAGTACAATATCATATGTATATGCAAAAAAATATAGAAAAGAAAGAAGAGTATAAGTGTGCCTCGAATCAATTATGCAGAGCTCAGAATACACAAGATATACAATAAGGTCCCAAAATGCACTTTGCACATATGAATTCTATACACTGAAAAACCACTTTTATAAATCAATATATGTTTAGTATTAAATCTTTAAAGGTGAGCAGAGTTTGATTAGAGTTCATATGCCCAGCATATGTGCTTTAAAAGTTTGGAAAATTGGCAATTATGGTTTATGTTTCCTTGGTTTGGTGCACCTTGTGATTTTTAATTATTTTTCTATCTTTATTTACATTTGGATATTTTACACTTCTGCCCTCTGTAGTTTCTGCAATTACAGTTACATCATCTGTACCTTTTTTGTAATATCACTTATTCCTCTACCTTTGGGCCATGAACAATTATGCTCCTATGATTAATTGTTGTATATTCGCCTCGTAAATGGACTTTAAGTTATGGGTATAAGCGTAATTGGAAAGAAAAGAAAGGGGTACACGTGTAATTATTTATTTTACTTCCTCCCCTACCCCCACGTCCTTCTTCCCGCTGCCCACCTCAACTCATCCTGCGAAGGAGGATTCATTCTATATCATTGTCTTTGATCTTAAACCCATAACTTACAGGGAATTCCATTACTGCCAGAGGTTGGAAAAGAAGAGAATTGATTGCATTAGATATAAAGTATTGTACCGATGAAGGTGGGACAACCTATCGAATTTGGGAGTTGGGAACTTAGTAAATTAGGAGTACTTGTATCATATTCCGAATAGAATCGGGTGGCAATACCATATTTTCCTCACGTGTTTTATTTCATTTCGTATGTTCAATGTCGTGTGGATCGAAGATGACCCCTCCACCCCCACCAACCTTCCTCCATTGCCAGCTTGAGTCATCATGATTTTCTTCCTCCATTGTAAGACTTGGAAGGATGATATTGAGAGGGAAGAAGGGTATATATAATTGTAGGGGTACAATTGCAATAAAACTTTTCTTAACTAGACCTTGGTTTGTGGAAACCATGATTTGGTTCATTTAATAAATAACCAAACTAAGGGAAGGGCATACGCACACAATAACGGGCAAGAAGGTAGGGCCACGATTGATTTTGCAAAAAAGGTTGGGGCATACATGTAATTGCAGAAACTCGAAGGAGTACTAGTGTAAAAACCCTTTACATTTTTATATTGAATTATTGCAATTGGAATTAAGTCAATCGGAGCTTATAAATTGTAAAAACACTATATAAATTCAAAAGGAGTCCTTAGGTGTGCATGTAAAATTGAACCTTTTTTTTAGTTTTTTCTTTATTTTCTCTCTTTGATTTTATTTGTATATTGTTTATGCAATTAACAAGGTTTTAATGCCAGTTTTATTTGTTTAAGAGTGACATTTCATGTGATTTTTTTGTGTTCATGAGGGAATTTGGGCCAAACCTTGAGTGCAAAGTAGATGAATCACATATTCATTAGCCATCACCACAAACCTCGATAGAAGACTAGAATCCAATTGAGCAATCAAATTTAGGCTAGATCGGGTCAAAACGCCAATCGCTTCACATCCAACTCGGAAAGAAACTCGTTCCTTGCATTAGTACGAACCAAAAGCTAACTTTGTGCAATGAAACCACCCATCCGAGATGTCCATCATCGTCAGCGAAGTGAGGACTACAAGACATCTCCACTTGAGAAACTTGCGATGATTGTGCCATCGCTTTGGCTCTTTCTCTCGCTGAAGATCCCATGCCGTCACCACCTTCATCTCACGATTTCATTGACATCATCGTCATGCACAAGCTCCAACATGAACGTGAATCTCCCTGCATGAGACATCAGTGACGGTGAACTGGTTTTGGTGGATTTAATTTCATTTTTTAGAAACGTGGGATGGATCTCCATTAGAGACCCATCCAAAAATTTTAATGAAATTATAAACAATAATTCCAAGCGCATTGGCATGCTCAAGTACATTCTCACAATAAAACCTCCCGCCCTTGAAAAATGAAAATAACATTGTTCACAGCTAGCCAGATGGCCCAGATGTGTGCACATTGCCATATACCTTATACTCCCCCTTCAATCGATCATGTCCAATCTCTGCAAATCGAATTCCAAAACAAATCTATACTGCCTCATTGGGCATCAGGAAGGTCCGCAGTCCTCCATGGCGCCTTTGAACCAGGGCACTGAAAAAAATGGTCAATGTCTTCCACTACTTCACCACATTTTCTGCAAGTCTCATCCCTCCTGGAAAAAATCCTGGCTCACCTAACTCATGTCATAATACGCTCTCTTCTTAGCAACCACACGGAGTAGGTGCTGCTGTGAGGTACTACGGTGTGAGATGGTGTTGAGGTGCTGCTGCTGCGAGCTGCTGCTGCAAGGTGATGTATTGGCTTCTGGCATTGCTGCTGCAAGGTGCTTCTATAAGGCATTGCATTGGCTGCTGGCATTGCTGCTGCAAGGTGCTTCTATAAGGCATTGCATTGGCTGCGAGGTGCTGCGGGCCTACGAGGTGCTCAGATGTTGGAGTATTACTGCTGCCTGGTGCTGCTATGTTGGAGGGTACATCCTCCACCTGAATCCCTCTTTGTTTCGTTTGCTGCTACCTTCTCTTATGTTACATTTTCTTATCTCTACAGTATTTTATTTATTTATACCATATGCATTTTTAATGCTAAAATATTTTTTATTGCTTCCATATTTTTTAATAGTCTAAATCTTAATGAAGTAAATACTCTAAAATTGAACATGAAATTCGAAGAAGTTTATGGTTATGTCTAGTGCTTGATTGTAACTTCGTGGCGGTAAAACTTCTTAAATTACAATGTACCTAAGATTATTTTAGATTTGATTACTTTTTAAATTCATTCTTCATGATTATGTGTTTATGTAATTGGTGGCATTGGCATCTGACATTTTTTTGGATGTTTCTCGAAAGGAGGTTCTTCCCATAGATTCTAAAAAAAAAATGATGGCATCCACATAACCATCTAACAGCTGGTCTTCTCCTAGTTCTGGAGATAATCGTACTAAAATGTTTGTCTTTTGATTTTTACATCTTAAACTCCAAGGATGCTGGTTGGGGGGGGGATCCACTTTCTGTCCGATTCCCCCGGCTCTTTGCGTTGGCGGAGAACAAGGATGCTTCCGTCGCTTGCTGCTCGGAGAATGCGTGTTGGTCTCCTCGCTTTGGGGGGAATTTCTCCTAGTGCCTAACGGCCGTGCCTTCTCCTTTTGGAAGGACAACTAGTTAGGGGGGATCCACTTTCTGTCCGATTCCCCCGGCTCTTTGCGTTGGCGGAGAACAAGGATGCTTCCGTCGCTTGCTGCTGGGAGAATGCGTGTTGGTCTCCTCGCTTTGGGGGGAATTTCTCGGATCAGAGGTTCTTGGACTTTCTTGCTCTGATGGACGTCCTTGCTCATGCGGATTCCCCTTCCGTGGGCTTGGATCATTGGATTTGGAGGGATGGTGGCTTCTCGACTCGGAAGGCCTATGCTGGACTGCTAGAACTTCTGCCTGCTCGCTCGGATTCCCTGGTGAGAGACTGTGGTTTATTTTGGAGTTTGGGCCTGCCCTTACGCATTGTCTTCTTCTTATGGCTGGTCCGCAGAAAGAGGCTTATGACGCGTGATCGATGCTCAAGGTTGATGGTCTCGGTTTCCAATCTATGCGTCCTGTGTGAATCGAATGTGGAATCCTTGGATCATATCCTCTTTGTCTGCCCTATGGTCCGGGGGATTTGGGAAGACCCGCTCGTGGCTTGGGTGCGTGCTTGTGATGTGGAGACCTTCTGTGACTCTCTCTTCTTAAATAGACATATGGCTAGAAGGCGGCTCTTGACACCGGTGGCAAGATTATGGTCGATTTGGCTTAGTCGCAACGAGGCCATTTTCTCTACGCAACGCTTCTACTTGGAGAATGTGCTCTGTCGCGCGAGTGGTTTGGTGGATGACTGGAGGGGTGCTTAGTTTTTGATATCTTGTTTCTTTTGTGTTTGTGCCCAGAACTAGAGGTTTCTCGCCTCCTTTACTGGGTCGCTCTTTTTTGTTTTTATTTGTACCTTTGTCTCTTTTTCTTTTTAATATATTGGGGTGAACACCATTGAGTGTATCCCCCTTTTCTTGGCTTCAAAAAAAAACATCTTAAACTCCACTTTTTTAAAAATCGTAAAATTGATACTTATTTATTTATTTATTAACATATAACCCCAATATACGGCTTCGCAGTGATTTGCCCGAACACATATTGCATTCCTAGACCTTGCCCCATCCAATAAAAAACGCCACATTTTTTCTCGGATTGCTCTTATACACGCCCACTTAAATGGTCTGGTGGTAGTGCAATGTGCCTACCACCCAAAAGATCAGGGTTCAAATCCCCCCTTGCGGGATTGCGTTACGTAGTCGACAACCATAGTAAAAAATAGTTGAATCTTTCAACATGGATTTAACAAGAATCCGTGTAGCGGACCCTACTTGTAGTGGGAGAAGGCTTCGTCATTTTTTAGCACGGACACCCAACCAGGACCCATCTTCTACGCACCCTTGCTCTCTTGCCAGTTGCAAGATATCCACCATAGCGCACGTGTCCTCGTTCGAGCCTTCTGCACCATAGCGTCGAGCCTTTTTCAATTATAATTTCTTTGTTACTTCTCCGGATTACAATTTCATCACTGACGCCCATATTTAGAATAATTGAAGTAGATGGCTTCTTTCGCAGCACACCTCCGAGTGAGGTGACCCTCCTCCGGAATGGTAGCACCAAATACGATTCTCTACACGACGTTGATCACCATCAGGACACTGCAACAGACACTTGGGCCACACCATCCTTCGTCATTGGCGCTCGCCACAACAGGGGAGATATGAACTCCACCCACGAAGACACCTCTCCCCGAATTCCTTAGCCGCTCTTCCTCACGAGGTCTCACAACAGCTCCTCTCCTCACTTGATTTGTGGCCCTCCGCTCGTGACATCTCCCTTATGGGTGACACATGTTATGCTACTTTTCCATGGTCATATATCTGAAAAACGACAGATTTTAGCATTTTAGCATACTCACAACTTAGAAATAAAGATCAATAAATAGGAATGGTGTGTCAATCTGATAATATCCTTTATGCAACCAACAGACTAGTTTGACCTGTTAGCAAGCTGGTAGAGTTGCACAATTATGACGTTTAAGTTCACATTTTCTGCAGGCCAGGAAAATTCCTGAAACATCAAAGAATCAACTTCAAGGAATCCAAGTTGTTGATAAGCCAGATTCTGGATCAGGAGATGATCACATGAAGACATTGACTGCTACTCCTCGAAGTAATGTAAAGATCACAGCTCACTCAGTTAACGAGGTAGACGCTTTTCCTCATGTATACAACAACTTTGCTGTCATAACAAACTATAGATTCTTTTTTTCATTGATTTGTTATTTTTCTCATTTGCCTGTTGTCATCATACCTACAGTTTCCGTTCTTGTGCTTGACTTGTAATCTCTTTCTGTTTTATCTTTTACATCGAGAAGTTTATGTATGTTGGTCTCCCTTAGAAAGCTCAGGGTGCTATTGGCAAGCCTACATCAAAAGCATCTATGGAGGAGGTGGTTGCTCGTGCTTCTTCCCTTGTCACGGCTTCTAAAGTGAAGGACATCACGACTCCGAGATCATGCTATGAGTTTGAAGTTTCATGGAGGGCACTTTCTCATGATTCTGCACTACAAAGTAGCTTGCTAAAGGTTCTTAATGTTGTACATGAAAATATTATCTGATTAATCTCCAATATATTTGTATGAGATACATTGCAACTTAATCTTTCTATGGCAGGGCATATCACCTGCAAGTCTACCACAATTATTCAAAACTGCACTTTCTGCTCCTCTATTGATTGATATTATTAAAAGCATTGCTACATTTTTCAGGTACTATATGACTACTTTAAATGGATTTTCTTTTGAAAAATAGAGATAATTGTTAAATCTACTGAGATGGTGGTGATTTCTTGTTAATGATTTCTAAAATTTATTTCAAAAAATAGTATGATAGTTACCTGAAATTACACTGAAAAAACATAATTAATCGCCTGATGGTTACGTGAACCTTTTCGCTAAAGGTAGTTTTCTATCTTAATCTCTTAATCAAATTTTTGCATTTGATCTTCTTTTGTCACCAATCACTTGCTGACAATTAAGGTAGTTTTCTGCAAGTAAATTGGTTTTTAGTAGGCTTATACATCTGGTTGTGATTTTGCTCTTGCGAATCTAACATGCCAAGGTATTGTCTCTTGTAATTCAGTAATATTCGCATTCCCGAGAAAGATAATAACATTCACTAATAGCCGAAGTTGGCCTTGGCATATGTAAATCAGGGAGTCACAGTTTTCAAATTTTCACAACCTTTTATTATGATTCTTTTGCTTATTCCATGTTCTGCTATGGTACCTGTAATTTTTTTGGGGGGAAACTTATCTCAAAATGTTAATTAAATCATGTGATGTGGAGATCTGTGGAACTTGAGTGAAGCCATTCATGTGGCTCTTTTGTTTCACTTGCTGTCGGTCCTAGCAAATATGCTTTAACAATGAGTACATTTTTCTCCCTTCGTCTTAAGTTTCATATCTCTCCTCTATTTGTATGTTCTATCTATCCTGTCCCCTAATTCATATAAATTATTTGACAGCGAAGAAACGGAGTTTGCTGTTAAATTCTTAGATAATCTGACCAAGGTACCGCGGTTTGATATGGTTGTCATGTGTTTCTCTGCTTTGGATCGAGCTGGTATGTATAGTATGTCCAAGCTTGTGATGTTAACAATGTGATTAATTATTTGACCAGGTGTGGATTGCCTTATATTTTCATTTTGTATTAATTGCAATTTTCATCTTCTATGCCATTGGGTTTTAGATCTTAGATTTTTATTGTTTGGAAGGCATGACCAAGTAATCCTCATCATTATCTTCTAAACGAGTGATCTTATTATGTTTATTAGAAATAAAATAATTTTTCTGAAATTTTATTGGAATCGTTTGGCAAGTTCAAATTTATGACGGGAATGGTGGAAAATATTTCTAAAAGAAAGTCGTATGAAATATTGATCTTAATTTTGTCTTGCATCCTTTTTAAAACGCCTTCAATACATTATTTATTTATTTATTTTATGTACGTACTTGTGATTTTTGGAAGTAGTTGGATTAATATTCATCCATTTCATTGATATTTGCATATATTAATGATTTTTCATTTATTTGTTGGTCGATGTGTCGAGCTGTTAGAGTGCTTTGCATTGTGTAAAGAAGTTTCTTTAGTTAGTTTTTAAATTTTAGATCTAAATCCAACCAAATCAGTAAGACATGAGATTTAAGAGTTAAATTCAACTGAAGAGCTTTATTTTTTGTTCTTTCTTTATTTTAATATATATGATTTGATTTGTAGTCATTATATATGTCTCCTCATTCTTAGTGATGTGGTGATTATCATGGCTTTTGCTTTTAATTTAGCATATAATTCTGACTGTAGACAATACGTTGCTCTACATGTCAACATGTGAGATGATTACGACGATAATATTACTTCCAAACTTGTATTTACTATTCTATTTTATAAATAAGTATGCATATCTATTTTATTTATTGATAGGCATATTGTAAACTTTAGTTTTCGGGAAAAGTCAAGTTTAAAGTCATTTCCAATATTTCCGACGATTTCACCATTCCTGAAATTTCTCTTTTCGAACTTGACGAAATGAAAACGAAATCCAAAATTCTCAGTACTACGAGCACATGTGTTTGTGTGAGCGCTAGGTTGTTAGCAATCTTCTAGATTTGGTGATCGTAAGTGTTAGAAAATACGAATGCGGAACCGGAATGATAAACTGAGCGTAAATATAGAAAGATAAAACATGAACTCAAAGATTTTAAGTGGAATCCTATTCCCTAAGGAGCGGGATGAAATTGTCGGAGAAGGCCTCAAAGGGCCATATATTGCATTCAACTTTCTCAATGGATACAGGAGGTCTAGGGCTCCTTATATACCCTCCACAGAACCTCCAAGTCCCACCACTGGCAGATGTGGGATTAAACACATGGGTGTGGTAAATGGATCTTGGAGTGATCCATATACACATCTACAACTCAAGTGGCACACAACACATATACTCCAACACTCCCCCTCAAGCTGGAGCATGTAATGCTCAGCTTGGACAAACAAAAAGAGATCTCAACTCACACTATATGACACTACAGACAATATCAACTCAACGTGCACAACCGTCGACTGCTGTCGAGGACGTTGCTTCTCATGCCGTGCATGTGAGGAGGACGAACGAGCTGGAGTATGAGTCAACTGATTGTGCTCTGGACTGTGCCTTTCAGAGCCACTGAAATTGGATGAGTCTCCATCTGTCCATCACAATATGTGGATAACTGCTCCATCTCTGAAAGAGGGCCAAACTGAAAAGCCGTGGAGTGCAATCCTCGTCGGATTCCACGGTCGCTGGAGAATGGAGTCTGAAACATCTTCTCGTCGGAATACTGGGTCTCTCCCATCTGGCTCAGAGAATAGTGCTCTACTCTGGAATCCCTATGAAACCCACATGAAAACCCTAGCCAACATGGCATAGGGAATGATACTCTACTCTGGAGTCCCTATGGATCACATGAAAACTCTGAATCGACCAGAAAAGATGGGTACCTCACAACTGATGGCATACATGTGCACATCTGAAAACTGAAGTCTAGGAATCTGATCTTCAAGTCTGAACATGAAAAACTGTAGAGTCTGGAACATTTGGCTGGCCATGTAATATGGACTGGAGAATCTGGATCTGAATCATCTGACAATATAGTGTGTAGAACTCTACACAATACCCCTCCTTTCTGTCTATACTAGTCAAAATACATGACTTCGACTATGTTGCGAGAAGACAATAATGATGGGGTCGAACAAAAACCAATTAGCCGATCACAAAATTTTCTGGCTTCATCATCTTTTTTTAATCATTTTTTAAAGCCTTTTCAATTTTTTTACGGCTTTTTACATCACGTTTTCCCCTTTTGCATACGTTTTTTTGTTGTTGTATGCGCCTTTTCCTCCTTTTTTCAATCGGAATTATATAGTTTTTTTACACGCCCCATTTGAGCTCAGAATATTTGCACCCCCTCTTATAAATCAGCCGACAACCCACTCTCTTTCTTTCATATGCTTTTTTAATCTAAACATAGCAGAGCACTTATCGAGCCTCTCTTTCACCTCTAAGGATTAGGGTTCCGAAACCGGGAACCCTCCTGTCGCAAATACATGCCATCCATGATTCAGATGGTGCTGCCACCGGCAAAGGGTTCTACAGCCTGGAGAGGAGCCGCTGGGATGGGCTGCAAGGGGTCCTACCGCTGTTGGGGGGGGTTCCAAATTTGGAGACACAAGGATCATAACCGGCGGGAAGGAGGTCTCCATCTGGGCGTGGTATCGCGCCCAAGGTTTTAAAAAACGAAAGGCGGAACGAGGCGGTTCCACCAGAATCGAGGCGAGGCGTAGCCTCGAGGCGGTCGAGGCGTAAGCCTCAGTTTTCCCCAAAAAATTTACTAATCTAACATATTCTAGTACATAAATCTCAAGAGAGCAATACAATAACACATATCTAAAAGCATAAAGCAAGTGAAGGAATTCTTATGCAATCCATCGTTGTCTTAAACCCATATACGATCAGTGTATCAAATGTTAGAATTAAACACAAGACAAAATAGAGAGTAGAAGACACAATTTGTTCCAACTTCTAAAATTCAAATCCTATTTGTAGTTCAAAAAGTAGAATGCCAAATGCCAGGTCATGTTCTTGAATCTTGTCTTGTAGACTCGTAAAGATCTTCTAGTCATTGCCATGAACTCTAACATCGGCATCATCCTCCGATTCACTACTGCTTATTGGATCATCCAATGAATCATCCATGTAGTTTAAATTTTCTTCATCATCATCTCCATCACTAACATCATCTCCAGTATGAACCTCGTCGTCATCAATATCAACCACAGCTTTACCTGGATTATACAATACCATTGTTATTTGTTAGTATATTATATTTTTATTCTAATGAAATAAGATTAACATCGCATTTACCTTTCTTTCTCTTGTTCCTACGAGAATCATCTTGTTGTTCATTAGCTTCCTCAACATCCTCCTCCAGAGGAGTATTCGCATCAAGCTCATGATATGCACTGTATTCACATGTCTGGAGCTCTGAAACCCACTCATCACCTGAATCGACATCTTCCAAGCATAGGGGATCCTCTTCAACTTCAAGTTGAACATCACATAAACCAAATCATTTAGTTTTGCTTGTGTGAGTCGATTTCTCCTCTTCGTATGTACCTACTCAATAGTCAATACACATGGGCATGCTTAGAACATATACAATTAGGTCATATGTTTATGATCTACTCAAGTCAAAATACTACCTGATTAAATGAACTCCAATTGCGTTCACAACCAGATGCACTACATGTCAAACTCAAAATTTTTATGGCAAACTTGGTTAGCTCAGGAGTATCATCTCCAAAAGCCCTCCACCAGTCAGCTGATGATGGTGATAAATCCATAATATATGGTTAAATTCAATCATGAAAAGCAAAGAATAATGGATCTAGAGGATCAGAGATCTACATACCTGGACTCCTTTACTTGCGTGTGTTCACAGCATTGGAATATCCAAACAAGCCTCATGCATTCCTGAAAGCATCTATCTGTAGATCTACTTTCTCCCTCTCTAATGGATCACTTATCAACCTCTCCATGCAAGAATACAATCCAATTTTTATCTCCGTGTGTGTGGAAAATGAGGGTTCGTAGTGATATTGGGGATTGAGAAAGTAGGCAGCAGCATGCAAATGAGTATGAAGTTGGCGATACCACCTAGCATCCACGATGTCCCAAAATGGCTTGTACTTTTCCTCTTCATTTCCTAATGCATGTGCAATTTCCTCCTTGGCTCTGTCCATGGCTTCATAAATGAATCCCATTGGGGGATATTTTTCGGAATCAACCATCCTTAAAACCATGACCAAAGGTTTGGTTGTGCTAATCACAAAGGCAACGCCGGGTCAAAAAGATTTGCGTCTCAAAATTGTGTTGCATGCACTTTGCCCTTGGGGCTTGGAAGAATAGGGGCTCCTCTTCCATGCATAGGAAGCAAAAAATGACTCGAGGGAGTCCCTAACACTGATCAATCTCTGTAATGTCAAGAAAGCCGTAGCAAAACGGGTAACGGCAGGTCGGACCAAATCTCCCCCAATCTTTGCCCTGATCATGGACAAAACCCAACCATGTGCATAGATGTAGTTGATGACTCTCTTGGCTTTTTTTAAAACGGAAGCATGCAAAGGCAATTTCAAAATGTCTTCTAGCATCAAATCAATGCAGTGGGCGGCACACGAGGTCCAATATAAATGTTGTCTCTTCTCCATCAGCAATTTTCCAGCCGCTTTGTAGTTTGAGGCATTATCGGTTATAACTTGTATGACGTTGTTTTCCCCAACCTCCTCAGCTACATCATCGAGCAGAGAAAATAGTAGCTGTGCACTCTTTGTTCTATCGGATGCATCAGTGGACTTCAAGAACCAAGTCCCAGTCGGATTGTTCACTAAAAAATTGATAAGTGAACGACCTTTTGTATCCGTCCAACCATCGGACATGATACTACAACCTGTCTCTGCCCAAGAAGCCTTTGCCGCTTTCATCACATTGTCGATGTTATTCACTTCTTCCTTCAATATCCATGTTCTCAACTCGTGTGCTGTTGGAGGTTTCAATCCCCTCCCAAATGCACCAACAGAATGAACCATTTGTTGAAATGATGGACTATTTGCACAATTAAATGCTAATCCATTTTCAAAGAAAAATCTTCCAATATCACGACAAACACGAGCCCTCTCCTCTTTCTTCCATGACGCATTCAATGTCATTTGATGTTGCTTCTCTAGGACATTTGTAGGCCCAATAGTTGGACTTCCCGAGCCGGCCATACCAACAAATAAGTCCATCGGACCCCTCACCTGCTGCTTCACACTGCTGGATCCTCCTGTGCATGTTTGAGGATCGTTACTTCCACGAGGTTCTTCCATTCCAAAAGCTCCCACTCTGCAAAGCTCCTCCATCTCTTCCACAGCTCTTCTGTTTTTTTCTTCGTGGACTGCTAGCAAACACTTCATTTCATCGGATACTTCAGCTGGAACTTTTGGGCATGCTTTAACATTTTTCCCTGTTTTCGCGAGGTGGTGCTTGAGTCTTGCAACTCCACCAGTTATCCTCTTAGCACAGAAATTACATTGAACATAAACATAACCCTTGCCCTTCGTAGACTCGTCCATTTCGATTTGGACACAGTATTTCCATCCAGGGTCGCTTCGACCTCATTCGGAATCTTTTGCGCCTCTCTTCTTTGCTTTTGGCATTTCTGAAATTTATATAAACAGTCTAAACAAACAAGACTAAAAGTAGAACATATATTAGGCAATCAATCCAAGTTAAAACAAAACAAGCATGCATGTAATTTCTTTTTCAATGTACAATTCTGAACTTGCTTGTGTTACTCCAAACATTATAATCGGTAAAAAATGGCTTCTATTTTGCAATAAACCATTTACTTCCTTGTACTTCAAAACTGATCTTGTTTATTTAGATGCAAGTTTGTCTATAAACAAATTATTGTACTTTTAGAATTTATATAAACAAATTATAAACAAATTATTGTACTTCAAAACAATTATGTCTAATTTCATCATAAAAGCATAGAAATCGGATTAGGGAATGAAATGATACCTACGATGGCGGCGCAAGATGTACAGGCAGGCGAAGGTGGCGTCTGGCGCACGATGCAGAGGGAGCTCAGGGAGGAAGCGACGTTGGCGCACGATGCAGAGGAGGAGGCAGCGACTCCGGTGATGATTTCGAGCCCGGCGATGCGAGAGAGGAGGCGGCGGTGGCGCACGATGCAGTGGAGGAGGAGGCGGAAGCCAGAGAATGAAGTTAGGTTTTTTTTGGCTTCGACAGAGCAGAGGACGATCTGGGGCATCGGCCGAAAATACATATTAAGTGGGTCACGTGCGATGCACGTGACCCACATATAATTGAAAACGCCTCAGGTTGCGCCTCGGACCGCCTCAAAGCGTCTACGCCTCAGGGCGTTTTCGCCCAACGAGGCGACCGCCTCATGCAGGAAAGCCGAGACGTACGCCTCAGAACCCAAATCGACCGCCTCGCCTCGAGGCGTACGCTTCGGGCGCCTCGAGGCGCGATTTTTAATTCCATGATCGCACCACCTGCAACTTGGGATGTCGCTGCGAGATCCTGGCGGAGAGGAGGCGCGCTTGCACGCCTTGGAGGAGTTACGAGGCTCTGCGAGGCTATGAGGAAGATGACGAGGGTGCCGTCTGCTGTGAATGGAAGAAAAAGGGGCTCTGCCTGGAGCCTTCAACATGAGATATTGAAGGGAGAGCCGCTGCTGGTTCGTAGTGGCGACGCTGATTGCGGAGAGCTTGAGAACATGGCTTGGAGGACCTTTGGAGGATGGTTAGGGCTCCACGTAGGAAGGATCCGTGATATTAACGGAAGTAGCCCTCCTGGCGTGACTGGCAAAACATCATGTAATGGGCCTCGACTATTTTCTGTAGCAAACCCCGAGCCTAAAGATGCAACAGATCTCCCAGTTGGCGACGTCGGAGGTTGGATGGTGGCAAGAGGCGCCTCTTGTGAAGGAAGGTGGCAAAAAAACAGATTAAACAAATCTCGATCTTTGAAAAATAGGGTTTCAAGAAAACCCTAAAACAGAAACTCAAACTTGGGAAAAAATTTCAAGAATAAAAATCAACCAAGAACGACCCGCTCTAATACCATCTTAGAAAATAGGAATACAAAAGCAAAATGATAAACATAGCATAAATATAGAAAGATAAAACATGAACTCAAAGATTTTACGTGGAACCCTACTCCCTAAGGAACATGATGAAACCACGGGAAAAGACCTCAAAGGGCATATGTTGCATTCAACTTTCTCAGTAGATACAGGAGGTCTGAGGCTCCTTATATAGCCTTCACATCTCCAAGTCCCACCACTAGTAGATGTGAGACTAAATACATGGATGGGGTAAATGGATCCTGGAGTGATCCATTTACCCATCACAACTCAAGTGGCACACAACACATATACTCCAAATGTAAGTTATTTGCCTTCTATCAAGTTGGATATTGATTGTGCTTGCGAATCTTACACAGTTTATTGGTGTTAATTGATTTGTTTGTGTCTTGTATGGTATAATATTTTACGATCACAAGCTATACAATGCATTTAGATATACATGTTGGAAAGATTTGTATTTGTGTGCATTTGTGTGTCTTATTTTACTTATAAAATTAAATATTTTTTAAGTTGAAAGTATTTTGATTAGACACAAATTCTAATCTATCATTTCGATCTTTAGTTTCTTACATGAGATATCATTTTGCTTGTTCTCTTTGTTGGCATATGCTTTTATCTGTTGTTATTGCATGTGTCACCATTCTCTTCATGTTCAAGAGGCAAAACTAATGCTTCTAATTTCAATTCCAAATCTTGGTCTTGTTTTGAGCAACATACTATTTTTTTGACTGTTGAAGCAATTAGATGGAAATTTAATACAAAATATCATGTTAATATTTTACTTTTAGAAAAAAATCCGTGTATTTTTATCTCATATATTGAATTAAAGAATATTAGAAATCTTAATTTTAGGAAAAGAGTTCTCAAGTAATTTCCCCGCTAAATTTCTCTTTTCAAGCTTATGGAAACGAAATTGAAATCCGACATTTAAGGCATTGTGGAGGAATTTTAGGTCAAAAGGAGGCTTGGTAGTTGAGTAAAGGCATGCAAGAGAAGCTTACAATTAAAAGAGCTTGCTTTAAAACCATGGCCTCAAATTTCAGCGAAATTCGGTTGAATTTCTGTCGAATATTGATATCCAGTCGAAATCGAAATTCAACCGAAATGACCGAAATATGGGGGTCCTAGTACAAAAAATGACCGAGATGACCGAAATTCCGGTCGAAATTCCACCGAAATTCCATCGAAATTCCGTTTTGGTCGATACCGAAATGGTAATCGAAACCGACATTTAGGGCCTTGTTTAAAACTATGTATAATGATTGAACAGAGAAAACAATCACAAACTATAAAATAGGGAAGAAGAAAGCAAAGAAGATTATAAATGAAGCTAAGTTAAAATCTTATGAAGTTTTTTTGCAAACATCTTGATTAAGGGGGGGGGGATCAGAAGGATATATTCCGATTTGTCAAAGCAAGAGAAAGTGTTGGAAAATAGAATAGCTTGCATTTCATAGAGACCCTAGGGCTCTCTTATATTGGAGAAAAGCCCTGAGTAAATTACATAGATGTACATGGAAAATATTGAAAGAGGGAACATATACAATGAGATACAAATATCTCAACACTCCCCTTCAAGTTGGAGCATATATGTCTATCATGCTCTGCTTAGAGAAACACCTATTAAATGGACCTCTAGCAAGTGCTTTGGTGAATATATCAACATTCTGATCTCTTGTAGCAACATGGGAGGTGGATATGAGTCCTTTCTAGATCATGTCTCTGGTATAGTGGCAGTCCACCTCTATATGCTTGGTCCGTTCATGGAATGCATGATTATTAGAAATAAAAAAACGCTGCTTGATTGTCACATAGAAGCCGCATGGGAAGAGGTACCTCAACAACAAAATATGTCAAAACCGATTTCACCCACATCATCTTTGTGCTCCCTTGAGCCATGGCTCTACTCAGACTCTGTGTTGGACCTTGCAACAACTGTCCGCTTCTTGCTTTTGCAGACACGAATGAGCTCCCAACAAATACTGCAAAGCCATATGTAGACTTCCTGTCTCTGGGACATCCTGCATAATCTGCATTTGCACAAGTTGTCAGCTTCGGAGACGTACCTCTGTTGAATATAAGGCCAGTACCTAGTGAAGTATTCAAATATCTCAAAATCATATAGACAACATCCATATGTACCTTCTTGGGCTGCTCCATGAACTGACCCACTTTGCTCACAACAAAGGATATGTCTGGCTTGGTGATAGTAGTACAAAGACGCTTCCCAACAATCTCCCTGTATCTCCTCTTATCCATCTCTTCAGTGTCATCATCATATAATCTCATGCTCGGACCCATAGGGGTAGTAGCATGCTTGCACCTTGTCATACCTGTCTCAAGAAGAAGTTCAATCACAAACTTCCTCCGGGTCATCACAAGACCACGCTGGTTCCTGGCGAACTCTAACATAAGGAAGGAACGTAGACTACTAAGATCCTTAGTCACAAACGCTGACCTAGGAACTCTGTAGCAGCATGAATACCATGCTCATCATTAACCGTGACAATAATATCATGAACGTAAACCAGAATGGCAACCATACCTTTCTGTGTCCTTTGAACAGACAGTAAATCATCCACAGTGGACCACACAAATCCTTGGTGCTCTATCAACTTTGAGAGCTTCTGGCATAGAAGGCCATATCGCGATATATCGACGACATGTCGCCGATATATCGGTATCGAGAGGTATGGGATATCGATATCAGGGTGCATGTCCATTTACCATGATATCAACGATATATGACCGATATATCGACGATATATCGCCATATCGACCCATATCGGTCGAAAATATCTTGATTCAGTACAAAAAATCCCGAATATCGACTGATGTCGTTGAAATTTCATCGATATCTTTATATTGAAGAATAGTACCCTTGCAAGCTTGATTTCACTATTTATTTTGCTACTCCTAGTATTAAAAGTCATCATGTTTTATATATTTTGTTTTGCGTCAGGGGCATCTCGGAGACCCCCGTCTGGTAGGGTATGGTGTGATAGGGGTTGCATCAATGGCTCTTCACCTTAGGGTGTCTAATCGAATTTAATTCATCTTCTTTTCCTTCCAAACATATTATTATGAAATATGTCTCTTTTAATAAATACTATTATGCGCTTTATTTGTTTGGTTCGAAAAATAGCTCAAACACGTTGTTTGTACATAATATGTGATGCAATATAAGTCTTGGATGAACTCCATTTCCAATATCTATAAATCAACAATCAACATTAACTATGATATGCTCATTATGATAGATATGCAATATAGGGGTCATAGATGATCGATATACGTGATATAAGTGTGTATTTATAAGTTATTTAATGTTGTAAGAACTTGAATGGACTACATTTCCAATATCCACAAGTTAGCAATCAACAATAACAATGATATATTGGATATGACCGATATATGCGATATAAGGATCATAAGTGATTGATATGTGTGATCTAAGAGTATATTTGTAAGTTATTTAGTGTTCTAAGAACTTTGACGAACTCCATTTCCAATATCTATAGGTCAACAATTAACAATACCGACAATATGTTCGATATGATCGATATATGCGATATAAGGGGCATAAGTGATTAATATGTTTGATCTAAAAGTATTTTTGTAAGTCATTTAGTGTTCTAACTTGGACGAACTCCATTTCCAATATCTATAAGTCAGGAATCAACATTAACATCGATATGTTCGAAATGATCGGCATGTGCGATATATGGCGTATAAATGACAGATATGTGTGATATAAGTGGGTATTTGTTGTTGTTTTAATATTTAGGTTGATCTTAATTTTTGAAAAAACAACAAAAATGCCATTTTGAGCAATTTCCGACATTTCTACCGATATTGTCGATATATCCTTTTCCGGGGGACCGATACGATATCGATATCACTATAGCCTTCTGTGGCTTATGGTACCAAGCTCTCAGATCTTGCTTCAAGTCGTAGATTGCCTTGTGGAGCCTGCACACATTCTGAGACTCCTCCTCAGCAGCAAAACCCGGTGGCTGCTGCATGTAAACCTCCTCTTGTAGATCACCATATAGAAACACATTCTTCACAGCAAATTGGTAGAGAGACCAATCTCGAGTAACACAAACCGATGGAAAACGCAATGTCGAATGTCTAGCCACCGATGAGAAGATATCCTGGTAGTCCACCCCATATGTCTGGGTGAACCCTCGTGTAACAAGCCTTGCCTTGTAGCGATCTATACTGCCATCTATCCGTTGCGTCATTGTAAAGATCCATTTGCACCCCACAACAGAGGCACGTGATGGAGCAGTAACAATGCTCCAAGTACCACGAGACTACAAAGCTGCAATTACTTCCTCCTTGGGAAGTCGCTAGCTACTGTCCTGTACTGCCTCATGGTATGTTCGTGGGATAGTGACAGTAAAGAGTCCTACTACATACCTCTTGTACTTGTCAGAAAGATGATCCAAGGAACATGCGTAGCTAAGGAATGAGTGACGTAGTTACGACATGGCTTCCTCAAGGCAATATGCACATCAAGGTCATTTGCCTCTCCGTTCTCTGATATCAGCTCCTCCTGTAAAGTGCATTGTGGTACACGCATGCCACTAGTGCCATCGGTAGAACAATGTTTTCGGTACATACCTGGGACATGCTGGATGATGGGTAAGACACATGAGCAGAGGAACGAACAGAGGGCCCGCTAATGTAAAATCGTGGCGGTGAAGGAGATGATCGTGGTGGTGGAGGAAGTGGTGGTGAAGGAGATGATCGTGGCTCAACCTGAGGAGGTGGTAGTGGAAGCAAAGGAGGTGGTCGAATAAAAACATCTTTACTAGAGTCAGAGCTAGACAAGATGTCACCTGTAGGAGAGAAATACATAATAGACTCGAAAAATATGATATCAGCACTGACATAATACTTTCTCTGTACATGATTAAAACATCTATACCCTTTTTGGGTACGGGAATCGCCAATGAACATAGATTTGATAGCTCTTGGAGAGAGCTTATCACGACTAGGAATAAAATTGTGAATGAAGACCACATACCCAAAAACTCTGGGAGTAAGGGAGAAGAGGTCCTTCTCAAGAAATGCAATCTAGAAAGGAACCTTTTCTCGAAGAACCGTGGATGGCATGCGGTTCACCTGTAGGAGAGAAATACATAATAGACTCAAAAAATATGATATCAGCACTCACATAATACTTTCTCTGTACATGATTAAAACATCTATACCCTTTTTGGGTACGGGAATCGCCAATGCACATAGATTTGATAGCTCTTGGAGAAAGCTTATCACGACTAGGAGTAAAATTGTGAATGAAGACCACATACCCAAAAACTCTGGGAGTAAGGGAGAAGAGGTCCTTCTCAAGAAATGCAATCTAGAAAGGAACCTTTTCTCGAAGAACCGTGGATGGCATGCGGTTCACTAAGTAGCATGCCATGAGAATTGCATCCCCCCCAAAACGAATGAGAAGCTCGACTATGAATCAAAAGGGTCCCCGTGACATCAAGAAGGTGATGATGTTTGCGTTCAGCAACACCATTCTGTTGTGATGTGTACGCACAAGAAGTCTGATGAACAATACCAAGAGTTCTGAGGAAGTCATATAACTGTAATGTGGAGAATTCCAAGGCATTGGCAATGCGAATAAACTTCACATGAGCATAAAAGATATTTTTTATTTCAATAAGAAAAGATTTAATGACAGAACCATCATTAGACATATTCTTTAACAAGAAACCCACTAAAGCCTTGAAAAAGCATCTACAACGACTAGGTAGAGTTGATGCCCCTGACGATCGGGAATACGGCTAGGGCCCCGAATATCAAAATGAAACAACTCAAACGACTGACTACAATGACGACTCTGGCTACTTGGAAAGGAGGAATGATGATGCGTCCTAAGCTGACATGCCTCACACACAAGGGTAGTAGGAGTAAATATCCGAGAAAGGACATGACATAGCTTCCGTAGAGGAAGATACCACAAGCGAAGGTGCCATATAAACGGAGAGACCGACTCAATAGGAATAATAGCAACACTGACAAAAGGAGGTTGGACCAATTTATAAAGTCCTCTCTGCTCACGACCACATCCAATCACCCTGTCCGTGAGTATGTCCTGAAAAATAAGAGAAGATGGGTCAAATATGGCACGATAATGTAAATATTTCATAATCTGACTAATAAACAAAAGATTCATCTGGAATGCTGGAGCATGTAAAACATTCTGCAGACGCATCGATGGTGCTATGACAATCTCCCCTTGATCAACCATGGGTAAATTAACGTCATTTCCAATAACCATTGATCTACCGGAAGGGATATATGTATGAACTAAACTGTGCTCGATCTCTACACATATGATGAGATGCGTCGTAATCCATGATCCAATAAATTAAATCCAAGCTGCTACAACTGGTAAGTGCATAAGCATATCTGATGAACTCGTAGATGCTCTGACAACAGGTGCAACGTCTGAAGATCCTGCAACAGGGGTGGACGGTGTAGTCATCATCTCTCTCAATCTAGAGACAATATTGTCGACCTTAGCATCATGAGAGGAAGCTAGAGTAGTCTCTGTCTACTCTGTCTCTGGGCTACGCTGACGTCCTCCTCGACCATGGGATCCTTGCTTGCGAAACTGTGAAGTACCCTCTTTGCCGCGAGAAGCAAGTAGTAATTCTGATGCAAATCGGATTTCACAATGATGGAGAAATTATTTTGATTGTAGATTTTTTGGTGGAGAAGAAAATGGAGTGGTTGAGAAGGAGAAAACTCGTCGAAGAACGAGGGATTTTGGAGAAGAGAATCACGGAGATTGCATGGGAGAGGGAGAGAGACAAGAGGGAGAGAGATAAAAATCTCAACTTTAATTGTAATATGACATGTTTAAAATAATAGACTACCATCCCTTTATATAGGAGGGATGAGATTACAAAACTAGAAACAAATCAAAACTCAAATCCAAACTTGGAACTCTAACCAACTAATTAATTGATTTGAAATAAATTCAAATCTTCAATTTATCTTGATTGATTCTAATTTTAAATTTAAATTCAAATTAATAAACTGACTACTAATTTGAGATCACATGCGATCGGTTTTATTTAAATAATTGCAACAACTCGATTAATAATTAGACTCTAATCAACGACGAAAATAAATAAATAAAGCTCTATTTATCCGATTCACGTTGCATCAATTCTCCTCCGCTTGAATAATTCGTATCCCGATGAATTGCTTGATCTTCAATGCGTCGTTGGAGAACTCGATCTTGAAATTGTAGCCTCAAATTCCCCAATCAGATCCTTTTCAATGTTACATTTATAATTTTTCTCCATTGAGGGGTATGGCTGCAAATATTCAACCCTTCATTTAAAAGGATTCCATAGCATAGACTATCCTCTAATTGGCCCTTTGGATAAAAAATTTTGGGAGGAGAGATCTCCCTGCAAATATTCACAATAATTTTCCATGCCAAATTTCATGGGATTCAAATCCCATAGATATAGAGCCCCTCGTTAGGGTTTGTTTCTTTCCGTGGTAGTGGTGGCGACGGACACAAGATGGTAGCAGGGGCCGATGGTGGCCGTGGGGAAGTCAGTGCAAGCGGTGGCGACGCGTGAGGTGCATGCGGTGGTGGCACGGGGCGTTAGGGGAGGCAGAATAGGGTTGGCGGAGGCAGCGGTGTTGGAACAGGGTCGGCAACATGGGTGAGAGGAAGGGGGCGGTGTTCTTGGATCTCGAGGGGGTGTGGGATTCCACAGGAAGAGGCGATGGAGGAATCGTATGGCACAGAGGAAGGTGGTGGGGGCTGTAGCGGGTTTAGGGGTTCCACTGGGACACACGAGAGCAGCGGAAGGGGGTGATGGCGGCGACGGGACAGGGGGGTGCACTGATGGCACGTGGATTGCGGGAGGGGGTGTTGGAGGCGGTGGAGGGAGGTGTTGGGGTCTGTTTGGTGGGGGAAGGGGGGTGCGGGGGTGGTGGGAAAGGGCGCGGGGCTGGGAGTGGCGCAGGGGCGGGGCTGACCTGGTGGTTGAAGGTGTAAGGTTGGCTGAGGGGGGCAACGAGTGGGCTATTGGGGGCGTTGGACTGGTTGTCGGGGGTAAGGGGGTGGCAGAGGGAGTCAGTGAGAGGGTCGTGATTGGGCCGTAGGTTGATTTCGGTGGCGTTTGCAGGTTTGAAAATACCTGGACAGCGAGCAGGTCGATATTTTTCCCTCCTGAAACGGCCTGGACAGCGAGCAAGTCATCATCGACGGTGAGTTTTTCTTCGTCAAGAATCTGGACAGCGACTTCGGTAGTGGAAGACTTCGATTCGGCGACGCATTGGGTCTCAAAATTATCAACCAAAACCCATAGTATTGATTGGAAGTCGAGCAATATCCCCATCATCTCCTTGTTGTAGGCTTTGTCGGTTCGTCGTTTATGTTCCGACGAATGATAATCTTTCGTTGAATGCCGATGCGAGCGTCTGGACGGATTGTCAGATCATGAGGATGATCTGTAGGCCATGCTCTGATACCAAATGATGCAAATCGGATTTCGCAACAGTGGAGAATTTATTTTGATTGTGAATTTTTTGGTGGAGAAGAAAATGGAGTGATTGAGAAGGAGGAAACTCGTCGGAAAATGAGGGATTTTGAAGAAGAGAATCGCGGAGATCGCGTGGGAGAGGGAGAGATGAGAGAGAGAGAAATCTCAACTTTAATTGTAATCTGACCTGTTTAAAACAATAGATTACTATCCCTTTATATAGGAGGGACGTGATTACAAAATTAGAAACAAGCAACTACTAAGGCGATCTCTTTTATTTAAATAATTGCAACGACTCGATTAATAAATAGACTCTAATTAACAACGAAAAATAAATAAATAAAGCCCTATTTATCCGATTCATGGTGCATCAGATTCTGCTCAACCTCTTGTAGACCTTCATTGGTGGTCTCTCTAATAAGCAGATGAGTACGTTCTGCATCGTACTCAGAGTCAAGAGATGACAGAAAAACTCCTGTCATAGTGGCATTCTGGTATGCCTGCTGCTGCTTAGTGCTGATAGTAATGGGCACAAAGCTATGAAGTTGCTCAAAGATGCCTCGAAGATGCAAGAAGTGGGTATGAAGATGCCGACCATTTTGCTTGGTCGAGAATGTCATACTGCATCCGGAGGATCTTGCTCTCATTCTTGGCTTGCCCATATGTGTCAGCTAGGATGTCCCACATAGCCTTGGTTGTGGGCTGATTGACGATGTCTGTCGTTGGTAATCTCTGTGATGAGCGTCCCGAAGAGCCAACTCCGTGCATAGGCATCATCTTGCTTCCAAGAAGCATTAGCCCCAGTCTTGTCCGTTGTCTTTGAATCATTGAAAATGTGCTCCTTATTATGGCACTACATAAAGGTGTGAAACTGCATGGACCACAACTCGTAGTTGGTCCCATCCATCTTGACGATGGGAGCCGGGCCCTTTAAGGCATTGGACGACGAAAATACGTTACACTTGCTCTCTGACATGATAAAAGCAATATTCGAAAATTCGAGACAAGACTGGGAAGTAGATTATTCTGAGTGAGTCTACATAATCATATGGAGGAGTGGTTGCAGTTGTAGATCCATACAACCATCATCTTCAATCTTTGTTGTATGCTAGGGTCGAAAAACGTGATTTAGATGTTCGAAATCACGGATTCCGGTCAAAGTCAGATCGTTTCACGTTGCTATCTAAAGCATGACAACTTGGGGATGACTATCGAACGACTCGATGACTTGTGTGTGGCAGTCGGGCGGCACCCCGAAGGCATCAACGACCAACTGGTGGCCTAGGGAGGGTTCCGTAGCAGGTACGGTGGCCTGCAACAACCTGGAGCCTACCGAGCGGTGGCGACCTGGAGCAGCTGCCAAGCAGCGACGGCCTGGAGTGGTAGCATCGTCAGTCGGAGGTGACCCGCAAGAGGCGACAGGCACCATGCGGGGGGGGGGGGGGTTAAGGTTTTCGGATATGGGAACTCTGGTCTAGGATCATCGCTCCGTTAACATGTTGGAAAAAAGAATAGCTTGCATTTCATAGAGACCATAGGGATCTCTCATATATGTGAAAAACCATGAGTAAATTACATAGAGGTGCATGAAAAATATAGAAATAGAACAAATACAATAATATATAAATATCTCAACAGAAAGAAAGACCAAAGATCTTTCTGAAGTGAGATGCATTAAGGATGAGGAAGGATACATGCTTGTTACTCAGAAGGATATAGAGGCTTGATGGAAGCGGTGTTTTCATAAGCTTTTCATTGGGGAAGGAAATAAAGAGATCACTTTGGGAGATCTAGCTAGTAGCGAAAGTTACTTGAATTATGCAAGCTATAGACGAATACAAAGGGAGTAGAGGAGGCTTTGAAGGTTATGAATCCTGAGAAAGATGTATGACCTGATGACATTTCTATAGAAGTTTAGATAGTTCAAGGTGAACGCGATTTGACTTAGCTCACAAATTTATTCAATGTTAATTGGTGAAGCTAGAAATCACATGAAGAACAGAGGAAAAGCATCGTGATGCCTCTTTATAAGAACAAAGGCGACATTCACAATTGTTTGAATTACATAGGTATCAAACTGATGAGTCATACTATGAATATTTGGGAATATATGATTGAAAGAAGGTTGATGCAAGTTTTTCGAAAGTAAAATAAAACCAATTCGGATTTACGCTAGTTCGCTCAGCTTTTGAAGCTATCCACTTGTTAAGGAGAACAATGGAGATTTATATAGTTAAAGGAAGAACGTCCATACGATTTTTATTGATTTGGAGAAAACTTATGATTCTGTTACACGAGAGATATTATAGAGAGTTTTGGAGAAGCGACAAGTACACGTCCTATACATTAAAGGATCGGTACGATGGAGCTTCATATTGTTCAAGGATCCAGTTTGGGAAGAGTTGGAAGACTGACTATTTTGACGTCGACATTGGTCTGCATCAAGGTTCAACTTTGAGTCCATTCTATTATATTTTGATTATGTATGAGTTGAACAATCATATTTAGGATGCGATACCTTGGTATATATCATTCGCTGATGATATTGTGTTGATTGATGAGACTAGAGATGGAGTAAATGATAAGTTTGAGGTTTAGAATCATGCCTTGTATTGAGGTTAAGCCTGAATATATGGAGTGCACATTTGATGGAAGCAATGGTGAAGGGATCGAGGTGAAGATTGATAACGATAATATTCAGAAGAATAATTCTTTTAGATACTTGGGATTTATTTTACTACATGATGGGGAAATCGATGGAGATGTTAATCATAGTATAAATGTAGGCTGGCTAAAGTGGAGAGGAGCCTCTACTGTTCTATGCGATAATAAAATTCCTTTGAAAATCAAAGAAAGTTTTACAAAGCAGACGTGAGATATGCTATGTTCTATAGATATGAATGTTGGCCCGTGAACCATGGACATGTGCAGAGAATGACAATATCAGAAATGAAAATGCTGAGGTTGATGTGTGGTCATACATGTAAAGATCGGATTCCGAATGACGTGATCAGAAGGAAAGTTGGTATAGCTTCGATGTTGGATAAGACGAGTGAAAATCACTTAAGATGGTTTGGCAATTTGCAAATGAGATCGACTGACGCACCAGTTAGAAGATACGAGTATTGAGATGTTTAGTCGGCAAAGAGAGAGGGTGAGGAAGGCCCAAGAAGTGTTGGAATGACACTATCCGGAGGGATCTCGATTTTTTGGATCTAAGGCCGAGAATTGCCCAAAATATATCTGAATGGAGGCAAAGAATCCTTCTAGCCGACCCAACTTAATGTGAGAAAAGGCTTTGTTGTTGTTATATGCACCTGTGATATTTCTTCTATTACTCTTAAAGTGATGCTTCAATTTTGATCAAATTTCTGGATTTGATTTAAATTCTTTTATTATGCATTCAAAAGCTGTGTAAACCGAGTCAATTGCATCCAGATCAAGCTCATTGTTACCAAATTGTCGCATCCGATCCCGCATATATTTATGTTAGTGTGCTTTCATGATCTTCATTGTTTCTTTCTCCAAGCGAAATGAGGTTGGGATGGTGATGATGTGACGATCACTTCTCTCAACAAATATCTCTCCATTTTAAGTTGACGTAGTCCACCTTTGTTACTCCATGTCATCTGGTAGTTGTTTGTGGAAAGTTGCTACAAACTGCTTCCTGTTTGCCTTTCCGTGTATGGTATTGTCTAAAACATGGCATCCCACTTAAATTTCAAGTAAAGTACGACATTGTTTTGGCTTTGATTATTCTCACTTTGGTAGTCAGTAGTCTCTTCTAGAGAGCGATATGCTGGCATCACACTGCAACTCTTAGTTATTTTGTAGTCAGTAGTCTCTTTTAGAGAGATATGTTGGCATCATTCTGCAACTCTTAATTATGTTCCTTTCCAACTTTAAAATACATTAAGTTTCTTAGAGTTGAATATTTTATATATTTATATATATTACCTAAAGGGTGGGTGAGAGCAAAGGTTCAAATTACGATGAATGAAACTTGAATAATGGGTACAATGGAGACTAACCATTTAAACTTAGTTACGAAACCATATGATATAATAAGACTAAAATGGTGCAATCTAATCCAATTACGATGAATTAAGGAATACACACTGGTTCATAAAGCTCCGTCTTTGTGAATCCTGGGTAGAGGTCAGCTTATTTTGAATTTATTTTGTACGGCCTTAAATTGATTTTTTTGCTAGAGATTGCTCCATAACTCAATACCATTTTAGTCGCATATGAATAACTACTTTCATTATGCCGAAGCTCCCTCCCCTATGAGTAGATTGGTTTTATCCTCGTGATTTGCCTCCATCTAACAATAATATTGTATCATTATTATGTCCCCAATTGTATTTTTCGCTTGATCAGGTGGTTACATTGATGTTGCTCAAATCCTGTGACAGATCTTACTATGATATGGAATGACGTATTCTGCGGACAAGATGTCCCAGCAGCGCAGTTGGAAGCGATGATCAAGTTGAAATCAAAGTTCTTGCCTTCGTGTTGAAAGCTAAGTTTTGATGAATTTGTAGCGTGTATTGTCCCATGCGAGGAGCTCAAGACAACTTGAAAGATCTTTTTTGTTGGGGGTTGGGGGGGGGGGTGAGAAACAGCTGCTTCAGTTCTCCTTGGAGTGCCGAGTTTCAAACCAGCTCTGTATCGTTTGATGTTGCCACAATGGAGTCCTGCATAATTCTATGTATACGTCTCTTTAGAATGCGCCTATTATGCATAGTGATGCTATGTCTAGTCTTGTCAACTCTTGCAAGCATGATTCGGAAGGTGCGACTTCATTGACATCAAGGCTGAAAGTGAAGAATGTGTTACAGTCTGCAGCGGAATTTGTGATTTATTTGAGGAGACGTTTTGTAATTGCTTCTGTAACTGTAAAGGTGGAAGAGCACTATAAACTCTTAATGCAGAGAGATTCAATATAATTTGCGCAGTTCTGTTCTCTGTGTGTGTCCTTCCATTTTTTTTTCAAACTCTGAGTTTTGAAGTAGATGCCCTTTGTTACATGTTATCGAGTATAAGCAGCTCGAATTATTGTCGACAGTGAGATATGATATGGTAGACATGAAAGCAGTTGATGGTTTAGGTGATGAACGAGAAGTATAACATGGAGCTGAGTAAGATGATGGCGGCTTTAATGTTCATGTCTCTGCTGGCATTTCCTTTCCGACGAGGTTAATCCGAGCAGTTTGCATCTGCATCTGTTTTAACAAAAGGAGTTTAGCCATGGAATGCAGATTTTGAATATCTTCTGTCATAAACTCCAATTTAAAGCGAACCTCTGCTAATGCCATTTCAACCTGAAAAATGATGTATATTCAAGCAGGCTTTTGAAATGCAGGTTTATTCAGAACTCGAGTTTGTTGCAGTATTAAGTAATCATCTTGTTGCTACCGTTACTATTCTCCGTTTTGCAATGAAATTACAATTAAAATATATAAAATCTTTGCTTACGGTCAAATCCTGCTTCCAGGCATTTCAAATCCAGCTTAGGCTAGAAAAAGCCATGCAGAAAGAAAAATTACTTCATAGCTACTGAAATTCCCTGTACAGAATTATCCCTCCAATACCAAGGGTGTTAAAACACAACTTTTTTTAATACTAAGAACATGCATTTGCATCTTATTTTTTTTTTAAATATTTGATACATTATTTTCCTCTTCATCTATTTTTCATTCTCTCCCTCTCCTCCATTCACTGCCATCTCTTCTTCTACTATGTCCCTCCTCACGATGCCTCATTACTGCTGAGGACACACGAGATCCCCTGCCTCTAGGGATGAAAACGGTTCGGATACAGATACGAATATAGGTATAATCATATCATTATCCATTTTAAAATACGAATACGAATGCTGATTCAAACATTGACGGATGTAAAAAATGTGTTACCATATCTTTAAAAACAAATACGAATGTAAAACTAATACGAATTGTATACGATAATAACAAGAATTTTTAATTGATTAACTAAAATATAATTGTTTAGGACGATTTACACATAAAATACATATACCAGATATGGTAATTTCATAACAATTATTTCAACAATGGTGAATGCAATCATAAAATATTGTTATGCACAATTATAAATAAATTATTACGATACTTATGTACAAAAACGAATATACGAATACGAATGCGAATATTGACGAATGTAAAAGTGATATCCATATCCGCATCCATTTTAAAACAAATACGAATACAGATGCTAAAATATGTATAAAACGAGTACGATAGCGCCGATCGAACACGAATATGTTCACATTCGTTTTCATGCCTATCCGCCACCGGAGTAACATGTCAGATTTGTATTGAAATCCCAGGAGTAACCGATCAACCAAAAGCGTGGGGAGCTGCTCGTGGTGGTGCTTCCGGTGATGAGACACGTGCTGTAGAGTAGAGGGGAGGCCAAGAGAGGAGGTGGTGGAACAGGAATGTCATATATTTTTAATTGTAATAAATAAGATGGACATATTTAATATTTTTTAACGTAACCTAGCTTTAATGGTCAGAGTAAATCACATGATCTATTTAAGAGTTAGCAAGTTTGTGGAAGTTAAGTGATAATTACGAAGAGTACAGGGTGAAGAAGGTAATTTACAAAGTTTTCAGGGTTCTTGGTGTTAAAATCCCTATATTCTATTGATATTGGGGCATTTTACATAGATGTTACGGAGAGAAAACGTAATTACGTCTGTGCGCGCAAACCTTCCTTCCGGCTGGAAGTCATAAGACAGCGGTACTGGTCCGGCACCACCACCAAAGCATCAGCAGAGGCGAGCGGAGAGGGGCGAGAGAAGCTACACCACCGTCCCTTTCCGCCCGATATCCGCCCCGTCCCGCTGCACATCGTCCGATCCACCACCGTCACGAGCGGAGAACCGTCCATCTCGTCCAGATCTCCATTGCCGACGGTCGAGATCCAGAGGAATCATGTCGCAGGGGCACGGCGACACCATCCCCCTCCATCCGCACCCGTCCTCCCAGTCCGACATAGACGAGATCGAGAACCTCATCAACGCCAGCGTCCACTCCGCCCCCTCCACCGTCCTCCCCGCCCGCCCCCCGAGCCCTCCCCGCATCCCCGTCTCCACCTCCCCCTTCCTCCCCTCCAACCTCCAGCCCCCCTCCTCCTCCGCCGCCTCCTACCAGCCCAAGAAGCCCCCTCCACCTCCTCCCCCCTCCGCCGACACCGCCGTCCGCATCGCCTCCGAGGGCTTCGGCCCCGCCGCCAACACCCTCACGGAGCCTGTCTGGGACACCGTCAAGAGGGATCTGTCCCGGATCGTCAGCAATCTCAAGCTTGTCGTCTTCCCCAACCCCTTCCGCGAGGACCCCGGCAAGGCCCTCCGCGATTGGGACCTCTGGGGCCCCTTCTTCTTCATCGTCTTCCTCGGCCTCGTCCTCTCCTGGTCCGCCTCCTTCAAGAAGGTTTGCAAAATCTCATGCTTGTTCGATCTCTAGATATTTGGTTCAAGGCAAGTGTTGAGATTCATCCATTCTCTCTTTACTCTTTTTTGTTGCTTGATCTCATCTTCTGATATGGCAACTGGTCGTTAGCGATCTGAAGACTTCATTTTTTGTATGGTTGGATAGATAGTTGACCCTTTGTTTAGGTATTTGTCTCGCTATTCCTCTTAGTCGGTTCTTCTCCTCGATAGCTTAGATGCTCGAATGTAGTTGAAATTCATGTTGTGGGTAGCTTAGCTTCTGTGAGATTGTTCTGCCATCCCACAGACTTAGCTGGATCGTCCACTGATTTGTTTGTGCTTACCTATAACGTGTACACCCCCTCTCTGAGAGTATCTATTGTGGGTTGGAAAATAGGAATAAGACTAACAAGCCTTTGGAACTTTAGAGGCCCCAGCTTCTTATTCGTGATTATCATTTTACAAAACATATGTTTCTTGTGCGACTGGTTCATTCGTGACCTTTTCTCTTCGATTTTAAGAGCTCCATGTTTGCGTGCTCTTTTCATGCTAAGAGTCATGAAATTCTAAAGAAGCACGTTTCTTAATTCAATCATCTATGATACCCTACGGGCTCATTGAAAGAATCCATAGCTCTCTAAAATTTTAAGAATAAAACAAGTAATTTTTGGGACAAGAATGGTGAATTTTTCCTAGATTTTTTGTAAGTGCTGGGCGAATTAGGATTGTTCTAGACTGCCGATCTTTCTCGATGGATACGAGGCCACTGAGGTGAAATATAGCATGATATCCTAATATGATAAGTATTCTAGGATAGCGCACAAAGACGTTCTCTCTAGAGCAAGCCGAAAAGTTCATCACATCGACTGACATCAACTGGATGATAAATTCATCAAGAATGATTCCCGTGATTTTGTCAGAAAATAAGAAATTTATTTAAAGCTCACTTGCAAGGCTCACCATAGAATTAATTCGAGAAGGCTTGGTAGTATTAAGAAATGCTAAAGTGGGGATAATAATTAACAAACCTTTGGTTTCCTTGAGAAAGATCATTTGTCGACGAAGTAGGCGCAATTAGAATGAGAAGAATGATGCCAATTTCATGACTTGAACCCCCATAATGACGAGTATCTAGCATGGTATCTTATTTAAAACTCATTAAAAAGGAGCTAATGTTTACATACTCAGCGACATTAGATCACCTATGATGGGTATACCATTCTCGATAGATTCATCGCATCCTCTACATGTTATCTTTCTTCTTTGAAAAAGATCGAGTTCCTTTCACACTAAATAGTTGAAGGGTGTTGGAGAAAATAAGAGCCTTGTTATTTCTGAGAACCCTAGGCTCTCTTATATAGTAGAGAGTCATATTGGTAAATTACATAAAGTGGAAAATAGAACTAGAGAATAAGAAAGAGATACATATAAAATATAGAAAACATAAATATCTTCACACTCCCCCTCAAGATGGGGCATAGATATCAATCATGCTCAGCTTGGATGAACACTTCTGGAATGATCCTCTAGGCAGTGGCTTGGTGAAGATGTCCGTTGTTTGCTCTCCAGAGCTAACATAGGAAGTAGAAATCATGCCCTTCTGAATCATGTCTCTGGTGTAATGACAATCTACCTCAATATGTTTTGTTCTCTCATGGAACACAGGGTTGTTTGCAATGAACAGAGCAACCTGGTTATCATAGTGTAACTCCATGGGTAGAGGAACCTCTATATGTAGATCACCTAGTACTGCTCGGACCCACATCATTTCTGTACTTGCTTGAGCCATAGCCCTGTATTCGGATTCAGCACTTGATCTTGCTACAACTATTTGTTTCTTGCTTTTCCAAGAAACGAGAGAACTGCCAACGAATATCGCAAATCTCGAAGTCGATTTCCTATCCTTAGGACAACCTGCATAATCTGCGTCAACATATGCGGATACAGAGAGTGTTTCTCCTTTCTTGAATAGTAATCCTGAGCCTGGAGATGATTTTAGATATCTCAATATCATATATATATAGCATCCATATGTACCTGTCGAGGTTGCTCCATGAATTGACTCACTCGACTCACTGCAAATGCAATATCTGGTCTGGTGATTGTAACATAAAGGAGTTTTCCAACCATCTCTCTGTATCTTCTCTTATCGACTTCATCTGTATCGTCATCATATTTCATGCTAGGATCCATAGAGTAGTGGAAGGTCGACATCCAATCATGTCTGTTTCTGCAAGCATATATGTAACATACTTTCTTTGGGTCATCACAAGACCTTGTGCATTTCTAGCAAATTCCAACCCCAAGAAATACCGTAGGGTGTCCAGATCCTTAGTCACAAATTGATTGCCCAGAAATTCTTTTGCCATCTTGATTCCCTGCTCATCATCTCCTGTAACAACAATATCATCAACATACACCATGATAGCAACGGTACCTCTAGGCGTCTTCTGCACAAATAAAGAATGGTCTGCATTTGACCTCTTGAATCCCTGTCATTCAATCAGATCTGAAAGCTTTTGAAACCGCGCTGTAGGACTCTGTTTAAGGCCATATATTGCCTTATGGAGTCTACAAACTTGTTGACACTCCTCCTCAGCAGCAAACCTCGGAGGCTGCTGCATATAGACCTCTTCTTGTAGATCTCCATAAAAAATGCATTTTTCACGTCAAGCTGAAATAACGGCCAATCTCGTGCTACAACAACTGAAAGAAGGACACGTAAAGTGGAATGTCGAGAAACCGGAGAAAACATGTCCAAGTAATCAACTTCATAGGTCTGAGTAAAACCACGTGCCACGAGCCTTGCCTTGTAACGATCAAGGCTCCCATCTGCATGGTATTTAACAGTAAACACCCACTTGCAGCTAATAACAAACGCTTCAGGAGGAGGAGAAACAAGTGTCCATGTTCCACGGGACTGCAACGCGACCATTTCTTCTTCCATAGCAAGGCGCCATTTGCTATCTTGCAATGCATCCTTGTAATTCCGTGGAACTTCTACAGCAGATAGAGCAACTGCAAATATCTGGAAATCGCTCGTAAGACGATGAAAGGAAACCTGGGAGGCAAATGGATAGGATGCACAAGTACGTCTCTGCTTCCTAATAGCAATAGGCACGTCCAAGTCTCCATGAACGTCATCCTACTGCGATCCCTGTATCAATAGATCTTCAGACTCATCGTTAGAAATCATGTTATCAGAACAAACCTGGGGCATGCTTGATGACGGACAATGACCATGAGCAGAAGAGGACCGACGAGTATAATATTTTGGTAAAGAGGGAACAATGGTCACTGAAGGTGGTAAAGGTGGAGGTGAAGGTATGACAGGAGGTGGTGGGGGAGATGGTGTAGAAGGTAACTGATTCATAGGAGGAGGTGGCATGTAAACCTCAATATCGGAATGGGAAGTAGTCATTCTGTCATCTGTAGGAGAGAAAAACATCACAGATTCAAAGAATGTGACATCGGCGCTAACGAAGTATTTTCGACGCAGCGGATCAAAGCAACGATATCCCTTCTGTGTCCTGGAGTATCCCACAAACACACATTTGATAGCCTTGGGAGAGAGCTTATCAAGACCTGGCACCAATTGATGGACAAACACAACACAGCCAAAGACACGGGGTGTAAGAGAGAACAACTCCTTCTCAGGAAAGGCTATAGAGAAAGGAGTTTTCTCACCCAAGTTAGATGAGGGCATGCGATTTACTAGGTAGCAAGCAGTGAGAATCACATCACCCCAGAACGAGTGTGGAGCATGACTCTGAATAAGTAGGGTTCTAGTGATATCCAATAGATGATGATGTTTCCGCTCTGTAACACCATTTTGTTGTGAAGTGTAAGCACAAGAAGTTTGATGAACTATACCACGAGATGAAAAGAACAAGGAAAGAGCTCTAGTACAGAACTCCAATGCATTGTCAGAATGCACATTTTTCACAGAAGAAGAGAAAATATTTTGAACTTCATTGATAAACATTTGAATCACATCTCCTGCTTCAGATTTATTCTTCAATAAAAACACCCAAGACAAGCGAGAAAAATCATCTACGACAACAAGATAGAACCTGTGTCCCTGGTGGTCAGGAACACGACTGGGATCCCAAATATCAATATGGACTAACTCAAATAAGGAGTTACTGCTCCTAGTCTGACGACTCGGGAAAGTAGACAGATGATGCCTTCCCAACTGACACGCTTCACACAGGAAGGACGAGTTCGGAGAAATCTGGGGCAAAACATGACCCATCTTCAAAAGAGGTAGATGACCAAAGCGGAGATACCAGGTATATGGAGTGTCTGATCCTGTATGGAGAGATGCACTGACATAGGGAGTATGGACTAGACGATAGAGACCATTCTTTTCACGGCCACAACCAATCACCTTGCCCGAGGGTATGTCCTGAAAAATAAGAGATGATGAGTCAAAAATAGCTTGACAGTTCAAATACTTTTTAATATGGCTAGTGGACAGTAAATTCATAAAGAAATCGGGAGCATATAACACATTCTGCAGTCTCATGGAAGGCGTCAAGTTAATCTCCCCCTGTCTTGTAATCGGGGAATGTGTCCCATTGGCTATCACCACAATTCGTCCTGAAGAGACCTGTCTATATGCAGTAAGCTGCTCTTTGTCCACAGAAAGATGATGTGTTGCTCCAGAATCCATAATCCAGTCCGTAATCATAGATCCATCACAAGAGATGAGAGCATAAGAACTACCTGAGGTACTGGCTGTAGCAGGTGAACTGGCTGAGGCAGAGACGACCACATCTGGCTGACCTCCAGGAGCTGTATCAGGAGGCATGATATTCCTCAGTCTGGTAACAAGATCATCGAATCGCTGGTCCAACAAGGAAGGTACAGGGGACTCAACTTGTTCTGCTACCCGCGCCGATGCTGGAAAGCCATGCTTAGAATAGTATGTATCCTCGGAGTGGCCAGGACGACGACAATAATTGCATGGTTGACGAATCCGACCCCCACGACCCGGAGCCACGGTCATGAAAAATAGAGGAGCCACCTCTTCCTCTGGAGGCGGCCATCGCTGAAGGTGTTTCTCCATAGGAGGAATAGTGGCATCAGCAAGAATCTGAGACCGGGCAGCATCGTACTCTGGATCAAGGGCAGCCAGGAATACACCTACCATTGTAGCGTTCCTGTATGCCTTCTGCTGCTCAGGAGTGACCGTTAACGGCATGAACCTATGGAGCTTCTCAATCATCCCTCGTACGGATGTGTACAGTGAGGGGAGGGGACGCCCATTCTGTTTGACTGTAAAAATATCATGTTGCAATTGAAGTATCTTGGTCTCATTTCGCGCCTGCGAATATGTCGCTGCTAGAATATCCCACATAGTCTTGGCCGTGGGCTGATGTAGTACATCATTGGTGATCTCTATCGTCAACGTGCCAGATAGCCAGACTTTGGCATACGCATCGTTCGCCTCCCACGAGGCATTCACCCCAGTCTTCTCCACCGGCTCCTCTTCGGTAAGGATATTCTTCTTACCATTCGACTTCATCAGGCTCATGAACTGCATAGCCAGAGCTCATAGTTCGTCCCGTCCATTTTCACAATAGGCGCTGGACCTCTGAATGCGCCAGTGGTGAGTACATCGACCTTGGTTTCAAACAAATTGCTGGAAGAAGACTGCTACGGGTGCAGGAGACCAAAGTTTGTATGTCTACACAGACATATATGGGTTTAGGTGCAGGTGTAGACTCATGCACACCAACCCATCGACCAACTGCTGAAGTCGATAAGCACGGAGCGTGAGGGACGTGTTAACTCAGTTGCACGCTCACCCTCAAGCCCTAGAAGCCATGCGCGAACTGCTGTGCGTGCGAGACAACACGCGGGGATGCGCGTGAGGCGATGCGCGGCACGCGAGGCCTGCTGGACGCGAGGGAGTGCGCGAGATGCACGAGGGAGCGTGAGGGAGCACGCGAGGAGCCACTGCGCACTGGGCGGTGGCGCGCGCGAGGCGGCGGCGGCACACGAGGAAGAAGGGGGGCTTGGAGGTAGGGTTAGGGTTTTTCGGAATCGAGAACTCCGGTCTAGGACCGCCGCTCTGATACCATGTTGGAGAAAATGAGAGCCTTGTTATTTCTGAGAACCCTAGGCTCACTTATATAGTAGAGAGTCCTATGGGTAAATTACATAAAGTGGAAAACAGAACTAGGGAATAAGAAAGAGATACATATGAAATATGGAAAACATAAATACCTTCACAAAGGGCCAATCGGCAACTTCTATCTCGTCACCTCATATGCATCTGGTCTCCATGGCCTCTGGATATGAAGCTTGCGCAAAAGTCACCCCACCCTCAATCCACAGTATTCTTAGCTCACTCCACATTGTAGCAGCGTGCAAACATGTGAGAAACACATTGTCCACGTCTTCCTAACCACCAGCACACGCTGGACATGTGTTGTTGAACCGCTTAATGTTTTCTTGAACTCTCAGAAAAAAGAGAGGCCATCAGAGTCCAGCCGTCAACTTCCCAATAGTCGAGTCCTTGATCTACACATGCTTCTGAACTTTTTCCTAACTCCCTTTCCATCCTAATCTTAGTCCTTGCTCAATTAATTGAGTGAATGGTCTCTTGTTGCTTGGGGGGCGTAATGTAGTTTGTTCTCTTTGCCATAAGATCCACATTGTCCTTCTTAGTGATATTTTAGCCAATTGCTTCTTCATCACATACTTTTGACTCAAAAAATTATTACATACTTTTTATAACAATTCTCCTTGGAAAGCGATGTGCTGCTATCTTCTCTAGACTCTGAACTTAAGACCTAATACATTTTAAGAAATAAACAATTGAAATTTGTCACAATTAGCAACAAGATTTACATCAAAAATGACTTAGCACTAAGCATTTACAAATTAGCACATGCAGATAGAAAGAGCAAACTTGAATATGTTTACCTTTTCTCGAATAGCTAGTCCTGTGTACAAGTTTGCTTTTTTCCCCAATAGTCAGCAATCTGTTGGGGTAGTAAAGAAAATAGACTCTATTCAGCTATTTCACAGGGTGCCAACCTAATTATTACATCTTTATGACAGTTTCTTACAATAGTTATAGAATGCAAAGAATAAAACTAGAGTTTCGACTTGATACACATTTTTTATTTGTGTTTTGCGGATCATATCATAAAAAATGTAGGGTGCTGGTCGAGGACAAATATAGGAGTCAAGAAACTTTGACAGTATTCTAAGAGAAAGAAGTTGGTTGAAGATAGAAGTTCAAATTACGGTGCATCAGAATGAGAGAACACAGAGGCTTGGCTCCTGTAATTAGCCTTGACATATTTACCTAATTAGGTTATTTGTGAAAAAATTCCAAAGTTATCCTTGAAAATTCTCGTGTTTGAGGGTAAAAGGTTAAATGTAACTGGCTCAACAATCATAAGACGACCAATCAGTTTATCTTAACTGACTGATTGATCTTGATCATATGGCTTTGTTATTTATAAAAATGCTCTGTTTTATTAATCAACCAGGCTTTATAGCCTGTACATATGTGAACGAATTGGACTCACTAAATGGTCTCTCTCTCTCTCTCTCATACTGGTATATTAATTCTAAGAAAACTAAGATGCCTGACCATGTGATTATGATCACTTCATCTGTTAGTGATTTGGGACTTTTTTTAGGAAAAAGAGGATGTGACATCGTGTAAACGCCCACCTGTAAGCCTTATATATTCACAGTATGTATCAAAAAAGGTGTTACAATGACCAAAAAGTTTTTAATTTTTTTGCATGCTCTATAACATTTTTCATATACATTCTCTCCCCACGTAAAATATTCCCGTTATGTGCAAGCCATATAGACCAAAAGAATAGCCACCATCCACACTTTAGTATGATCACTCACTTTTCTCAAATTATTCATCGAGTCCCAAATGCAAGTCCAATCAATTGTTGACTCCAGCTCCATTTGTGATGCCGCTCACGCCTCCTTTGCAATCGGGCAAAGAAAGAAGAGGTGTTCAACATCTTCGCTTGCTACAAGATTTTGTTGACATGTGCCGTCAGCACCAGGGAAAAACCTAACTCCACGGATTTGGGACCTTTTATCATAAGTACAGCAAAACCTGATTTTTTGACTGATCTATATGGTCAATATTTGCCTTGTAATCTGTTTTTCAACTGGTGGGCTCTCACAGACAGGTTGGATGGTGCTTGAATTGGTAATTTGGTATGACGCTATTATAAGAAGCACATTGGTAGCGTAATTTCTAACTGTTTGGCAGATTTCTAGTAAATACAATAGACTTGTCTTAGGTCTCTTGGAAAAAATAAAAACCGCACCTCAAGAACCAAAACTGAACTGAAAATCTGATTTTTCTAGGAATCAGTTCCATCACTAGTTCACCAAATTTTTCATGTCATATAGTAAAGAACCGCCAAAATTTTCAATGGAAGGAAATTAAAAGGAGCTTATCCCATTACCCATAGAAAAAGAAGAAGGAAATTGATTCTAATTAGGAGGATAGAGTGGAATCAGGAGAGGGGTGAGTAGTAGGGGTTGAGGCATGGAGAGATTGTGATCGTATGGGACGATGATGGTGGTGGATTGTCCTCAGTGGTGAGGATGCAAAGGTGGAGTCTCTTGGCATGACAATGTGTGTTTTCTTTCAGAGGTGGCAATATGTAACATGCTTTGTCTCCATTTCGCGTTGGTGTAGGGAGTAAGGGCACCTTGTAAGGGACTGTCAAGATCCAATAGTGCGTTTTTGATGGAGCGATGTTGACCCAAGGTTTAAAAAAGCGCGAGACGGTACGAGGTGTTTTCCCGAAATGTGAGGTGAGACGTAAGCCTCAACTTGTGGAAAGAAAAATTAAAATTAAAGCAAAATACATAAAAAATCATATAATAATATTATGTTTTGCTAAAAACACATTCAAAAACAATTTTACACTAATGAAAGATACAACACATAAGCATGAAAGCGTTTAGGCCCTAGTTTGGGGAATATCAAGTTCCAATTTCAACTTCCATGATTCTATATGAGTATCGAACTAAAATCCACACTTAATACTAAAAGAACAACAGAAACAATAATTCTTAGTGTTTAAAGTTAAAACATGTTGATATGCCTTCAGTCCTAACATCTTTCTTGTTAGATCCTAACATCTTTCTTGTTGGATCTAGTTGGAGAATCATTGTATGCACCCCTCCTGACCTACCATACCCCAACAAGGCGTTTTTATTTCTATTCGGCTAAATGCAACTTCGTGTGTCTTCGTTCTTGCTTTTTTAATCGTGTTTGTACGTGATTGCTTCTGCTATTCAGTATTCACAACAAAACACAATAATTATTTTACTCCACATGTTTCTTTTCATTCTTGTTTTTTCACACATGTGATAAGTGATAAGTATTTTGACTTTTGCAACTCATACAACCAAGTAACACCATCAAGTTCCAAACTTGCAACTAGTATTAAATTTTTGTTACAATTCAAACACAATCATATACACTGTACAATAAAACTAGTATGTGTATATGTATTGATAAATTGAACATGATGTATGATGTATGAAATATCATCGAGCTTCATATTTTTTAAGTGATCTTTTCTCTTTGTATGGACCTATGTATAGAAATATGTAATGTTTAACATAGAAACGAAAACACTAACATTAAAAATATAATGCTATGGGCATAACAAGGTCATGTGCAAAGCAAATAATATAAGAGAATCTAAGAGTAAAAAAAGCCTCGTGGTGTGATGGCCTCATGCCTCAGCTATGCTTCACACCATTGAGACTCATGCCTCAACCAGAGCACTCGAGGCGTACGCCTCAAGGCGAAGTTGCTGCATCTCGCTTCGATGCATATACCTTTGCACCTCAAGGCGACACATTTTAAAACCACGTGTCGACCACATATGGTGGGATTTGCAGTGGATGTGCCTCATGTGGAAGTCAATGTGATGTAGATGGTTGTTTGGTGGGCTAGGTCTCATGCATGACCGCTCTTGTTGTCACGATGGTGGGTTGTGTTATGACATCTTTGGCCGGTAAATTCCGGGGCAACATGGTTCTTCTAGGAAGTGCTTAGGTGCTTGCATGCAACATCTAACATGGGGAGGTGACTCGTTACTTAGCAGTAGGCTTATCATAGTGGTGGCGGGACTAGATCATGCAGTTAAGGATGTAGTTTTTCTTTCATTATATCTTCAACGCTTATATGTGAAGGGTACCGTTGGAGGTGAGATTTGATTTTTTTTCGAGTTAAAAGGGGGAAACACACATAGATGCTTGCCCCAATGATCTTATTTAAATAAAAAAGCACTATAAAAGCGAATACTCGAGAAGAGTCTTCGTAGAAAGAACAACATTTTCCACATAGAAGGAAGCAAAGAAACAGAAAGTGGAAGAAAACTCGCTAACATCCATTAAAGGTTGGTCAAACACAAAGAAATTTCATTTCCTTTGTGTTATTTTCCGATGGTACTAAACTTTTTCTCATAATTAATTTCAATTTAAATCAAGATTTATGGCAAACTCTTCATTCATTTACAAGATAAAAAAACGTGATTAAAATATTTTACTCATGTATATTTGAAATTTTTATGTTATAACCAAGTATGGAGAGTTCTAGGTGAACATGGTTTGACTTGGCTCTCAAATTTATTTAATGTTATTTGGCAACAACAACAAAGCCTTTTCCACATTAAGTAGGGTCGGCTACATGGATTCTTTGCTTCCATTCAGATCTATCTTTGGTCATTCGCGGGCTTAGATCCAGAAAAATTAAAATTCCTTCGGATAGTCTCATTCCTACACTCCTTGGCAATCAAAATTAAAAGTTGACCGACTAGGTCGACTAGGCGGCCTGACTAATCGAGTCGGGGGGGGGGGGGTAGCCGACTCGACTAGGCCTAGTCAGCTATTAGTCGGTCAACCTGACTAATTGGCCGACTTTTACATCGAGTTTTTTTTATTTTTTATTTTTTTTAAAAAGAAAATTTATACTAATATGCTTAATGTTATATTTAAAGTCAATTACTTCTTTTGTTTCATTATGACAATATAGAAAATATACAAATCTATGTTAATATATAAGAATATATGTATAAAAATGATTTATATATTTAAAATAATAAAAAATTCAAAATCGACTAAACATGATTAATCGCTCGAATGCCCATTAATCCTTAGTCAGTATCCCACCATGGTTATTAAGGCGGCAAGGCGACAAGGCGTTACACCCGGGCGCCTAGACGCCTAGGCGCGCCTAGGCGTTTTCAAAGTGGCATCAAGAAATTTCAAAAATATTGCATTTGGATGCTAGATTATTAAGAAATTATATCGCATTTCAAAAATACGACATATATATCACATTTTCAAAATGCGCTATATATATCGCTTTTTGTAAATGCGCAATGTATATCGCATTTTGAAAATGAGATATCTGTGTAGTGTGCATGAAAAATAGTCGCCTAGGCGTCAAGGCGTGCCTAGGCGCACCTAGGCGGCCGCCTAGGCGCCTAGGCGGCCCAAGGCGTCGCCTTTTTTTTATAAAAGCAAGGCGCATGTTCAAGGCGCACGGGCTGGGGCGCCTGGGCGCCTAGGCGGCCGCCTAGGCGCGCCTAGGCGTGCGCCTTAATAACTATGTATCCCACCGATCAAATATCGACTACCGCTTTCTGTAACCTTGCTTCATGGGCCTTCCTCGTCCTCTCTTAGACAACTCAACATCCCAAGACTCAATCTCAGGGTGCATCACTCGGTCTCCTTTGCAAATGGTCAAACCACCTTAAGTGGTTTCCTCGCATCGTATCCTCGATCGGAGCTACGCCCACTTTGCTCCTAATTGCATCATTCCGAATCTGATTTTTACGTGTATGTCCGCATATCCACCTTAGCATTTTCATTTTTGCAATTGTCGTTCTCCGAACTTGTCTATGGTTCACAGATCAACATTCAGATCTATGGAACATAGGTCTCACGACTGCTTTGTAAAACTTTTCTTTGATTTTAATAGGAATTTTCTTATCACATAGATCAATATAGGATAATATGCGAGAAAATCTCATAAAAAAATGCGAGAAAATCGCTTAAGGTGGTTTGACCATTTGCAAAGAAGTCAGCCGATGCACTGGTGAGGAGATGCGATTTTTGGGATGTTGAGCCAACTAAGAGAGGGCGAGGAAGGCCCAAGAAGTGTTGGAATGAGACTATACGAAGGGATCTTATTTTTTTGGATCTAAGCCCGAGAATGACCCGATAGATGGAGGCAAAGAATCCATATAGCTGACCTACTTAATGTGGGAAAAGACTTTGTTGTTGTTGTTGATAGAACAATAGGGGCTCCTCCCCACTTTAGCCAACTTGCATTTATTCTATGAATAACATCTCCATTAATTTCCCCATCATGTTGCAAAATAGATCTCAAGTATCTAAAATAATCTTCTTTTGAATGCTATTGTTATACCAATCTTCACCTCAATTCTGAATATGAGATGGCAATCTCATATCCCATAAAGTGTTGCAGTAGCTGATTAAATCTGTGGAAGTTGTTACTTGCAGAGATTTGAGGTTTTTAAATCACATGAATCTCATCCCTTGGGATTGGAGAAGCAAGTGTTTGTGATGTGATGTTGTCATTTGGCTGTGAAGGTGGGTGGTCATGTTCCAATTTTATATCTAGGCAAATCCTCACAAAGTTGGATCTTCCAATTAAAATGGAAAGTGTTTTGGGTCATTATTCGAGCTTGATCTCTCTAATTCCAGAGTGTCGACTATGAAGTAGTTGCCTGTGACACATTTCTTAAATGTTTGTGGGATGCATGTTTGGCACGGGGTCTCTTCCATGATACTATTTGCACCTTTGGTGCGTTAGTAAATTGGCGATGATGTGATATATGGCGGGTTTTGTCTTCTCATTGGTGTCAGCCCTTTGCAGCGATACACGGGGCTCTATATATGCTAGGGTGGGGGGTAACTTTGAGAGAAGCTCTTGTGACTGCGTGGTACGAGCTCATGCATCACTTGTCTAAGACATCTGACAATGGGAGAGGTGTGCAAATGCTAGAGAGATAGTTGAGTCAGTAGGATAGGGAGCAAATCAAAAGAGCATCAAGAAGCATGGGTCGAAATTTCACTGAATTTCGACGCACGACTTGTCGAAATTTCGGTTTCGCTGGGTTGTTGAAACCGGAATCGACATGGGAAATTCATTGGAGGGCCCAGTTTCAGCCAATTTCTGCCCAGTTTCAACGAAATATCGGCGACGTGCCATCGACATGTCGTTGATATGTTGATTTCGCTGGCTCTGCGACATTGTAGCGAAATCGATATTTTGGTCCATGTCGTGAAGAATGCGGGTTTAATGCATCTCATATTTTTAGGGAGAAAGAACTAGCTGTGAGAAGGGAAGAAATGAGATGATGGGGTGGGGGTGGGGGTGGGGAGGAGCATATGAGCTGCGTGAGAAAGAAGAATAAAGGGAGTATGATTTGAGTGAATGGTTGAACGCAGAGGGAAGGAGAGATATTAAGCTAAAATGCTAATCACAATTCTACTATTCATTCATGGTCCTTTCATTACAGAGGATGATGGCTTTATATGGAAAGGGTATAGCTTCTTAGAGACACGCGTCTTCGCAAAAGGAACCCTTCCCCAAAAGACACCTCTAAAGTATGCATCTTTAGATTTATAAAAGCAATAAAGAAATAAAAAATGCAAGAATTGCAAAAGAACTAATGGAGATTCAACCCGGTATGCTCTCATTGTCTTAAAAAACTCATCTCTCGATGGTTTGTTTTCCTTTTTGTTTGAATTTGTCGAGGTATAGGGGATTAAATGGCAAATCATATGACAAGGAAGTGATATCGACTTTGTGACAAAAGAGGGAGGGTGAGGTGCTGGTGCCTTGGTGTTAGTGAGCTGTTGAAAAGAGGGATGTTGGTAAAGGATTTTGGGGGTGGGGCGAGCTCCATGAAGCACTGTTGAGGCACATTTATTTTCATAGGGAACAATATCTTGTGATGGTACTAGGCCTTGACTGGTGTTAGTGTGCTGTTGACAAGAGAGATGTTGGCAGGGTTTTTTTGGGGTGGTCGAGCTCCATGAAGCACTGTTGAGGCACATTTATGCTCATAGGGAACAATATCTTGTGATGGTAGTAGGCCTTGACTTTGACTTAGCTATGTTAACCCGAGTTAGAATAGAGCTTGTGTGCAGTAAGTTATGTTGGTCAGAACAGGGGTTTTAATAAGCATCCATCAGTGATCTCAGTGATGGTGTTGATGGCTCCAATGGTGGTCGCGATTAACCTTGTTAACAATGGTGGGAAACTGTTGGATTTGTCATTGTCAATGGTAGGTAGAGGCTCGTAGCAATATTGTTGCAAGTATCGGTATTTTTAAGCAATTATTTTAATGGTGGCTTTGATAAAGGTGGTCCATTCATTTCAATTGTGAAGCGTTGGTTGGTGCTACCTTGAGTTGACAGAACTCAAGCAGAACTCAAGCATGCTTTCAACTTGTATGGTTTCTTATTTCATAGCCTCGTGTACGAACTTCATTGTATTAAGAACCTTTAAAGGTGATGCATGAAAATCCCTTAACACAGATATTAATGACGTGAAACCTCCAGTACTCTTAAAATATCTTGTAGGTTCAATAAATCATGAGAATTACTTAGCGGCCATGCTATGATACCGCTTAATGCAATTTGGAATTTTAGGGAGCAAAATTGGATGAAGACATGGAATAATGGGGAGAAGGAGCGTGGCAAGCTACGTGAGGAGGAAAAAGAAAGGGGGTGGGGGTTCAAGAGGAGAAATAATCGCAGTGGAGTAATATAAAACTCAAATATAAGCTTTATGAAATTCGTTTATGGTCCTTTTATTACACATGGTGGTAGCTTTATAAAGAGAGCCAATACCATCTAAAAGGTATGCTTTTTACAAATATACAACCATTTCTTACAGGACGCATCCAAAGGATGACCCTTCGGTTTCCACAAATAAATAAACAAGTCAGAATTTAAAAACTAAAAAATAAACTATTGAAAATTAGGTTGCATCAGGTGTTCATTTGTCTTGAAGGAAAGCTGCATGGATGCAAAAACGGTTTAAACGATCGTTTAAACGCATGCGGCCAATGACTACACCGACTAGTCAAAGTTGGATTCATATGCAGGTGGGCCGCATAAATGGCGTTAAACTGCCATTTAAACAGAGTTTAAATGGCCTTTTGTATTATCCATGACTTTTTGGATCCATAATATGAATTGTAATTGTTTATGTTGTCTATTTTGACATTTGAATATGGATTCTAGTTTTGTATACTATCTATTTTGACATTTGGATGAAAAATTCCTTGAATTTGACAATATTTGATCTATATTGTGAATCCGTGATTATATTTTTTAATTTATTTATGCATTTTTTATTAATTATGTACGTAACAAATGTTTATTAATTTAAAAATTCCAAACTGCATAACCCATTTAATTTTCTTTTAAACTCCTGTACTTGTCAGTAATCAATGACCCTACCGACTGAATACTACTGACACCACTTTTTACAACATTGGGAAGTTGATTGATGGCACTCTTGCGGTCACATGTTCATTGTCAATGACAGTATTAATGTTGTACTGGCATGTGGGGTGGTATGCATGGAATTGTGGAGCATACTTGTTTCTCCAGAGAGGGATTTTCAGGGAGAGCATGAGAGGAGGAAGGTAGGGGGAAGCTTTTTCTTTTCTGCGGCTCAGATTGGAGGCGTCCTGGGAGTCATGGCAATTCTGAGGAGGCTGGCTGATGGATTCTGTGCCAAATGTGCGTCTGTGGATGGCCTGGTGGACCATCACTTAAGGAGGATCTCTGGTCTGTTTTTTTCTTCTAAAAAGACGGAGTTTCTGTCAGAAAGTTTAATCATCAACCTATTTTTCTCTTCAATGTCACCCTTTCCTCCCTTTATTCTCCTGACCTACGGTTTAGTTAGATATCTTCATGTCGCAGTTTTTAGATGTTCGTTTGTTGTTTATCATGGCTGAAGATGCTCTGGAGATGGCTACTGTGATTGTCTAGCCACCAAAAGGATGGTGGGTTTCATTGGAGATGGCACTTTTCCTCGCTGCAGTAGGTTGATGATTTTACTATCTCCATAAAGGGGGACTGTAAGAAGGTTCGGCTTGCCAGAACACTTCTTGACATTTTTGTAAAGGTTTATGGGCTCAAGCTCAATTACCAAAAGTAAAGCTTCATCCCGTTCCACATAGCTGATCAATACGACCTTATGTTGCACTATTACCTTATTTCAACTCCTTTAACGTTGTAGCTGGTAGGCGTTGGAGTCAGGAAATGTGGATTGGGACCTGTTTTGAATAGGATGGATAGTCGTTTGGAGGGTTGGGCTTTGAAAGCCTTTCCATTGATGAAAAATTGGTCCTTTTGAGATATGTGTCGATTTTACTTCTGATTATTTCGTCAGTATTTTTACAAACTGGTGGTAATGCCAGAACATGGGTATCATGTGTGAAGATGGTGCTTCTGTCTCTTGTCGGTTGCTCTTATATCATCAACAACAGATGGTCGAAATGTAGAAACAATCTGTATTCTCGCTCCGATACCACTTGATCCAGTGGATGAATGCGGTGAGAGTGAAGAGATAGATGACTGGGAAAGAAGGGAAAAAGCATGCATGATAGTGTGGAATTTTGATAGGGAAGCGCATGATTGTGCGAGTTAGGAGGGGAACACCTCAAGCCACGTAGGATTTTGGAAAAGAACCATAAAGCTGTGTGAGAGAAGAGAACCAAGCTTGGATAATGGAGTTGAAATCTTATCAATTTATTTCCAATCTCAACTGCCTTCTTTCAATAACCAAATATACCTTAAAATAAGCATACAAATTAACTATCCTAACAACCTAATGGATAAAATCCTGTCAAAAGAAAGCCTAATGGTTAAAAACTCAATCGGAAAAAGGAAATTATCCATTCATCTATCAACCCAATGACGAAGCCTTCTCCCACTTTAAGTGGGGTCAGCTACATGGATTCTTGCTCAAATCCATATTGAAAGATCCGACTATTTTTTACGCTGCTATCAGCTACCTAAAAAACAACCCCCATAAGATGGGATTTGAAACCTGGTCTTTTGAGTGTTAGGCACACTGCACCACTACCCAATGGATTAAAAAAATTAAAACTAAATCTAAAAAGAGAGAAATTGACAATTAAATTTCAGTGATAAATAATTCTTATTTTAAGGGAGAAATTCAGAATTTTAGGTGTATCACCCAGGGGAGGAGATTGCTTTGACGGGTTGTTGGACTTGGGATTGTAGGAGGTGAAATACTTTTTGGTGAAATGTAGTGGTGGGTTGGTTGCACAAGGAGGCATTGTCGTGAAGGATCTAAGTATCAGGAACACTGAGGGTGTCGTAAGGTTGTTAAAGAACGTGGGCAGTTTTTATCAAAAGCATAAAGCTCTTCGCTTGCCACAACAGTTGTGGAGGCTGCTGACTTTTTGGTGAAACCCGGGGGTGGGGGTGCTTTACGAGTTTATTTGTTTAAATGATACAAACATGAAGCTAGTAATAAATATCAACATTCCCTAGTTTTGTCGTTGTCTCTCTCTTCTTGCTCTATCTGAAGCAGGGACTTGTGATCTGATACTCCATTTTATTACATATAAGTTTACTGTTAATCACAAAGGTATGATCTATTTTCTATGGTTATTATCAAATTTGAGCCATTTGTGTATGCTTTGCTCTATGCACCAGCATTCTCTCCTCTTTTTGGTGATCACTAAGCACGTATTGAACTGTATAAGGAAATATTGGTTACTTGGATACACCGATATCCGTCCAATATAAATATTAAAATTAGGCGCTTGTCCTTAAAAATAGGTAAATAGATCTTGGAGATGTATCGATATACCATGTAAGGATGTCTGCATGTGTAATGTTGTATTCTGGCCTAGTCAAGGACTCTGGGTATTCTATCCTTTAAGGGAGGGTACTACGAGTTGTGGACATGGCTCTGGGTACTGTAATCTGTATTTTATTCTTTTACATTTTCATTTTTTTAGATTTCTCCTATCATTAGAAATTACTTATAGCAATTGCAAGGGATGTTTTGGAAATCGAGGATAGTATAATAATATATATTTTACTTTCTGTTGCTTAAAGATTTATCAATATCCAGCAACCTTTTTGGTCAGTGAGAAGCAATAACTTACTATGCAGAATTAGTCCCAACAAAGATGCAGTGTAGTATTTACAACTGACTCTGGATGCTTCTTGATGTAGCATATATGTTTTTACCTGATAAGTTTGCATTCATTGAGTGGGGAACTACATTGTGTTCTGTATTTTTATGTTTTTGTTTATAATTTGTACTTCTGATTGCTCTTCCTGTAATTAAATTTGGTTTAGAATCAATTTTCTTTTAGAAATTGCAAGGAAAATTCGGTAAAACAAGAGAAGGATGTAACTATATTTGTTACTTTTTTGGAAGAAATGGTAATTTAAAATTTGAGACTGGTCCTTGGTGTAGTGACTGCTCAACTACAATACATTTTAGCGCATTCTATTTTATTATTCTGTTTATAAAAAAATGCATTAAAGTCTAGAATTATTTTGGTCATGGAGAAACCATAGCTTAAATATGCAGAATCTGTCCACCCAAAAGATGCAGTTTAGTCAATTTAATTGCCTGTGAATGGTGCAAATGTTGTTTTTATCGCTATGACATACTCAAGTTGTAAATCACATTGCGTACTGTGCTGTTTTTTTTTCATTTTTATGATTTTGTTTTTCATTTCCGCTTCTCTACCTACCATTAGAAAATTACTTAGAAGCAACTTCACTTGTAGAAATTGCAAAGAAGGTCAAGGAAAATGAGAAAATAATGGAAATATATGCATCGACATCGAACAATCTTCTGGTCAATGAGAGGCAATGAGTTCTGCATACAGAATCAGTCCCCAAAAAGATCATCTCTAATACTTATAACTGATTATGGTTGCTTTTGGAGATAATGTACATGTTGTTTCAGTTAATATGTTTGCAATAATTGAGATTTTTACTAAAGTTGCGCATTTTGCCAGTCCGAAGTGTTCGCTGTTGCATTTGCTGTCCTTGCAGCGGGTGCAGTAATCCTCACCCTTAATGTACTTCTTTTGGTGAGCCTCTGTACTTCATGAACATTGATTAGTCTTTGTTCCTGTGGCTGCTACTAGTAATCTCTTTTTATAAATTCTACTTGCAGGGCGGACATATTATCTTCTTTCAGAGTCTGAGTCTTCTTGGCTACTGCCTCTTCCCCTTGGATATTGGAGCATTGGTTTGCATGTTCAAAAACAACATCATACTTAAGATCGTTGTCGTGACGGTAACATTAGCATGGAGCTCGTGGGCTGCATATCCCTTCATGAGCGCTGCAGTCTCACCGAGGAGGAAGGCCCTGGCTCTGTATCCGGTCTTCCTGATGTACATCTCTGTTGGTTTTCTTATCATCGCCATCGACTGAAGGTCTTGCGCTAGCAAATCTTGTAGCTGTCGTAGAAACGTTAGTATCACATTTGGAGGGGATTCTGTTTTCTATATTTCATCATGTGATACCTCTTGGGTCTCTTTTCTTCTTCTTCTCTTGGTTCTTTAACAATGCTTTCTTGTTCCATATTACTCGTGAAGTTGTAAAAGATGGCTTTTTAGAGAAATATCTGTACTGAAATAAGAAAATCTAGTGATACGGGAGGACGGATGTTTGTAAAACCAAATCTGAGAGTCTTGTTTTTGATGTGATGCTATCTGTACTATTTCTGTCATGTACGTTCCATGCTCTTGCAGATGATGGAGGTTTTGGCGTCGCGATGTTTGCAGCTCCGTGTCCTATCGAGGCCATTGCTCAAGCTGTTGGACGTCGTCTATGTTCGTGGTTGATTTTCCATTGAGAATGACTGAATATATCAAGATTTATTTTTTTGTTGATGAAATCTTCCACTGCGTCCATGTCCAGCAGTGTATGGCACATCTCATCGATCTTTTTGCTTCTTGATGGAGTTCATTCCTTGTTATTTGAAGATCCAGATTTAATTTGAAGATATAAAGTGCACCTCTTCCAATATAGAGTGCACTTTGAATTGTCCGTAGGGGAACAATGGAGTGAAACCAAACAAAGCACTGCCTATAGTGGTGGGCAGACATTCTGGGTAAGGTTAGCAGGAAGGAACGAGTGATGTCCTTTATGTTGAGATAAAAAGTACACATACATATAACATGACAGAATTGTGAATCAATTTTGGGATATCATATGCATCAAACATATTAATCCATGAATGAAAGACATCAATATAAACATGCATATCAATGTTTAAGATTAATCCAGAAACAATCATTATCGAATGAATCAATGTGACATAATCAATGTTTAAGATTAATCCAGAAACAATCATTATCGAATGAATCAATGACATAGACCAAAAACGAGAATAGAAAGTTAGAGATATCACGTAAGCGTTTCGGAGAAATCCCCTTAGAGAGACAACATCCCCTACATTATCGGTGCACGGGGTACTGGCGTGCCCCTCTCAAGGTACGATGGCCCCACATTCATATGCAATGCGCATCATACAAGAGCATTGTCTAAAGTCACCTCTGTGGACGAAATCGAGATCAGAGAAGAAGAAACACTCGCACATGAAGAGAAGAATAAAGAAGAAGGTAAGAGATGTTGTGATGGTGAACGGTTACACATCGTAGTTGAAAAATAAAGGAATGGATTATAGTTCTAGAATTGAAACGACTCATTTGAAAATATGGATCTGAAAACAAAATTTGGTTCATAGATTAACCAGCACCCGCGCTCAGCTCGGCATGGCTTAGCGGTGGGCACGCGCATGCGTGTGTGTGGTAGTTGAAATCCCCTTTGGTACGCCCCTAGACTGATTTCAGAACTTCTCATATATAATCCACGAGACAATTTTTTTCTCTCCCGATGTGAGATTAAATAGCTCCCAGGTTAAGTTGAAACATTGAATTCCAGGAATTGAGATATATTAATGCAACTTGATATTGCCTATCAGATTGTATCAAACATCACAATTACCAAACTAATTTTAACAACCCCCAGGAGTTCCTATTGAAAAACGAAGAGCAAAGAATATCGATTTCCACACTCTACTTACTTTCAGTGAAGGTACCTTTCAGTTTGAATCTTTAACTGAGTTATCTGCTTTCAGCAGCACGAGAATAAAGTGAACTATGTCTTGAACTTTAATCCTTTATTGTGATACTATCTAATAGTAACAATAAAGTGAAATCCATGGTGATAATTTTCTGATTTTGATGCTATTGATGGCCATGCACCCTATCCTCCTTCATGAGTATATTAAGGATAAACCCTCGTCTTTTATCTGTGGTCCACAGAGATACTTACATAGGTAGCATTCTCCAAGTATGCACTACCCACATCTTCCTTTTTAAATAGGCTTTAATCCATTAAGAGCCTAACACTCAACATTTACTTGCAGCTTTCAGGCACTCGATCTTTTCAGTGATAAAAATTAAATGCTAAACATTATGTTATGGGTGCCAATCAGTTCTCCACACAACTTGTTTCCACATAGAACATATTTCAAGGGATCTCCACTTATTTAGGTTGGGTTGCTACTGGGGAAAACTCTAAGTGGGCTTCAACCCCATCCCAAGCCTTGATTTTTGGACTAAAGTTCTATCAAGTCCCTTTGTAAGTGGATCTGATGTGTTATGTTTGGTACCAACTGATTCCATAGCAATCACTCCGGAAGCATCAAATCCCTTATAGACTTAAGTCTAACATGGACATGTCTTCTTGTTTTCTAAGTACTTTGAACTTTTTATCTTCGGAATTGTCCTCATGCTATCACAATGCAAAGATACTGCCGGTATATGCTTACCCACTATGGACATGGACATCTCAGAGAGAAGCTCCATTAGCCATTTAGCCTATATACGTAGTATCCAAAGCACGTAACTCAGCCTAAAAAGTAGATCGAGCTAAAATGGTCTATTTTACATACCTCCAGGAGACTACACCGCCTCTAAGGGAAAATACATACACAGTAACACAATTACTCCCGAAATCCTCCATTTGACCAATCCGGTTTGCATCAGTATATTCTTCTAGAATATAAGGATATCTACTGTAATGCAATCCAAGAGGTATAATACTCTTAAGGTTCGCAAGGTACATTAAGCCATCTATAATCTTTGAAAGTTAGTTGTGTTATAGATACTCCATTTTTGTCCTTATGGAGGGATTTAAATGAATCATAAGGATTGCATATAGATTTTCAACTTTGATAGCGGAATTTTCCAATTTTTTTCAGTATAGTGTGACTGTGAATTGGCTATCAAACTAGTTTTTCGAATCAACTTGAGCCACAAAATTACATTTTCAACTCTTAAATCTTTCATCTCAAACTTACTACTCAAGAACAACTTGGTTTCTTCCAAATATCAAAATATCGACAACATAAATGTATACGACAATAGACATGTCACCCTTAATCATAAATACACACATTAATCAGATTCATGATCACACCATAACATTGAACAGTCTTATCAAATTGTTCATGCCATTATTTCAGAGCCTGTTTAAATATGCAGAAGGGATTTTACAAGCTTGCAAACTTTTCTCTCATTTCCAGGTTCTACAAATCTCTCGAGTTGATCCATAAAAGATCTCTTCCTCAAGATCATCATGTAGAAAGGCAGTCTTCACATCCATTTGATGTATTGTGACATCATATATGGAGGTCAATGAAACGAGTACCTGAATCGTAGTAATTTCAGTAACATGAGACTATGTACCAAAATAATCAATATCCTCCTTTTTCTTGAAACATTTGGCAACAAGTATTACCTTATATTTTTCAGTGGATACATCAGGTCTAAATTTCCTTTTGAACACCCATTTACAACATATGGTGGAACAACCTGAACGTGATCGACTTCCCATGTGCCATTTGAATTGATCGAGAATCCTCTAGAGTTAAAAATTACATATACATATAACGTGATAGAAATGGGAACCAATTTCTAGAAATTATATGTATCATGCATAGTAATCCATGATATGAAAGACATGAATATAAAATTAATATGCATATCAATATTTAGGATTCATCCAAAAACAATCATAGTCGGATAAACCTATGGGACACAGATCAAAAACAGAAATAGAAAATTAAAGATATCACTGAAGCATTTCGGAGAACTCCCCTTCGGGAGACATCACCTCCACATAACCGACGCATAGGGTGATGGCGTGCCACTCCCAAGGTATGAAGGTCCCATACTCATATATGGTGCACCGTGTGAGAGCATCCCTAAAAGTCACCTCTGTAGACGAAATCGAGATTGGAGAAGAAAAAACACTCGCAAATGAAAAGAAGAATAAAGAGGCAAGTGAGAGAGGTCCAGATGTCCGTGACCCTAGGTCACAACTTAAAACATGTACTTAAATCGTAGTGAATGGTTAGACATCGTGGAAGAAAATAAAGGGACTAATTACGACTTTGGATATGGCTCATAGATCAACCTGTAGCTGCGTCCGACATGGCCGGTGACCACACATGTGTGGTTATGCAAAATCCCGTTGGTCTGGTCTCAAAATGATTTCAGAACTTCCCATATATAAGCCATAAGACAACTTTCTCTCTCATGGATGTGGAACTAAAAAGCTCACAAATAGGATTGAAACGTTGAATTTTAGGAAGCAAGATATATGCAACTTGATATTAACTATCAAATTGCATCAAACATCTCAATTACCGAATTAATTCTAACACTTTCTTCCCAAGAAAGTGGAAAGACTTTAAAATCCCTAGAGGATACAACACAAATGGTCCACCTTCCCAAGGACGGATTTAGAGGGGTGCAAGGAGGGGGCACATGCCCCCCCTACATTTTCTAAATTACACAATATATTTAATTACTCTCTATGATTTTTTAAAGGAAAAATAATCATAATATTTCTGAAGTATAAATCTCCTTTTGGATTTTTTGGAGGTAAAACTTATACATACACCCCATTCGTTTCTTTAGGGGAAATTCAATAATTTTTACTGGTAGATAATATATCTGTTAACATAAAATTTCTACTTAGCAATAGTAGATTTTATCTTGGATTAATCTCTTCGGGTGATTTCTTAAACCGATCAACTTATAATGGATTTCTACACAAATTATCTTTTTGAGTATCCATTTTTTTAGGATCAACCTATAGAAGAGAATGATTCTTCATCCAATCTCATTATCATTTATATAGATACGAGGTTTATTCTCGATCTCGAAATATTAAAGTTTCTAAAAAAATCATGTAGTGCTAAGTCTCGTATATTATTCATTGGTCTTATTTATTATCAGTAAGTGGTCAAACCAGGGTTTGAAAAATCGGACTAGACAGGCAGGTTGGATCGAGAACAAGCTTCACCCCGGTCGGTTAAGCCAATTTTATGTAATTAATTTAAAAAGGAAATAAAAAACCAGGTTCGATTGGTGGTCGGACCATGTTGACTCGGATGGTTGAACCGAGTTGACCCAGATTGACCCAATTTTGATTGTTCAGTATATTTTCAAAAAATAAAGATTTAAATAATGAAATAATAGAGTTTTTATCACTTGTTCCCTTCTTAACTTCTGCAATTTTAGTTATGTCCCTCTCTTTTAGAATATAAATTGTCACTACTTTCTTAGAGTAATTTTATAGAAGCAACTCTAAATAAATATTATGATATTATATTCAATAATAATGCTAGAAAATGTGACTACCTTTTGTATTACTCGAAATAGACAATCATGTTATTCTATTGAAAGATTTGACATTTTAAATAATTATTTCATTGATATATAAATACATATTTATATATATGTATCCGGTTTTATCGATTCAAAAAATTGGTTAGACCGGTCGGACCAATAAATTAAGACCGGTCCCATTTTTTCCGAGTCGATAGGAATGATGATGTTATGTTGACATCATCACCGGTCTGATCGGTTTGTACTGACGGTCTGACCCGGTTAGATCAAATCGAAGACTGACCGATTTAATGTCCCGATTGCTCGTCCTCTCTCACACAAATATTCTTGATGGTGTATTTTTTTCTTCATTGACATTAATATTTCTAGTAGTTGGTAACAAAATTATGAAGTTATGTAGTTTACATTTTCAATTTGATATGGAACAAGTGTAGTTTATATTGTAATTAATCAAAATCCAAAGAGTAAATTAAAAAAACAAAACATTAGCATGTCAACGATATAAATATTATTCATAATAAATCTCGACATTGCGGAATATATGTATCAATTCATGTAAAATTGAATAAAAAAACATACAATTGATGAAAAAATAAGTTCAAAAATAAACTATTATTTACATGAAAACTATAGATGATATAATTTATCCTTCATAACTATTGTTATATAATGAATAGAGGAGGGTAGTATCAACTTATCTGCATATAACTTATATGTTCATCACCTCCCAACCACTCATTTGTCTTGAAACTTTTGCACTCACCTCTAAGAAGGTGATGAACATATAAGTGATATATAACTCAACAACACACTCCTTTTTCCCTAATAAATATGATCAACATCATAATCAATAGATATATATTTTTTAAACCTGGTGTCCCCTCCTTCCTCCCCTAGTCCTCCCGATCCCACGTACTTTCACTTTCCAAAACCCTAATCTTCCTGCATACCTTGCTTCTTCACTGGCGACCTTCAACGTGAAAGATGTCCTCCATCCAACCTATGATAGTGAATGATGAGGTGGTAGCTCTCCCGACTGTTGAAGACTCTGATTCCTTAGAAGAACATTGGCCCAACATCCCAAATCTTTCATCTTCTAAACAAGTATAATAAAGGTCCCTTTGGATAGGTTCCTTCCAGCACTTCTTGAGCTTTCCTCGCCCTCTCTCTCAGTCCGCTCAACATCCCAAATCTTTCATCTTCTAAACAATACATCAACATGCCTCCTTTGCAAATAGTCAGACCACCTCAAGTGATTCTCTCTCATCTTATCCCCAATCGAAGCTATACCAATTTTCCTTCTGGTCACATCGTTCCGAATATGATCTTTAACCGTATGACTTAACTATACATCCACTGTAGCATTTTCATTCATGCCGCTATCATTCTCCGCAAGTGTTTATGGTTCACATGCCAACACTCAAACACATAGAGCATAATAGTATGCTTCACAACTGCTTTGTAATATTTTCCTTTGTTTTTCAAAGGAATTTTATTGTCATATAGAATAGTAGAGACTGCTCTTCACTTTAGCCAAACTGCATTTATTCTGTAATATTTTCATCGACTTCCCCATCATATATTAAAATAGATTGCAAGTATCTAAAAAAATCTTTCTTTTGAATGTTATCTTAATAAGAAAGAGACACAAAAAAATTATTCTTCCAGGTGGTGACTATGGAGAGGTACCATAACAGAGAGAACTCTTTCAATTAATTTTGAGCTCGAAGATATGGAAAAGTTGAAGCACTTCTCATGTATTGAGATGGCTCGAACTCCTAAAGGCATGCGCTTACACCAATGTAAATATACTTTATAGTTGTTGAAAGACTCTGACATGTTGGATTGCAAATCAAAGACCACCCTAATGATGGAGAATCATAAGCTGAGCAAAGAGGATGGTGAACTTCTTGATGATGTAGAGAAAGGACAACATCAAAAATTAGTTGGAAAATTAACTTATCTGACCCTCACCAGACCTGATATCACATATGTTGTGAATGTTATTGGCCAATCCATACATGTTCCTACCATTTCTCACATTAATGTTGTTATAAAATATTGTGTTATATAAAAAAATCTCCCTAAAAAGTTCTTATGTTAAAAAAATCTCAATCTAACCACTGAAAGACATACTATTATTGACCGAACATGTTTAGTGGATGATAGGATATCTATTTCAGGTTATGCAACATATATGTGTGGAAACTTGACTATATAGAGGAATAAGAAATAGAATGTCATTTCAAGATCTAGTGCTGAAGCTGAATACCATATCCTCGAAAAAGGTCTCACTAAAACTTTGGCTAAAAGTCCACCATCCTCTTTACATGACTTGGACACAAAATTTTACATGCCAAGGAAGATGCTCCGTGACAACAAAGATGTTATAAACACATCCAACAATCCTTTTACGCATCGCCGCACAAAAGTTAATATGTCAATGGTCTATTGGTACTTGGTAGTACAACGTGCCTACCACGTAAAGACTAAGGTTCAAATCTTGGGGCGGGCACCTATGCGTGTTTATCCTCTCTTGTTCAAAAAAATGACATAGCATGTGGAGATCAACATGCATTTTATCTGTGAAAAGTTGATACATGAGAATTTTGTCTTCCCTTCGTGAAATCTGGCAATCAAGTTGTTGATTTCTTCACAAAGGAGTTGCCTATTGATTGGTAAAGTGTATCCATTACACCGGAATAAGTCAGAGATCGACAAAAGAACTGCTCAAACACAACGAAATCACAGGCGAGAGCATGCGATGATATAACTCCTGCTCACAAACAGAATGCTGACACTATGGTGTAAACAAGACTTGGTGTTTCCTGCAAAAACCCAGTCCTGTTCTGAATGAAGTTGTTCCTAAACATGCAGTATTGACAGCTTCAAAAATTTCTTACTCTACATGCACTTCCCTGATTTAAGCGGCATGACGTGCTCATCCAATTTACCGAGTCACCTCAAAGTTGTACACAAGACGTCGACCGAGGAGTCGAGGACTATACATGTTGCAATGGTTAGTTAATCTGTGCAAAAACTGTTTACAAGATGCCTTTATCCGCAGAACTCGATCTGTGTTTAGACAGCAAATGGTAGTAGAGCAATTCGTTCCAAACATCAGGGACTCCTGGTAGGCACCAGTGGCTGCAATCTTGAATGCTTCTCGTAAAACGATCTCCGAGATTTCTCCCGTAGATCGACGGATGCCCATCTATTCGCAGTCCAGACATTGCAGTTATATCCAGAATGGTTACAGGGGTTTTCATTTGGTTCAACACTTGATCGACGATCACATTCAGCTTTGGGGAGCTCCTGGTCGTCATTCCGTTGAGGGGGTGCGTGCTCTCCATGCAGTGACCCCCGGAATTCCACTCGCCACCACTGTGAGGTGTGGGAAAATTTAGCCTCGCATTGCATTTTTAAAGGTGGAGGATTGAATCTAAAATATACGAGAAACGCTGACCTGTAATGAGAAGGAGATGAGCTTCTGAAGAAGACGGTTGTTTTGCTTGGATCAACATGTTGATCGATCCATGACGCCCATGTTGCCAGTGCTTTTCTGAAGGCCGCGGCAACATCGAGTTGGGGGTGAACTTGATCTCCTTCCTGGAAGTAGTTTTTCCTGCGAAGCGATAACTTTGAATCATCGATCATTTGAAGCAAAGAGAGACTCGTGGCGCTTGATAAATATCAGGAAAATTTTGAGCTTCGCCGAGATTTTATCGCAGTAGGCAGTGGAAAGTTGGACTAGGAACACACAAAATGTAAGCGGCAGAACCGATCTTGTTGAGATATTAGTTATCTTTCATATTGTTTATGTAATTTCTATTTTCTTTGTCTTCTTCATGTAATTTGCCCAACATGTTTCTCTCCTATATAAGAGAACCTTAGAGCCTCTCAATGAGTCAATATTGCAAATCATTCTTTCATCTCCACATGGTATCATAGCGACGGTCATAGACTAGAGCTCTGACCTAATTTCCCGCTGTCACCACCAGCCCAACTCGACCCCACGCGTCGCCGCAGGCCCCCCCTCACGCTGCCAAGGGCTCAGTCAGGCTCCTGCATTTGCTCCTAGCACCCCCACACGGGATCGTGCACCGTTCCTAGTGCTGCCGCATGCCCCAGTGGCGCCCCCTTGTGTCGCCGCGGCTGTTTCAGCACCGCCAGGGTCCGCTGCGGCACCTCGTTTGCGCTGCCAGGTCTCCAGGGGGCTCCTCTCCTCACCGAAGGGCCCTTATAGCCCTCTACGGCCATCATTAAAGCCCTCTAGGGCCCTCTAACGCTCCTGTGCACCGTCCAGCATTCTGATTTGATCTGAAAATGGTCTCATTTTGATCGAAAAACGTGATTTCAGATCTATAAATCACATTTTCCGGTCCAAACGCGCACCAAGGATTGATGATGATGGTTGTATGAGTCTACATGTACAACCAATATTCCATATGATCTTGTAGACTTGCTACAATTAGTCTACTTCCCAGTCAAGTTCCATTTTTCGGCCTTCTTTCATCATGTCAGAGAACAAGGGGGATCTTTTTTCTTCATCAGGCGCCTTCAAGGGCCCGGCTTCCATCGTGAAGAAGGATATGACGAACTATGAGTAGTGGTCCATGCAGTTTCTTACCTTTATGCAATGCAATAACAAGGAGCACATCCTGACACAACCAGAGCAAACAGATAAAACATGGACCAATGCTTCTTGGAAGCAAGATGACGTGTATGCGCGTATTTGTCTCTCTGGGAACCTCATCATGGAGATAGCCAATGATATTGTGAATCAGCCCACCGCCAAACCGATGTGGGACATTTTGGCATCCACATATGCTCAAGCGAAGAATGAGGCCAAGATTCTTCAACTTTGGTTCGACATTTACAGGACCAAGCAGAATGGTCATCCTCTGCATATGTTCTACTCCTTGCTCCATGGCATGTTCGAGAAGCTTCACAACTTCATGTTTATTATGACATCTACAGAGCATCAAATGACATATAGGAACTCCACGATGGTTGGGGTTTTCTTGATTGCACTCGACCTGGAGTATGATGTTGCACGTGCACAACTCCTCACTAGGGCAACCATACCTCCCATGGAGGAGGCCTATAGCCATCTCAGGAAGCTTCTTATTCCTCATGTTGTCACTCCACAACCCTCTTCAGTGATGGCCGCTTCTTACGGCAGATGTAGGTCCACCCAGTTCAGAGGACATACCCCCCGTGACAGAGGCGGTAGACATCAACGTGGTCCTTGCATCTACTGTCGTCGGCCAGGACACTCAGAGGATGCATGCTACTAGAAGCATGGATATCCTGCATCTGCTCGTGTGGCAAAACAGATGGAGCCTTCAGAGACTCCAGCTTCCCAGTCCGATCCACACCTGGATGACATTGTCTATCGTATATGAGAGATCATGACTCCAGTGGTAGGCACCACCACTACAGGATCTGCAGATACCGCAACCACAGCTAGAGCTTCTCCGAGCTCCTCAGGTATCGGTTACACTTTTACTGGTAGCGACGCATATATGACAGAGTGGATCATGTACTCTGATGCATCCTACCGTCTGTGTGGAGACAAAGTCCATTTGAGATCCTGCAGGACTATACCTCATGGTAGATGGGTTGTTATTGTTAATGTGGTCCACTTACCTATCACAGGATAGGAGGAGGTACATCTGACGCCATCCGTGCACCTTTAGAATGTTTTATATGTCCTTGATTTTCAGATAAACTTACTTTCTATTAGTCAGATCACTAAGGATCTGCATTGTCGTGCCATTTTGACCCATCGTCTCTTGTGTTTTAGGACATACTCACATGCATGGTGATTAGATGTGATCGTGAGCAGTGAGGGCTCTACAGATTGGTCCAGCCCCATCATGCCGGTGTCTCCACTATTCCTACTGGACCAGTCTCACTGTACCTTTTGGCATCTTCGTTTTGGTCATCTTCCTCTGCAGAAGCAGTGTCATGTCCTCCCATAGATTTCCATGCGATCTTCCTTCCAATGCGAAGCTTGCCAGCTTGGGAAGTACCACCGTTCCTCCTTTCCATCTCGTCAGAGTTGGAGCAATTCTCAGTTGTTTGAGCCCCTTGATTTAGATATCGGAGATTTGAGTCGTGTCCCCGATCACCAGGGACAACGTTTTTATCTGATCACTGTTGATCATTTTTCTACACTTTCTGGGATTTTTTTATTGAAGAATAAGTTTGAGGCTGGGCATGTTATCAAATCTTTCATTAATGAGATAAAGAATATTTAATCTGCTAATGTCAAATATATTCGTTCTGATAATGCGTTAGAGTTTTGCACCTTACAGCTTTATGAGTTTCTTAGATCTCTTCGCATTGTTCACTAGACCTCATCTGCATATACATCCCAGCAGATCGGTATTGCCGAGCGTAAATACCGTCACTTACTTGATGTGACCAAAATCTTGTTAATTCAGAGTCGTGCTCGTCATGCTTACTGGGGTGATGCAGTCCTCACTACATGCTATCTAGTGAACTACATGCCATCCTCTGTGTTGGGAGAGAAGGTCCCTTTCTCAACGCGTTTCTCGAGAAGGATTTGTTTTCCTTTATACCCTGTGTGTTTGGATCGGTTGCTTTTGTTCATGATTTCTCACCAGGTCATGATAAGCTCTCCCCTATAGTTGTCAAGTACGTTTTTATTGGCTACTCTCATACCCAAAAGGGGTACCGTTGCTTTAATCCTCTTCGACAGAAATATTTTGTCAGTACTAATGTTACTTTCTTTGAGTCTGTCATGTATGTTTCTCCAAGTGACAGAGTAGCCCCATCAGACTTTGATGGGATCTACATGCATCCACCTCCTAGTGTCATATCACCACTAACACCTACACCTGCTCCGCCACCACCTGCCACCACCGCCGTCATCTCCTGTACCTCCACTTGTTCCTGTGATTGCTCCTGGATTAACTACTAATACCTTGACCGAGTTTTTGTCACCTGTGTATACTCGCAGGTCTCGATCAGTTCCCTGCTCATAGGTCTTCCCCATCATCAAGCATGCCTCAGGCCCTCAAGTATGCCATGAGCATATTATTTCTACTGATGTCACTACTAAGTTGTTTGTGCAGCATGATTCTCTATAAGATGAGCAAGTGCCATCTCAAGAGGGAAACTTATAGGTTCATAACATGGCAGATGATCTTGATGTCTTAATTGCTCTGCGAAAGCAGAGATGTACGTGTGCTACATATCATCTTGTTGTCCATATTTACTCGAGCTGACTGTCAGATGATTTGAGGAGATTTACCTAGGCATAATCAGCCGCGGAGATAACACATGCATATCATGAGTCTATTTAGGACAATCAGTATCGTCTAGCCATGGAGGAGGAGATGGATGCGCTTCAGTTGCGTGGTACTTGGAATCTTGTTTCAGCTCTAGTTGGTGCATCCATTGTTGAGTGCAAGTGAGTGTTTACTGTGAAGCACCATGCAGATGACCTTTCAAAAAAGGCTCGATACAGATGGTTGTGTAGATCACTATAAGGCGAGACTTGTGTCACGTGGGTTCACCCAGACATATGGTAGTTCACGCTACTTCCTTGGACTGGAGTTTTCCAGGAACCAGCGAGGTCTTGCGATGATCTAGAGGAAGTACGTTACATATCTTCTTTCTGAGACAAGCATGGCATATTACATACATGCCACTACTTTTATGAGCCCAAGCATGAAGCTCTACGATATTGACACTGAGGAGGTCAACAAGAGGAGGTACAAGGAGCTTGTTGGAAAGCTCATGTATGTGACCATTGCCGAGACAGATATATACTTTACCGTGAGCAAAGTGAGTATGTTTATGGAGTAGCCTTGACATGTACATATGGATGTAGTCCATATGATTCTGAAGTATCTGAAGGCATCACCTGGCACTGGATTTCTATTCAACAAAGGTATGCCCCTTCTAATTACAACATGTGCAGATGCAGATTATGCTGCGTGTCCAAAGGATATAAAGTTTACTTCAGGCTTTGCAGCTTTCATGAGGAATTCCCTAATATCATGGAAGAGCAAGAAGCATACTGTGGTTGTCAGGTCTAGTGCTGAGTCAGAATACATGACCATGGCGCATGCTAGCACAAGGATAATGTGGGTCAGATCTGTTCTTACTGACCTGACTATAGAGGTGCCTCTTCCCATGCACATTCAATGCAACAACCACACTGCTCTGTTCATTGCAAACAACCCTGCCTTCCATGAGAAAATCCAACACATAGAGGTGGATTGTCATTACACTCATGCCATGATACAGAAGGGTCTCAAGGCTACTACTCACGTCAGTTCTGGAGATCAAATAACAAATGGACTTACTAAAGCCTTAGCTAGAGGGTCTTACCAGAGATGCTGCTCCAAATTGAGCCTGATTGATATATACGCTCCAGCTTGAGGAGTGATGAGATATTAGTTATCATTTATATTGTTTATGTAATTTCTATTTTATTTGTCTTCCCGTAATTTGCTCAACATGTTCTCTCCTATATAAGAGAGCCCTAGGGCCTCTCAATATTGCAATTCATTCTTTCATCTCCATAGATCTGTCCTATTCCTCATTTAAGAATTTACAGTCTAGGTATCCGCCAGTTCTGTACTCCATCGTGAAATTCTAAGAATGCAGAAGGATCGATGGCGTACTTCTACCTTATTCTCTGAGTGTTTTACCATTATCCAATATGCCATTTGTAAAAGGATAATTGTTCTCAGATGAATCACTTTAATGTTAAAACCAAACAACTTCAACCTAAGGGTGTTCGGCTCATGCGCCATTATCGAGTTTGATGTTAATAAGCTACATTTATCACATTCTTGCGTTGAATTAATGTGTGGAGGACAGTTGGCTAACATGACGCCTTTTGCTAAGGTTGGTAACTTCTTTTTTTGGCCTACTATAAGTTAACTTCTAGACAAGATCCCTACTTTCCATGTTCTTGAGGTTTGGTTTTCCATTTGGTGATCTTTCACAGCAAAGATATTAATGTTACATTCCAAAATGGAATGAATATCAATAAGCATGAAGTATCCTAAAATTCCATCTTTCCCAAAGTAGGCATTGTTTGTTTGCACACTGTTCTCCTTACCAAATCACTGATTTAATCACAGATCATGCAAAATGCTCAATTCTCTGCCAACTTCTCATTTAGAAGAATGAGGCTGTCCTTCCAAATATTGTGACAACCTTCATTGCGCATGATAAGTTTTCTTTATGTAGATTTGAAAGAGAGTTCAGACCTAAAATAATATATAGAATATGTAATGCTTCACATTTAATTAGTATTTACTGTGAAACAAATCATCAATCTATACAAAGTTCATCAAATATGATGTCATATATCTGGCTAAATTCAACTTACCCAGATTTTATTTTGTGGTGAGACCACCAGTGTGCAGTGTTAAACACAATGATATCCGCTCCTCTCCATTTTGATGATGTCCTATCAACCGAATCGATCCGCAGAGTGGATACACGCCTCCTCCCAGCCTTGGCCTTGCCTTCGCGAACCAGGAAATGGGTCACATAGTATTCGATGCTACACTGATAGTCCTGCAAGAACAGCTACAGATTAAATCAACATGCAACCATCAAAAGAAATGAACTTGTTCCAACAGATTGAGTTTTTTTGGCAGATATATCAGAGTTCTTTCCATTTGGACTGAGAAATTAGTGGTAATCAACAGGAAAAAGGAAACTGAGATGCAACCAATGATACAAAAAAGGCCAGTGGATGCTATTTACTGGAAACTTGAAATTGTAGACCCCTCTGCCTTTGGTTATCCTCCGCCCATGTGCTTCATACATGCGCTTAGGATTTGGTATGCCTTGCTTTACCATGCACAACAGGGCCTCCCACTGGTTCCTGTTGATGGAATCTCCAGCAAATACCAACCTCTTCCCTCTGATCATTTCCAGCATTTTCACTGCATCGAACCTTCAGCAGCAAAATCCAAAATCTATGACTCATAATCCAAGATCACATATTTCAGATAAACAAAAGGCAGGAAGAACAGAAAGATGATAACACCTCGGGAGCTTGCAGTCGAATGGCTGCCACCTCCACCTCATGTAGTCGCTGTCTGGTCTCCCATTCGACTGACAGCTAAAGCCTTCGTCGACAAAACCACACGTCTCGTTTGTGTACAGCGGATAACTCTCATCAAAGACCCATCTCCCTTTATAAACATCACATGACTCAACCCCTTCCTCCTTGATCTTCTGTTCGCCTTGAGATCGATTCGCAAGTTCAAAATGGGCTGCTCTCGCATCAACATTTGGCAAAGCAAAAGTGGAACCTTTACTGAAATCTCCACCTTCATCAGTAGAATCGGCACTCTCGGCGAGGTGGGTTTCCTCCAAGATGAAATCTTCCGTCTCGACATTCGAGTCCGAATCCTCTTCTGACAAAATCTCCGAATGGGAAGTGTCAAGATCGGATTTTCCTCCAAGAACATCTCCTTCCGTAGCATTATCATCAAGATGGTGAAGAGCGACGGGCAGGAAGCTTCCCTTTACCGCGGTTTCCAGCAAAGAACCCAACTGACTGTGGGTCTTTTCCGGAGAAGGATAACTGCCAAAGATGAAGAAATAGAAGAAGAGGCATAGAACGAGAGGAGACAAGATTGTGAGGGAGAGGAAGATGACTCTTGTTCTTGGGGGCTTGGAGGAGGAGCTCTTCTGCCTCTCCATGCCCAGCAACTCTACAGAGAAGAGAAGCCTGTGGAAATGGCAAATGTCTCTCATGCACTTTGACCCAGAAGAACCAGAAATTTAAAAAATGGCAATAAACAAAGAGAGGTGAGGGATTCACGCTAATGATGTGCTTAGTGGGGGATAATGTGGAGCAGCTTGAGAGTTAAGAGAGTGGTTGGTTGTTCCGTCGCTCTCTCGGACTGTGAGATGGTGATTGTGCTATGTGATGTTCTTCGTCCTCCCCATCTTTCTCCTCTTGATGTGTTTCTTATTTTTTGTCTAGATCGGACTAATGGGTGCTGAGATGTGTTCGTGCAGGCAATGATGGTGGTGGACAACGTGACCCATCTGCAAACGGAGAATGGAGGCATCAATATATTTTGGGGGGCGAAATGAGAAAAGCATTTTTTTGTTCAGTCTTCCAATTTGATTTCTTTTCCTCTAGCGATAACTAGTAGGGATGAACATTGGGCTGGGTCGGTCCAGCCTGGCCCGAAGCTCAACCCGCATAGCTCGGTTCAGTCCAAGCTCGAATTATTTATAAGTCGGATTTGGATCAAAGATGTAGGCCCATTTAATAATTGGGACGGGCTCGGGCTTAGCCTGGCCCAGCCCATTAGGCCCGATAGTCCGGCCTGCAGAGAAGCCCAAAATTAGGGCCGTTAGGCCTGATAGCCTGGTCCGCATCGACCCCATATGTGTCTAGACTTTGATATCTCACTTTGAAATATCCATCTGGATTTAATGAGGGAGTTGACGACGTGGACAGATTAATCCACTTGAGGTACATTTTCAATCTGTTTGTTTACTATTATTTGCACATATTTTCATAGTATCTCTATGAAACTCTTTCCATTAGATATTGTAGAATCATAGATATAACCAAATCCATGCAAAACGGTAGGATAACTAAATATTAAAGACCTAAATAACTAATAAATACTTCATAACGAAGATTACAATCAAAATAACCAAATGAGGGTACGCCAAGTTTATGGGCCCACCAAGTCTAGACTCATAAGTTTTGAACCGGTCCAAGCCCAATTGATTTTTGAGACATTATGGACCGGCCCGACCCATGCCCGACCCATAATAATTGGGCTAGGCTTGGGCCTGGACCTTCAAAAAAAATTTTAGTAGGCCTAGGCCCGGCCCAAAGCTCACAAACATAAATGGGCCTGAGCCTGGCCCTGTAGGGCCCGGCCTAGACACGGCCCATGCTCATCCCTAATAACTAACAACTTCTTTTTCCTCCTCTTTCCTGAGTAAATTATACTAAAGTCCCTGAGTTACCCATTAAATTCCGACATTTTATGTGGAATTTAAAAAATGAAATAATTATAAAAAAGAGATCAATGGGACTGCCCCCGCACCATTTTCGACACTTTTTTGTTTTTTTATTTAAAAAATATCACTATGTATATTCATTCCTATATCCCTCCTATATATCATTCGAATTTCGTCGGAAACAGAGACTCCTACGACCTCCATCTAGATGGTGTCAATTTAAAAAATCCCGTTACCATTAAAAAAATGACTGGATGGAGGTCGTAAGAGTCTCTGTTTCTGACGAAATTCGAATAACATATAGGAGGGATATATGGATAATATAGATGACGATATTTTCCGAAAAAAATAAAAAAAAGCCTGCCTCAAGGGGACAACCCATTAATCTTTATAAAAAATGGTCCCAACTAATCTCTATTCTCAATCACGAGCCTCATTTTTGAAATGTAACAAAACTGACCTATTTTACTTTTTTGTTGAAAATACAAGCTTCTAAGATCCTTCTACATCGCCACTAAAGTTGGAAGTTTATCACCATCTTCCTTACATTTCAAAAATGAAGATTGTAATGGGGAATCGATACATGGTTGCAATCTTTTTTTTTGTATTTTCTTTAAGATATGTGATATGAGATTAACGTGATCATATTATCTTTCTAGCATTATACTAGATTAGCTAAAATCACATTGAAACAAATGGTAAATATTGAGTGCCATATTGTTATCTTTAAAAAGTTATGTAAGACTTTGAAATTGGGTGTATAATTTGGCCTTTTTATCACTATTATTTTATTATTTGATGTACAAATCTAGATTTACATCTCTTTTTTCTCTTTCTCTCATGATCCAGTCCAATAATTCATTTCTGTTCTCTTTCTCGCATGATTCAGTCCAATCATTCCTTTTTGTTTAGATAATAATGCATCTAAAATGGGGTGTATTATTTTGATGACTTATCATTGTTTTTCAATAAGAGGATCAATGGCTTTTATTACTTATCACTGTCTACCATAAGTATAATTATGACATATTCTTCCTTTGTTGTTGTTGGAAATAGACAAACACATGTGATATGTGAGACGAGAGACCATGCTTATATGACAGGAAGTCAGAGGTGATAATGAGTCATTGACGCATGTGGAAGGAGAAAAGATAAATGAGTACTATATTATGGGTTAGAATGAGATTAGATTATGAATAATTTTTAAAAGTTTACATTTTATTAAATTATCAAAATTTATTTTTTCTCAAAAATGAATGGTTGAACAGATGGTTTAGTTCAGTGGGTTCAACCGGGTTTAAGCGGTCCAACCGGATTTTGACTGGTTTTTAGTTTTTGAATAAAAACCTGATGGTTAGACCGTTTTTCTTCCGATTCCTGATTTAACCGGTTGAATCAACCGGTTCGTTTCGGTTTTTAAAACCTTGATTGTAACAGATGCCGCCCTTTAGGAATGTTTTCTTCCAAGGATTAGGTGGGCCCATTTGGAGACTGAGTTCCTTGGTAATATGTCATGCGGGAAATATCATTGATGCCTCTATTATAGGCGACAGGTTTCTTACAGGTCTGGCACATTTCTTAACGGTTTATAACATAATCCATCTCAGTGACAAGAGAACTATGGTACATTAATATATTAAAATGAAGTCATCTGCATGGGGGAATGGAAGATCCGGATAGGGGGCCGACTACCCCGGCCCCTAGCCGGATTTTCCATTCCACATCCGACACATCCTATACATTACAGCAGATGACTCGGTCCCGTCAAGGACTCTATAATCCTTGCATCATCTATTTTTCCGTGAATGCCACCATAGAATTAATCGGTGCTTATCTCTCGTGCCATTGCTTATAGCCTAGGGGGAGTTAACATGGTTCTTCTCTTCCATTTTCTTCATATTCTTTTTTTCTGAAAAATACTTCTGTGGATTTTTATTATTATATCAATATATTATGTCATTCAAATTTCATGTGAAACAGACACTCCTACTGCCTCCATTCAAACGAATAGATTTCAACAACTCTACGACCATTATAAATGAAATTCTAGATGGAGGTCGTAAGAGGCTTTGTTTCTCACGAAACTTAAATGATATAATACTGAGATATAATGATGAATTTTCATAATGGAGCGAGCCAAGTTAGCTCCCCAAAGGACAGCCTCATTTTCCCATATATTATTGTATGCCTTAAAATAAGCATGATTAATCTGTAGTAAATATCTACGGAAATTATCCGTTTTGTATGACATATTTGTTTAATTATGCTTATTCAATGATATAAGTCATGCATTCTTTTCTCTCTATTTTATATTAGTTGGAGCATTGGTTGAGGGAAGGACAATTTGGTGATCTTCTCCTTCTAACCTATTATGTTCTCTTAACCATTTGAAGGAACCAGAGATCTTGTTTTGCATTGGAATTAGATAATCCTTCGTGCTTAATTTGAAACTAAATCATGAAACATATTCGGAAAGAATTAATTAGCCTGCAAAATGGGTATAATATTTATATAGGATTTTCTACACTTGAACTCTTTCGAACTTTGACAGTAACACTGTGCACCTGTTAATTATAATATCAAGGAAATGAATATAATTTTTATATAAGATTTTATGATAAATATTACTGTTAAAACCATCGAGTCAAACTGTTAGATCTATCGGCAAGAATTAAGATGAAATAAAAATATTTACCAAGAGATAATCAAATTATAAAGTTTCTTTCTTCTTTCTTCTTTCTTCTTCTTCTTCTTCTTCTTCTTCTTCTTCTTCTTCTTCTTCTTCTTCTTCTTCTTCTTCTTCTTCTTCTCTTCTCCATCTTCACCTTCCTTCTCCCTTAGGGATGTTTACATTTGGTCACAAAAGACTCTACCTCGATGCCATTTACTTCCCCTCTGCCACCTCCATGGCCACGATGCCACTTCCTTCATCCTTGTCTACTTCCCTCAGTCCCGATCGCGACATATAGGTCAATGACATAGTTCCACCCCATGCAAATAGTCGATAACATACCGCCGCCTGCTCATGTGAGTTGCTACTTTTATTGTAGTACGTAAACAACATTGTGGCATCATGCCTATGATGTACACTCTCTTGAGCATTGAGTTGATGAATCAATGGTCTATCTGCAAGTTTCCCTTAGTGCTTGCAAGTTATTCATGTTGCAAAGAGGAAGAACAATGCCAGAGCATCCTTTTGCTCTTGTTGTCGCGTTCGGTGAGAAGTAGCATTGCTTGCTAGAGGAAGAGGTCCTCGGCCATGTATAAGCGTATCATCTTCATCCCTATTATACCACATACTGAAGCATCCTCTATTAGAACATGTTTATTCTCAAGTTCATATTTATTCATGAATATGTTGGATGCAACAACCAGCCCTCGGTTATTTACATGCACATGCATTATTGTCCCTCGACAAATGCACGCATAAACTCACACACATACATGTATGTATACATGCATTTATGTAGAGGGCTTCTCCAATGAGCACATGACTTAATGGAAAACAACACGTGATCTCAGCAATTTCCTTGATCTGTTGTCGTTGTTTATTACACGAGTCACTATGTGGTTTTGAAAAAAAACAATACAAATGTGGCATTTCTATTTATTTGACTTAAAAAAATAAGTCTAATGCATACCATTTTAGGAAGATCTTGAATGAATGTATATATAGGAGTGATCATATGAGAGCAGAAGTTATAAGAGCATGAAAGGAGTGATTCTGAACCACTAGATTCAACCAGGAGAGAGAAGATTAGGAGAGAGAAGACAAAATCTAGTGGTCCAGAATCACTTCTCTCAGAACCTTTTGCTCTCACATGATCACTCCTCTCTCTCTCTCTCTCTCTATATATATATATATATATATATATATATATATATATATGGGTAAAATAAGGCTGCCCCTAGGGAAGCTAACTTGGCTCCCTTCATCCTATTTTCTCATTTTTATTTTTGAAAAATGATTTCGTGGATTTTCGTAACTATATCTATATATTTTGTCATTCAAGCTTCATGCAAAACATAGACACCTACGACCTCCATCCAAACGGGGTTGATTTCAACAATTCTACGATCATTAAAAAATGTTTGTCTGGATGGAAGCCGTATGAGTCTCTATTTTCGAATAAACTTGAATGACATAATATATGTATATAATAATGAAAATCTACGATTCTTTTTTTTGAAAAAAAATAAAAATAGGAAAAATATGCCGAGGGAGCCAAGTTGGCTCCCCCTATTGGGTAGCCACATTTCACATTTCCCCATATATAGGGTTTAGTGGAGCTACCCCAGCGAGAGCCAACTTGGCTACATCCACCCCTTATTTTTCTTATGTCTTAAGATATTTTCTGAAAACACCTGGGGGCATTTAGACACAATATGACACCATTCTCTCATCCAAATTTCGTCTTAATTTGAGACTCTTATCCCATCGATCAAATCTGTTAGATTTTAACGGTCTTATAATTGTTGAAACTAACCTTTGATAGATGGAAGGATTAGAAGTGTATGTTTTTCACGAAATTTGAGCGACAATATGTTGTCATCTAATGAACTAAATCTCCATAGGTATATTCAAAAAATATTTTAAGAAATGAGAAAAATAAGAATAGGTAGTGTAGCTTCATTAAACATACTCATGTGAAAATATTATTTGCAACTAAGAACCACATGGTTTTATAAAAAATGCAACACCTATAAGGTCATGGAGAGACATTAATGTAATAAATGTTATTGCACTTATATCATTTCATATCTGAAACAAAATATATTTAGACTTACATTATTGATAAGATACCTCGGTACGAATAGGGAAAATACCATGATCATTTTGGATATCATATAATTGTTGATTTAAATAGTTATGGGTTAGATCGAGGACACAATTGACATCATAAAATGGCATTTGAAGAGGATCAAACAGAGATGGCAATCTTTTCTAAAGATTGACATCCGACTGATACTCTTGATGCAAGTTCTCTGGATAGGAACCGATATTCGGATGTATCACATGAGTTAAGTTTAAGAGTTGACTAACGAGATCAAGATACTAATACATGTATCATAAACTTTCAAGAAAGGGATAGTCATCCTTCGGACAGAAACATATTTATTTATATATCTGAATGTATACATCTGACAAACCAATAACTTGATGATCTAATAAGGTCTATATACCATTGAACTGGTATAAATACAAGGACATATGAGACATATGATCTCTTAAAGGAATTATGCATGCTTATATTTAATAAACCAAAATATAAAAGCTTACTCATGAGATGGTGGGATCACAACAAATTCTACTAGTGGACATCTTGTTTTACGAAAGATGATACATCGAGAGCATCAATATATGTTTCAGAAAGCATATCATCATTATTATCATCAACAATCGATTATGAAACTTCTAATAAATTCTATACGTAGTCATCCACATATATGACTAAATACTTTGGGTTATTCAAGGTCATACGATATGTAAGATACGTGAATTTGGGAATACGAGAGGTCGATGAAATTGTAGTATCGTGCGATATGGCTCTTCCATTTTTATGGAATGATGATACCAGATGGATTTTAGGGACTCCACTTAGAATCCACATGAATAGGATTTAACTATATTAAATATCAATCCATCGAACACGATCAAGATCCAAGAAATTGGAAAACTGAAATATAATCGATGTATAATCCAGTATCTAACTCAATTAGATAACTCAAGTGATTAATTATCATGATATGAGATCTAATATGATATTTAATGCACATAATATATACAATCTCCCTGTTATTATCTCAAACTATAAGTGAATGGAACACATATATCACAATATGACTTGGACTTATTTATTTAAGAAATTTATAGTATGAATAATAAAGATTGTGAAATCCTTAAATTGTTGATTAATTCTTTGGACATGTGAATATAATTCACATATAACACCAGTAGTAATATAAACATGATTCGCATTCATAATTAATTAGTGTAAAGATGATTTGCATTTAATGCATTTGGTATAATGTGAATAAGATTCACATTTACTAATAGATAATTTACTAATTATCCTTTAAGATATTCCTGATTCCAATTATCTCCAAGAGAACTAATTGGAATCGATTAGTGGAGACCAAATCCTAAAAGGACTAAATTTGTTGGAGAATTTTGCCCCACCCAATTTGGTGGTCCTCCTCCTATATACATAGGGGATTCCTACTCTTCTCTCTAATGTCTCAACAAAGAAGTGGCTTCATAATTCCAAAAAAAAAAGTGGTTGTGCCCTTGCTCTCATATTCCTCAGTTGGTCATACACTCTCTTCTCTGTTCTATCCCTGATGTTACCCCATAGAGGAAGAAGAGAAGGCCATCCTTGTGCGCCCCATGCTCATGGAGAATATAATGATAAACTCTTGATCATCTTTGGCGTAAAGCATATAATGAGAAAAATCATCTCCCAATTCTGCGGGAGATACAAGAGTCATCTTCGTGCTTGCGAATACAATGTTTTATGTACCCGATTTCATATAGAAGGTCTCTTTAGATACTATATGCATCAAAGGTATCTTTCCTTTAGTCATGTGATTCAAGAAACCATGCAAAAATAGTTTCCGCATCATATGATTTCGTGTTGCAAGAAAAATTTTGTTATGATTGCATTATTGTTCATCCGATGATAACTTATTTTCAGATTTGATCCATTCTTTCCACGTTTTTCGTGATGTGTAAGGTCAAACCTCCATTCAAATGGCATCAAAACCTGGTTGAAAGGACTAAAATTCACATCCAAATCAAGAACAAAGGTCAAATATTATACATATCACGTATGTTGTTTTTCTACGATTTTGTGTTTTGAATGTTTTAGCGATATATGATGGTGTTCATGTTCATCTACCAACATTGACGTATTTTGAGGTATTAATGACATCTAGAAGGTCTGGACACGACCCTGATATATCCTCCAAAGGTTACAAAACTTTTTCTACGAAATGTGATGGCCGCAACTTTTGAATTAAAACCCAATTTCAGTTTGGTTTTCATGTTCGATTTTATGTGATAAAGTAGAATGTCTTTTTATTTCATAATCCCTCACGTGATTGCACATATACGGTATTAATAATCATTAATGCTCAAACCAATCTATTTAGGATTAAACAACTAGTAATGGACAAGTTTGTGATGAACCCACTGCTCACATCTTTTTGTTCTTGAAATTTGCCTTGAATTCTTAAGAACTGCATACAAGAATATGTATAAAATGATGAAGTTATATAATCATCTCATGAAATAAAAGTGGATTAATGTGAGGAAATTAACTCATCATCATAATCACAAAAAAGTTCACATACAAAATTGAATATCTTTCTCATAAAATTAAATATCTTCCTAAATGAATATCTTCCTCACGATGAGTTAACATAAAACTAAATATTACAGAAAAGTTGGCATAAAACTACATGTCTTCCTCATATGATGTCTGAATTAACTTTGCTTACCATTGAATTAAGGTAAAGAAAATTCATTATAAAACAAGACCAAATCAAAGGAATTAGAGTCCATCTGTGAAAATTGAATTTTGTGACATAACTTTGTAGTGTACAAAATCGATTAACTTCTGTATTCATTAAATGATAATAACTACAAGGGAAGGAGATACATTATTTAAATAATGAAAAATCCAATATTTCACAATTGTTTCTAGAATATAAAAAATGCATTCATGATGTATTCATCATTATGCATTTTAGTTAATTTTTACATAGATCATTTATTGAAAATTAAAAAATAAATCATAAAAATCTTGATATTTTATATTTATAAAACACCATCAAAAAATTCATAACATGCATTCATGAGTCCAATTACATTTGGATCCTTCATGAAGAATGTATATCTTTTTTAGATCTATAATTCTCTTCTTGAGCATTTTTTGCACATGAGTTCAATATCTATTTTTAATTCACTTATCTTTGCATTTTTTGTATTGGTCAAAGTCCTGGTCAAACTTATCCACATGCCCTCACTCATTGGGCCAATCAGCGTTAGTCAAAGAAGCCCTTCACCTTGGCGCCTCCGGTCCTGTTTGGAGGCTGGAAGGCAGCGACCCTAACCATGGCCGGCCGTGCCCAACTCCTTCGGTCTGTGGTGGCGGGCACACTGCTTTATTGGGCTGCTGGTGCTCTCATCCCTCTTGGCGCGGTTCGAAAAATTGATATGCTATGCGCCAATTTCCTGTGGAACAGAGCTCGTCATGACATTGCTTGGGAAACTTTATGCCTACCTAAGTTGGAAGGCTGGATTGGCATCCGATCCTTGGCTTCCCTCATGAAGGCCATGCTTATCTCTTGGGACGTGGAGGTTGCTTTCTTCCGACTCTTCCATCTGGTCGGCCTACATGAGAAGAAAATATCTCCGCACTTGCACGTTTTGGGATGTTGTCAATGCACCTTCTCATAGCGGTGTCTGGAGGGAGATCCTGAGATTAAGGGAGACGTTCAAGACTGCCATTCTTACTTCCCCTCCACCCATCCAATGGACTTACTCCCCAAAGGGCTTCTCCTTTGCTAGCGCGATGGATCTCATTCGGCCTCATGCGCCCCCTATGGCTTGGTCCCCACTGGTATGGGATAAGAGTATTCCCCCCCGATTCGCACTCTTGCTTTACAAAGCGGTGCTGGAGCGGCTTCCGACTTTGGATCGTCTCGCCGCCATCCTCGTGTGTCCTCCCGCAGATTGTTACCTATGCCTGGCGCAATTGGAAACACACGCACATCTGTTCTTTCAATGCAGTTTTCTTCTGGGGTGTGGAAGAGCTCCTGTAGCAGATCTGGGCTGGAGAACCCTCCAATCGCGCCGCTGAAGGATATCTTAATTTGGGTTGCATCTATACAGGATCCCGTTAGACGTGCACGCTGGTGCTCAACCCTTGCAGTGGTCGTTGCCTTCATCTGGGAGGAGCGGAACGCTCGCTGGACGAACGGGGCGCACCATTCCGATGAGATGATTAGTGACAGAGTGGTACAAACATGTAGCCTTCTCTTCTGAACATCAATGGTTGGGTTTTTGTTCTCTCTCAACCATAAACAATTGCCTGCTATGTGTAATCCATCCTCTCTGCCTTGCTATGGTTGTTGGCATAGCAGGTAGAGCCTCATTGTAAAGCAGTCTTTACTTGATATACATGCATACTTATTTACCCAAAAAAAAGAAGAAGCCCTTCACCTGGTTGACCCATATCCCTTCACACCCCTAGCCAATCAGGAAGCCAAAATCCTTGACTACTTGGTCAACTAGGCCCCCCCAAGTCCTTCTTCCTCTGTTCTTTACTTCTGTCACTTCTCCTTTATTTCTCCCTGCATGTCTTCCTTACTGTATCTCCCTCGTGTCTCCCATCAACCTCGCCTTCAGCACACTTCAACAACCATAGCCTGAGCAGAGGTTCTATATCGAACCCATCCGTATCTCCTACAACCAACACATCCCAGCTCCGTCTTCACCTCCATTTGCATGTCACCATCCACCCAAGCTTGGATGGTTGTTAACACGATCTACCCGCATACCCTATAGCCAAGCTTCGATCTATTCAAGCATTAGCCACGGTTGACCTGAACCTAAAACTGTAACCCAATCTAACCCAAGCAACCATAGCCATCGTCATCTTCGTTATCCCCTTCAACAAACCACCAGTCGTTAGACAACAACTCCATGAGACCATCTCCAACCTCACAATTTCCATTATCCCTTCAATAAATCCTAGTGAAACCAACTCCAGAACATTACTCCTATTCTCATAGAAACTTATCCCTAATCACATTCCAATCAACACCACTTGAAGCCATTCAAGTGTAAATTCATTATCCCTTATCCATTCACCTCGACCGAACAACGGAAAGATATAGTTCTTGGGCATTGGATTGATGGGCATCGGTGATCGGTCAAATGATGTACAAGATATAGCACAACAGTGGATTCGTGACATAGACATCTTCGTGAAAATGCTTGCAGCAGAGGCCAGCGGGTCATCATTGACAGACAACAGAACAAATAATCTACAATGGTGAGGAACATTGAAGAAGAAATTGCAGTGAACACCACTATCTATCTACATCAAGTGAGGACCATTCATGCGATTAGACAGTGGTGATGTTCGGACATTCATGTGATAAGACAGTGGTGATGTTCGGCGTGCCACTCATCGATGATCTACCCAGTTAACAAGGGCTTCAGGACAAGAGTAGGAGCAGACAAGAAAGGACGAGGTAGTTTGGGGTGGTTGGTTTATGTTACTGGGATGAGTATTGGGCTGGACCGGCCCAGCCCGGCCAGCATAGCCCGGCTTGGCCTGAATCCGAATTATTTATGGGCCGGACTTGGGCCAAAGATGTAGGCCCATTTAATAATTGGGCCGGGCTCGAACTTAGTCCGGCCCAGCCCATTAGGCCTGATAGCCCGACTCGCATAGAAGCCCAAAATTAGGCCCGATAGCCTGACCCGCATAGAGCCCATATTTGTCTAAACTTTGATTTCTCACTTTGATATATTCATTTGGATTTAACGAGGGAGCTATGACGTCGACAGATTAATCCAATTGTGGTACATTTTCAATCTGTTTATTTACTATTATTTGCATATGTTTCTATAATATCTCTATGAAACTCTTTCCATTAGATATTGTAGAATCATAGATACATAGATATGACCAAATCCGTGCAAAACGATAGGATAACTAAATAATAAAGACCTAAATAACTAATAAATACTTCATAACGAATATTACAATCAAAATAATCAAATGAGGGTACACCAAGTTTATGGGCCCACCAAGTCTAGACTCATAAGTTTTGGGTCGGTTCAAGCCCAATTGATTTTTGAGATATTATGGGCTGGCCCGGCCCAGGCCCGGCCCATAATAATTGGGCTGGACTTGGGCATGGGCCTTCAAAAAAAAGTTTTAGTGGGCGTAGGCCCAGCCCAAAGCCCATAAACATAAATGGGCCTGGGCTTGGGCCCTGTAGAGCCAGGCCCAGGCCAGGCCCATGCTCATCCATACTTATGCAGGTGACACTTATACCTGAGCTTAGTAGGAATAAAAGTGGGAGAATGGGGGCAGATATACTAGACACTTGGCGAGAAAACATGGGTGTGATTAACTCAAGGGTTTTTATCAGTTGTGTCCCTTTGAGATCTTGCAATTCCAGTTATGCCCCTCTCTTTTTGGGAATATCCGTTGTGCCTCCAAACTTCTTACCTTTCTATCACTTGTACCCCTCAGGTTAGTTTCCGTTCATTACCAATGCAAACAGGCGTTAACTTTGGGACATAACGGGAATTAAATTAAAAAGAAAGGTTGAAAATGTTATTATATCGTCATTTCTTCCTCCTTTCCCATCCTCTTCCTCTTCTTCCCCTTCTCTTCCTCCTCCCCAGTCTCCTGCTCCTATACGTCTCCTCCCCCACCTCCAGGTGTGCCCTTTGCCCCGAGCTCCATCCCCCGCCCTCGCGCCGCCTCCCCTCTGCTCGAGCACCTCCCCCTGCCCTAGCCTCCACACCCCGCCCCCCAGGTAGGCCCCTTGCCTCGAGCTTCTCCCCCTGCCCTCGCCACCCCTGCGCCTCCCCCTCCCCCTGCACCTCCTCCTGCCATGCCTCCTCCCCTCGCCCCTGGTTGCCCCCTCTACCCCCGCGCCCACCGCCTCCCCCTCTCCCTGCTCCCGTCGCCCCCCGCGCCTCCCCTTGCTCCCGCCTCCCCTTGTGCCCCCCCGTGCCTCCTCTCCTCGCCACCATGTCGCCCCCAGCTCCCGCGCCCCCACGCCTCCCCCTCCCCTTGCTCCCCCCACCCCCGTGCCTCTCCCTCCCCCTGCTCCCGCCGTCCCTTGCGCCTTCCCATGCCCTGCCTCCTCCCCTCACCCCCAGTTCGCCCCTTTCCCCCGTGCCTCCCCCTCCTCCTGCTCCCGCTGCCTCCTGTCACGCCTCCTCCCCTTGCCCCCAGGTCACCTCATGCCCCCGCGCCTCCCCCTGCTCCCACCTCCCCCGTGCCTCCCCCTCCCCCTGCGCCTCCCCCAGCCCTGCCTCCTCCCCTCGCCCCCAGGTTGCCCTCCTGCCCCTGCCGCCACCTCCTGGTCCCTCCCCCTACCACGAACTTCTTCCCCTTGTTGCAATTGTAAAGAACCTGGAGAGGAGGGGGATGAAGGAGGAGGTGCGATGGAGGAAGAGGTGCGATGGAGGAGATGGAGCAAGGGGGATGAAACTGGAGGGCTTTCAGTATTTGTTAAGCTAATATAAATTTTTGACTACTTGATTCATTAAAAATCATCAAAAAATTCAATAAAATTTACCGTTTGATCCGTAATGAATAATATATCCGTGAAAATGCAAAAATTTTAGAGATTCGATGGATGCATGAAGGTGTAACTAAGAGAGAAATTACGAAGAGAATGGAAGAAGAATAAATGGAGGAGGAAGAAGATGAAGAAGAGGTATGGACAATTATGCCCCTCTTAACTGCACTATGATTTGAAAAAAATCATGGTTAAGTCAACTCATTGACGGCTAAACTAACGGAGGGGCACAAGTGATAGAACGGCAAGAAGTCGAGAGCACAACTGATAAAAACCCTTAACTCAAACATCCAACCTCTGGTTCCTTCCTCAATGCTTGATTCTCTTACGACCTGGATGCTTCCCCCACTTTGACAATATGCTGAATTAGAGTCTAATCCTCCGCCAACCTTTTGTCTTCCACACCTCCGCTCAAGAATTGATTTTGCATTTCAAAAAAGACTAGCGACGCAGCTTGTTGCCCGCTTGTCTCATATTTCAATGTAGTTTATTGAAAACTTATCGAATTACTAGTCCTTTTATACACAGTTGCTTAAGGTTATCAAACGCCTTCCCCAACGTTGATGGGCCAGATGGATAGTGATGATGCCAGTTTTATAGTGGAGCTAAAATGGTTGCTGCAAGATGATCAGGGAGAACAATCACTGGTTCAAATTACGCTTGTAGATCCTGAGGACCAGCGATTTTTGTTCCTCGAAGTTGGTACTGAAAGGTCCTATAGATTTCAAGAATTCAATCATATTATCCATAACATCTGGAAGCATGTGGTCTTACAAGAAGCAGGGAAATGTGGTTGGAAGGAGATGTTCAGATCCAAAGAAGAGAAAGATTCAATACTTCAGAAAGGTCCTAGGAATCTAATCGCAATGGAGGAAGCTTTACCACTCTCAAGTATTTGAGGACCGCAGATTTCACTTCTCCGACTTTTAAGTGCAACTCCAGCGGATTCCTGCTGAATATCAAAACAAAAAGGCCCTGGTTAGAATCGTCAGCGTTTTTGGTGAGATTATTGGACTTGATCTAGCGATAGGATCTTCGAACAATTAACATGAACGAGCTAAAGTCAAGATTGATCTTACCAAGCCCGTTTGCCGCCATGTTACGAATCGCGGAAGCAAACAGGCACAAACACGATCAAACTAGTAAGACGCAGACACAAGGATTTACAAGGTTCACCCGTAAATGGGCTACGTCCTTGGGCGGCGGCGATCGGTTTCAATATATGGAGAAAAATGTAATACATAGGGTACTGAGAAGGTACAGATATGGGATGAGAAACAGGATCAGAATGAGGATTGCAGTATCTGATGGCTCTAGGATCCTTTTTATACTGCAACAGAAGAATACCATATGTAATCAGCAATCCATCCCAACAGAAGACATGACACGGATCAGACATGTCAGCAATCCTGGTCCAACAGCTCTCAGTCAATCAGAAATCAGAACACAGATCAGGCATGTCAGCAATCCTGACCCAACAGCTCTCAGCCAATCAGAAGTCAGGAAACAGATCAGCTACATCAACTGCCCAACAAGTGGTTATGATTCAAGTCAAATTAACACGCCACATATTGGTTTTATTTGGAGAAGGGAGAAAATTATACTTACATCTTCATATTGGTATAAGTGGGCATCAATACAATCGGAATCATACCATGATTGAGCTCAAAAGACTGCAACTGCAAAGTCCGGTGGACGAAATTAAACTTCTGATAGAAGATAAGCTGCAGCCACAATACTCAGATGAGATTAAATCGTCCTTTCACAGAAGATTTTGAAAATAAAATCACATTTTCTCCCAACCCCGCCCATATTTTTCCAAGGGGACGAGCTCCATTTCCAACCACCAATTACTAAAAGCATAGAAAGTTGCTTGATGATGCACCCAATCCTCAACCTGAAAGTTTCTCCTTTGGAATCTATATCTTCTTCTAGTGGTACAACTGAGCCTAACCTGAAGAAGACAAAGAAACTCAAGCCCCTGTGGTAAGCCCTCTAATGCAATATAGAACTTTGAAGCTTGCATTAAAGATCTTATAGGAGTGCGGAGTACTGCAGTGGATTTTTTTATTCCAGATTTAAAAGTTAAAAAATTATGGGAGTCCCAAACTAATGGGGGCTCTACACACAAAAATTTCGAAATTAAGGTACTTCAATCCAGTCTAAATTTCTTTTTGGCAGAGGTAGAAGTTGATGATCCTCACAGTTTGTACATATTGTGCATTTATGGAGCTTCATCAACGCAGATAGAAGCAAGTTTTGGGAGCAAAATGACACCCTTGCCTACTCCCAGAATTTGCTGGTAAGCCCTATGTTGCAAATCGCGGAAGCAAACATACACAAACACGATCAAGCAAGCAAGACGCAAACACAATGATTTACAAGGTTCACCCGTAAATGGGCTACGTCCTTGGGCGGCGGTGATCGGTTTCACTATATGGAGAAAAATATAATACATAGGATGCTGAGTGTTGAAAACAGGATTGCCATTGCATATATTAAACAGTAAAACATCGGATCCAAATGAATTAACAGAGAAACAATACCGAATAAGATTACATTAAACGTATGTTTCCCCATCATTATCCGATTATACAATGCAAACATGAACCGATTAATAGAACAGAAACATAAACACGGGCATGATCCAGAAAGGGTAAAGCAATAAACATATTGCGGCAACCAAAATAAAATAAAGATCAGTTTAGAAGTCACCGAAGCGTCCATGAAATGGACTGTCCTTAGAGAAGATATCGCCCCCACAATACTGGTGCGTAAGGTACCGGAGATCCGCTCCCAGGATATGACGGTTCACGATCGTCGTCGGCGCACACCAACGGAATCGTCCTCGATTGTACCTCAGAGAACTGCAGCCGAGAGAGGAAGAAGAAAAACGTTCGTCCGCGAGAGGAAGAACCAGAGAGTGAGACGGCGTGAGAGAGGTTTTTCTTGCGAGTGAAGAAAAACCGCGTCGAGTGAGGGATATATAGAGAGAGGGGCTCGCGTGCCCTAGCGCGCGGTTGCCTTTGGTTTCCGAAAATGCGTCCCAAAACGCAGCCTTTCGGATCCCAAAAATCGCGCCCATAATGGCGAGTTGAATTCCCATTTAAGTCGACTTACCAAATTAATCGTGTTTAATTTAATCGACTTACCAAATGAAAGCCGCAGCAAAAGTATCGAGATCCGAATTAACTCTCCCGAGCTCGAGCCCGAGCCCGAGCCTGAGCCCGAGCCCGAGCCCGAGCCGGAGACGGAGACGGAGCGGAGCGCGCGTGCGTGTGTGGTCCTCCATTCCTCCTCTCTACTATTGCTACAAGAGCTTGTGGTGTGAACTCATATATAAGTCCACCAAAAGTTTAGTTCTCCGCGGTGTGGTACTAAACTTCCACCCAAACTTCCATATTTCAAAGTTGGGAATTCCCAACTTTCCCTCCAAACCATTTGGTTTCCCAACTGAAACCAAATTGAATGCCAATTGTAATAATATGTTTTCCAATTAAAACCAATAAACAATTTTAATACAACAATCCCCCACGAATTCACCAATTTGAAAAAGAGATTCAAAAGCATTGAAAAGATTTATTTCGGCTGCCCATACTTTGCTTTCAGTAAAGGTACCTTCCGGTTTGAACCTCTGCCTGAGTTTACTACTTTCACTTTAACAGGAACGAAGTGAACTACGTCTTGAACTTCAGACCTTAGTGTTAAAGTATACGGTAGAAACAACAAAGCGTTGTTCTTGGTACAATCTTCAGGGTTGGTGCTCTTAAAGGCCATGCACCCTTATCCTGTTTCATGAGTGTGTTCAGGAAAGACCCTCTTCCTTTAACTGCGGCCCACAGTAACACTCACATAGGTGGCGTTCTCCAAAGATGCACTGCTAACATCCTGCCCAAGGGCTTGAACCCATTCAGAGCCTACGCTCTTCTTAAACTTGCAGCTTAAATGGCACTCAGGCTTCCAGGGATAAGATACACATGCTTACGCATTAAAGTTAGAGTGCCAACCAGTTCTCCAAACAGCTTGTTATTACCACATTGAACCTACTTTGTGGGATCTCCACTCAGATAGGTTGGGTTGCTACTGTAGAGGAACTCCCAATGGGTCTGAGTCCCATCCCAAGCCTAGACTTTAGGACTAAAGATCTATCAAGTCCCTTAGTCAACGGATCTGCCGTTTGTCTTTGGATCCAACAAAATCCACAGTCAACACTCCTTGAGACACCAAATCCCTTAACGTCTTAAGTCTGATTTGTATGTGTCTCCTTGTTTTCTGATTGAACTTTGAACTCTTGATCTTGGAAATTGTGGTCATATTATCACAATGTACCGAGATCGCAGGAACAGGCTGACCTAACATGGGAATTTCAGACAGAAGTTCCCTTAGCCATTCAGCCTCAATTCCAGTGGTGTCCAAAGCACACAGCTCGGCCTCAAAAGTGGATCGAGCTAGAATGGTCTGCTTCACAGACCTCCAGGAGACTGCACCGCCTCCAAGGGTAAATACATACCCTGTAACACCATTACTCCCAGACTCCTCTATTTTCCATATCCAGCTTGCATCACTGTATCCTTCTAGTACAGAAGGATGTCTACCATAATGCAAACTAAGGGAAATAGTTCCCTTCAAGTACTTCAGTACTCGATCCAGAGCCTTCCAGTGAGTACGGTCAGGACAGCTAGTGTATCTACTCAGCTTTGCAACCGAGAATGAAATATCAGGTCTCGTGCAATTTGCAAGATACATTAAACTTCCTATCACTTGTGAATACCTTAGCTGCGCTACAAGTACTCCACTTTTATTCTTAAACAGCGTTTTGGATGAGTCAAAAGGAGTGCTTACAGCTTTGCAATCTTGATATCCAAATTTCTCAAGTACCTTCTAAACATAGTGAGATTGAAAAATTACAATCCCATCAACTGACCTTGTCAGTTTAAGACCCAAGATCACATCAGCAACACCCATGTCATTCATCTCAAACTTGCTACTCAAGAAAGCCTTAGTCTCATTAATAATCCTCATATGTGATCCAAACAACAATATGTCATCAACATATAGGCACAAGACAATACACTCATCACCTTTCACCTTGGAATGAACACACTTGTCGGATTCATAAACCTTAAAGCCATATGACAAAATAGTCTTGTCAAATTTTTCATGCCACTGCTTTGGTGCTTGTTTCAATCCGTAAAGGGATTTGACAAGTTTGCAAACCTTTCCCTCATTCACAGGAGTCACAAGTCCATCCGGTTGATCCATATAGATCTCTTCCTCAAGATCGCCATGCAAGAAGGCGGTCTTCACATCGTGGATAGAGAGATCATATACAGATGCCAATGCTATGAGCATCCGGATTGTGGTCATCCTAGTCACAGGAGAATAGGTATCAAAATAATCGATACCTTCCTTTTGCCTAAAGCCCTTGGCAACTAATCTGGCTTTATACTTTTCAATTGATCCGTCAGGTCTAAGCTTTCTCTTAAACACCCACTTGCACCCAATAGTAGAGCACCCTTTGGGTAAATCAACCAACTCACAAGTCCCATTAGTCATAATGGAATCCATCTCAGATTTGATGGCTTCCTTCCATTGTTTTGCTTCAGATGAAGCCATGGCTTTCTTGTAACTTGGTGGATCACCCTCAATCTGGTAGACAACGAAGTCGCTACCCAGATCCTTGGCTATCCGAGGTCTTTTACTCCTCCTTGGCTCATTCTCTTCAAAAAGATAATTGGGTTCAGGTTGAGTCTCAACCCCCACATTCGATATCCTTTCCACTTGATCTGGAATAGATCCTGATGTAGAGGCGCCCTCAATGGTCAGATTCTGAGGAATCCCAGTCTTCAATGGGAAGACATCCTCAAAGAAGGTAGCATCACGGAGTTCAACAATAGTGTTGACATCCATGCCCGATATCTCGGACCGAATTACGAAGAACCTATATGCATAGCTATTTTCTAGGTAAACTAAGAAGACCGCATCAATAGTTTTAGGACCAGGTTTCTTTCTCTTGTGTTCTGGGACTAAAACCTTAGCGAGACAGGCCCACACTTTGAGATATCTTAAACTCGGTTTCCTATTTCTCCAAAGTTCAAAGGGACACTTTTCCATATGTCTTGGAGGCACCCTATTCAGAATATGGCAAGCCGTATTCAAGGCTTCTCCCCACATATAGGTTGGAAGTCCAGAACTCTATAGGAGAGCATTGATCATGTCAGTTAAGGTTCTATTTTTCCGTTCTGCTATCCCATTTGATTGCGGTGAATATGGGGTCGTAACTTCATGAACTATGCCAAAAGACTTGCATTGTTCATCAAATAAGTTAGAGGTATATTCACCTCCTCTATCTGACCTAAGGCGTTTAAGCACTTTTCCTGTTTGTATCTCAGCCTCATTCTTAAAGATAAGAAATTTCTCTAAGGCTTCATCCTTGGTTTTCATTAGATATACATAGCAGTATCTACTGCCATCATCTATAAAGGTGATAAAGTATTTCTTATTGTCTCGGGTCAACACACCATTAAACTCACAGATATCCGTGTGCACCAGATCCAAGATCTCACTATCTCTAGAGACAGACTGAAAAGACTTCCTAGGTGTCTTAGCTTACACACATATTTCACATTTTTGAGTTTTATCAATAGTGTGTTTAGGGATCAATTTTAAATTCAACATTCTTTTAATTGAATTTAGGTTTACATGTCCCAATCTAGAATGCCACAGATCACAACATTCTAGATTATTTACAATATGAGACACAGAATTAGAACATTCAGCATTCAAAACATTCACTTCATTAATGTTTACTGAATCACATCTAATTTTAAATAACAAATCAAAATCAGCCAAATAGCCTTTACCATAAAAGACACCATGTCTCAGAATAACAACTTTATCACATTTAAAGTTTAATTCAAAACCATCTTTAACTAAGATAGAGCCAGATAACACATTCTTCTTGGTGTCAGGAACATGCAGCACCCTGTGCAACGTCCAGACACGTCCAGAGGAGAACCTCAAGTTGACTTGTCCTAACCCTAGCACCCTGGCCGTAGAATCGTTCCCCATCTTCACAGTCCCACCGCTGCAGGTCTGATATGAAGAAAACAACGTTCTGTCAGAACATATGTTTACATTGGCTCCCGTATCCACGAGCCACTTATTTGGATAATGGATATGGTATAGTTCAGGTTTTACAGAGACATACCCCTCGCTAGCCCCGAGTCTCATAGTGATCATGTTCACTTGTGGACTCCCGTCTGTAGCCTTAGGTTGAGCCTTCAAGGACGGACAATCCTTCTTCCAATGGCCAACCTGATTAAAGTGCCAGCAGGGTTTATTCTTTGCCTTTTTCTGGATCTTGTCCTTTGGTTTTATTTTATTGTTATTGGGACCCTTTCCCTTCTTATCCTTCCCCTTCGAGATCATAAGATTAACCTTAGCCTGAATATCAACAGGAAGCACAGGTTTTTGTTTCCTGTGTTCCTCCTCTATGGCAATTTCCACCATCAAGTCATCCATAGAAATTTTCCCCTTTCTATGTTTCAGGGTCATACCAAAGTCTTCCAACGACTTGGGGAATTTTTCTATGATGCACATGACCTGAAACTTCTCTGGAAGTTTCATTTCGGCATCCTCTAAACCATGGAGCAGGAGTAAAAACTCGTGTGCCTGTTCAGAAACAGACTTCCCTTCGGCCATGGAAAACTTCAAAAATTTGCCCACGGAGTATTTCTCAATACCGAGGTCTTCGGTGTTATACTTCCGATCCAAGTCTTCCCATAACCCCTTCGCAGTCTGCGTGGATGAACAGTATACGTCAAACAACGTGTTGGACGGAGCCAACAAGATGCAACCATGACATATACGGTCGCCTTCCTTCCATGCAGATTGTGCCTTCTGGCTATCGGGTGAGGGGTTTTCCATGTCCACCGTAGGACAGTCGGTTTCAAGCATCGAGATTAACCCTATGGTGGTTAACCAGATCTTCATGCGTTGTTGCTAACGCTTATAATTCTGTCCACCGAATTTTTCAGGCATACCCGTCATATCTACCCTCGATTTAAACATTGTTTCCGACATTTTAGAATCGGTTCGGGATATCTTCTCTAAGATTGTTGAAAACAGGATTGCCATTGCATATATTAAACAGTAAAACATCGGATCTAAATGAATTAACAGAGAAAAAATACCGAATAAGATTACATTAAACGTATGTTTCCCAATCATTATCCGATTATACAATGCAAACATGAACCGATTAATAAAACAGAAACATAAACACGGGCATGATCCAGAAAGGGTAAAGCAATAAACATATTGCGGCAACCAAAATAAAATAAAGATCAGTTTAGAAGTCACCGAAGCGTCCATGAAATGGACTGTCCTTAGAGAAGATATCGCCCCCACAATACCGGTGCGTAGGGTACTGGCGATCCGCTCCCAGGATACGACGGTTCACGATCGTCGTCGGCGCACACGAACGGGATCGTCCTCGATTGTACCTTAGAGAACTGCATCCGAGAGAGGAAGAAGAAAAACGTTCGTCCGCGAGAGGAAGAACCAGAGAGAGACGGCGTGAGAGAGGTGTGAAGAAAAACCGCGTCGAGTGAGGGATATATATATAGAGGGGCTCGCGTGCCCTAGCACGCGGTTACCTTTGGTTTCCGAAAACGCGTCCCAAAACGCAGCCTTTCGGATCCCAAAAATCGTGGCGAGTTGAATTCCCATTTAAGTCGACTTACCAAATTAATCGTGTGATTAATTTAATGGACTTACCAAATGAAAGCCGCAGCAAAAGTATCGAGATCCGAGATCCGAATTGACTCTCCCGAGCCGGAGCCGGAGCCGGAGATGGAGACGGAGCGGAGCGGAGCGCGCGCGTGTGTGTGGTCCTCCATTCCTCCTCTCTACTGTTGATACAAGAGCTTGGGGTGTGAACTCATATATAAGTCCACCAAAAGTTTAGTTCTCCCCGATGTGGTACTAAACTTCCACCCAAACTTCCATATTTCAAAGTTGGGAATTCCCAACTTTCCCTCCAAATCATTTGGTTTCCCAATTGAAACCAAATTGAATGCCAATTGTAATAATAGGTTTTCCAATTAAAACCAATATACAATTTTAATACAACACTGAGAAGGTACATATATGGGATGAGAAACAAGATCAGAAAGAGGATTGCAGTATCTGGTGGCCCTGGAGCCCTTTTTATACTGCAACAGAAGAATACCATTTGTATTCAGCAATCCATCCCAACAGCTCCCAGTCAATCAGAAGGTAGGACACAGATCAGACATGTCAGCAATCCTATCCCAACAGTTCTCAGCCAATCTGAAGGCATGACACAGATCAAACATGTCAGCAATCCTATCCCAATAGCTCTAAGCCAATTAGAAGGCATGACACAGATCAGTCATGTCAGCAATCCTGACCCAACAACTCTCAGTCAATCATAAGTTAGGATATAGATCAGCCACATCAGCAGCTCAACAAGTGGTTAGGATTCAAGTCAAATTAACACTCTATTAAACTAACATGATAAGCATGGCGTTTCAAATGATAAGTATGGTGCCACTAGCAAATGTCAAGAACCGTCTAATCTCAATAATTTTTGCAATAAGTTGGATCTGGTTGGCTTAGGATGTGTGGGTCCAGCATATACAAGGACAAATAAGCAGCAAAGTAGAGGAAATATCAGAGAAATACTGGATCGAGCATTTGCCATGCCTGATTGGTTCACCCATTCTCCACAGGTATGAATGTTGCATCTACCACGAATCTTCAGTGATCCCTGCTTGATCCTTTTGTACACTCGGAAGAATTGTAGGTTTGAATTATGGTGGCTAGAGGAGGCGTCTTTTAACAACCAACTTAAGGAGTTTATTGTTGGGAGCGAAAGCGGCACCAACTCTGCTGCTTTAATACCAGTTGATGGGAACAAGATCCACTGGTATCGTCACCTCTCGGATACCGGACCCCTGCATATAGAAGCGGATATAGATACGCAATCACCTACCAACTCGAAAGCATATGAAAACAAGAATAATCAGATATAACGGTAGTCGGTCACCTCTCGCTACCACCGGGGAAGAAAGATCACTAAAAGAAAAACGAGTACAACTCTCTACGTTCTCTCGCTCTCTTCCTCTCTCCTCTCCCTCTCCCCCTTTCTCTCTATGGTTACATTGTTCTCATGGTGTTGTTGAGGCAATGCCTCCACCCCTCTTTTATATAGCCCAAATACAACCCCATAATCCTATTTCAATAGGATTATAAATAGAATACAACTCAGCTACTATTAGGATTAGGAGTCCAATCCCATTAGGATTCTCAATCCTAATATGACTCTAATCTTGATGTTTATTACAAGAGAAAAATTTATGAGCAACATCCTCCATAAGCTACGCAGAATCATGCATTCTAAGTAACTGAACAACTTTATAATTAAGTAACTTGCAATGTGGTAAAAAAACAATATCCAACAATATGGTTACTTTAGTAGGCAGTGTATCAACTTCAAAAAATCTACAACCTTGTTCACCAAAAACACTCCCTAGTTGATTTCTAAATTTATTAATAATTTATTTCACATTATTCATTCTGTAATTACTGATGAACTATACTTGGGATGCCCACTTAATTCTAGAAAAGAGGAAAGGGTTAGCTTTGCATCGAATGCTCAAGGAAAGAGTTGCCTCTAAGTTGACAGGTTGGAAATCTAAACTACTCTTCCAAGCAGGATGGACCGTCCCATTCACCTTAGGGCTGCAGCTCAACTACAAGAAAAACTTGCAAAGCTGTGGGCAATTTAGCTTTAGACTGTTATTCCTTATTCCCGAACCGAACGCCTCCTAAAAGAAAGCTTTGTTGCAGCATAATCGTCTTCAATGCCACCGATGAAATTCTGAAAGTCAAGGTGGCCCTTTTGTATGCAAAGTCTTTGGAAGCTATGTTGGGATTTAAAATCTCATTGACGTGGACATTAAGAATTATCATTAGTGCACATTTTATTGTCATTAATTAGATAATAAAATCTCTTTATGATGGACAAAAGAGGAAGGCGACTTGGCAACCCGTTTTGGTTATCTAACCAAATAAAATAAGGTCAAGGATCCCCAAACAAAGGATGTTCTTTTCTCTATTGTTTTCCATCGACAAGAGAGAGCGAGAAAGGCATATGTTCGCGAGGAAGATCCATGGCTCATTCGTGGGTTGATCTACGTCAACATCAAACGTCAGAGAAATGGCATCAGGTACTTCGTTACCATTGAACTCGAATTAACTTTTATTTTCATCAAGTGGTATCAGAGTCATCTTGATTCCGATTTATAGGATATTATGTATATGTTGTTGATAGTCATTTTTTTATCTCCGTGACTTGTTCCATTAGGGTCATTGCATATGATATTGTTTTGTGTCAATAATACAATACATCTCGTAGTACTGATTTTAGACCGAATCAATTGCAAGGGGATTCTATTTCCTATTTTCTGACACTTTTGCTGTTGAGGGAACATAAGTTTTTCTGACCTTGCAGATAGAGCTTTTTCACATGATAACCTGTAAATATTTCGTGCCCTTGTATAATCGATCATTTTATAAAATGAATATGTAGTTGATGTAAATTAAATCATATTTCATATATAGTTAGTCATCTTTAAGGAGTTGTTTCAAAGAGTCTGTAAAATGAATTTCATATATAGTCATACTTGGTCAAATTGTAATATGTGCATTCAAGAGAATAACAGTTTATTAATCGTCTCAACTCTTTATATTTGACTTGGTTATAAGAAGGATATTTGACTTGGCTATACCGGTCGATCCAAGAACTTTAGTATTTAAGTTTAATAATCTCAATATTAGCATCAATCAATCATCGTGACACTTTCCTTGCTTCGGCTAGCCTGGATTTTCTAAAGAAGAAAATGATTTATTACTCTTTGTATCTAATAAATTATGTGTATTTAAGGGTGCATCGTTTGTTCCTATGTTCTCCAACGATGGAGACATGTAGAAGTAATAGAACATCATCATGTTCATGAATGCAAGAATGTAATGAAAATTGTAAAAAAGAAAGGTAGAGAAAATATTTAATAAAATTATATTAAGTATTTACTACTATAATGCAATTTTTTATTTGGAAACTATTTTGATATGTTGTTTGTATTTGAAACGGTGCTCTTCTGATATTTTGACTAACTAAAATTTTGAAGATTATATTTTCAATTTCTGTAAAAAAAACCATCTGATGTATTTTTCTTGTAATCAAACCACGAAAGATAAACCCAATGCATGAAAGATAAAATCGATGCATGGAAAATGTATACTGTGATAAATAAAATGCATGAAAAACATGCCAAAAAATATAGGAACAAAAATGCTTCACAATGCCATTTTCTAGTTGACTTATGGTGTAGAAATTCAAAATCTAAAATATGCTACAAATCCGAAAGGCATTAATGCATAATCGTCTATCATCTTCGGCCAAGAAATTACGCTCTATCGTATAGGGTAGAGCCTAAGATGAAATTTAATTGAGAATATTTGCTACGTTAATGGATGACCCATAGGAAGCGTTCGGTTCAGGAATAAGCATGAATAAAGATGGAAATAAAGAGAATAAGTATCTATTCAGTGAAGGCTGGAAAGATAGGAATAATGAGAATAATGCGGAATAAAAGTAGGTAAAGTGGAACAAAGATAGGAACAAGGGTGAAATACGGTGAAATAATGAGATATTGATGAGAACGTCCGTGCTCTTGGGAACCACACCAAGCAGGGGATTGGCCCATTATTCCATTGTTTATTCTCCAAACGAACATGGCCTTAAATGTACAATGGAGTGCTATGTTAATTGCTGGAAGAAGGTTGGTATGAAGTTTAACAGTTGATTCTAAGCTTAATAGTTACTCTTAGAATATAATTACTGATATAGTACTCACTTCCATATTTTGAGAGATCAATGTTGTGATGCTCAAACATGATCGATTATGTTCCCTACCAAGTCTGACGTAAACATTTAGGTGACAAAGATTCAACAGAAATTGGTCTCAACATGAATTCCGTTGGGACTCGATCCTTTATCGATTCTGCTCAGATATTAGCTGGTGGAGACGACCACTGGATATAAATGCAGATGCGCAATAGACCATCACTACATATACACATGAAGAAGAAGAAGAAGACCATGAGATGACAATGTTTGGTCACATCTCTCTACCATCGGTGAAGAAAATCACTAAGAAGTAGAAACGAGTACACCACTCATTGTTCCCCACTCTTTCCCTTTTGTTCTCTCCATCTCTCTTTTTTTCTTGTGATATTCTCTTTTGTTATGGTGTGGAGGCAACGTCCCCATCCCCCTCTATATATAACACAATTACAAACTTATATTCCTATTATTGTAGGATTAGGCGTCTACTCGCTTTAAGATTTCCAATTCTAATATAACTATTCATGACATAGTCCTAATCATGTCCTACTTTGGATTTACACACACTCTACAAAACTAACTATTCATGACATAGTCCCAAAATATCACAATACAAACACATTACGTACTAGTATTTATCTTCTATTAAAGAAGAAAGATTTTCACCAAGAAGGACTAACATTTATCTTACATCAATGAAGAAATGCCATCAAGTAGAATGTCTTTAACGTAAAATAAATTTACATGCAAAATTCATTAAGGTTTCAATATAAAATGTAATAAATGAAAATCAAAATTGAAAAATTAGAGTTGAATGCTTAGATTAAAGTTTGATAGAATGTCAAGATCGGAGCTTCTCGATAATTTTCTTGGGCTAAGAAACTCATTAAAAGATGATTTCGAGGTTGAATGACAATGTTGTGTTTGAACATGGGTCCTTTTGTAAGTAGATAAACATGTTGTCTTGATCAAACTCATGATTGGAAAGTATTAGACATAGTACTCAAGTACATGAAGGGAATTATATCTCTTGGACTACATTACGAAAAATATCTTGCTATTTTAGAAGTATATAGTGATGTAAGTTGGATCTATCAAATGAAGGGCTCATGAATAATCGTGCGATATGATATGTATTTACCTTTAAAAGCGGTATTATCTCTTAAAGGTTTCTAAAGCATGTCATTTTAGCCCGGTCTACTTTTGAATTTTTAGTGTGTTCTTTGGGCACCATTAGAATTGAGATTAACGACTAAAGGGTCTCCTCGTGAAGGTGTCTACGATGGACAAGCCAATTCTTGTGGTACCTTTACATTATAGTAACTAGAGTGGAACCTGTACTAAAGCACGGGTAAACGATTATAGAAAGTAATAATTATCATTGTTTAACAAAAGACGTCACTATAAAAATATAAACAATATATGACATATGCACGTAACGATACATGTGAGTCTATTTTAAATACATTAGTAATTTGAACTACATTTTGTAATATGTGTATATAAAATTATTTTAAAATGACAACTTTATAGATTAAATATGTAATATGTATAAGGAATCATAGGTAGATGTGTTTTTTTTATTAATGAATTAGTTCATTACGCTTAGAATCTTTCAGTTCCACATTGCACGGTCTGATTAAATTTATATAACATAATTACATGTCTGACATATTCATCAGTTTCACGAGCTAAAAATAGCATCTCATAGATATGATATTTTAAGCAACCCTTAAATTCCACATTCTTCTGAACAACTAAAGATGTTTAACTTTGCATGTTCAGATTTAAAATTGACCTCGGTTCATATATAAGTGCAATCCGATGCAAATACATTTGTATACACATGCTATTGCTCCTATCTACTCCTAAATATGGATTTTGTCATACTAACATTAGATAATGATATTCGTTTTTACTTTCTTGCAAATACGAATAGGAATACACATTTTCATTTGTAGCTAGAACGGATGCTTATAGTTACTTTATTTAATAGCCAACAGAAATGTCAACATTTAAGAAATTTAAAACTCGTTTACAAAAGGATTGAATCTTTGACCATCAAGAAGAAATAGCTATAAACATCATATTTCCTCTAGTGTAGCCTTTTCTACAACATAGTCGGATGTATCCCACTTTTTTTTGTAAAATCAATTCCAAATATTAGTCAGATGTATCCTCTTTTTTTGTAAAATCAATTCCAAATATCAAACTGTGTAAGATTGAATATATGATTAATGATCTATATGCCAAACAAAATTTAGCTCATTTATGTACTTTTTTCTATTTTTATACACAATTACATAAAGAATTAGTTTGAATAAAGTTATATAAAAACTTTAGAAAATATTGTAGTTTGTTTACGTACGTATAGTATAACGTAACTTCGAAACTCAAAACACACACTCTTAACATTTATACTTTTAGAACATTTTTATAAAATAGTCATTATAAAATGAAGTTTAATTGTGAGTTTGTATTATTCCAAATATTTGTTACTAGATATATCATAGGAAGTATGTACTTTTGCAATCACGGGTTGTATAATGCGGAATTCACCAAAAAAGCTCACACTGCTCACCCCCTAAGCGTTTCTAAGAAGAGACGATAAGCATCTTGCATACCGGATACGTCGATCATTATGTTTTTTTTTTTTTGTGGGGGGGGGGGGTTCTTGAGTGTTTACTTTTGGCTCAGATAGCAAAGACAAAATTTTATTCTATTTGTTTCGATTTCATCTCCTGCGATATCTGAACATTATGTATCTTTGGTAGGATGTGTTCAGTGGTCATGTAATTATACCTAACTGGTTTGATAAAGAAGAAAACCACCAAGCAAGCGATGCTTCACATCGTATCTAAGTTTGACTTTAAATCTAATTACTCATGTAGTATGGTAAATCTACAAATCATATGGATATTGAAAAATGAGTTGAAGAAAAAACACCCAGCAACTGTTCGTCAAAATTTTGTCAAAATCACATCATGATGAAATGCATATTATGCAAACTGCAATGTCTATGACAAGGCAAACAAATGAAGGATCAAATACATAGTTGAAAGTTTATTACAAAAAATAAACAAAAACATAATTTCTAGTAGGAACCCATGCTTTGCACATGATAAGTTATTAAAAAAATCCATGTGCCTTTGCAAGTTGAGCCAAACATATATAACCAAAGAGAGGCAACGGAAAATTGATATGGTATATGCTTCCTGAAAGACGCCAGATGCAGAACCATGACCCCGACTATCAGTAGGGTCCTCTATAGGGCTACTGCAGTCAGACATTCTAGTTGCACTGCCTGGAAACGTTTTAAGACGGAAGAAGAGAAAGAACGAAGGAGGTCGGGTTGTGCTGCCTGGAAATGCTTAGAACCGAAACCTTGGTGAGATAACGAAGAAGGAGGATGAAGAGTCCAACATCGGAGAGAGCTGAAGATAGCATGCATGGAGAACCAAATGCGGCACGTAATGTTGCCTGCAAACATGCATCCTTCGGTGAACATGTGGCGAATGGGAACATTAGAGGGCATTTCGGGGATTTATTGGAAGATCTATTGGGAACGAAGCAAGAAAGTTATTATGAAGGTAGGGGGCATTTCGGGAATTTTATTTGAAGAATTACCGGGAAACGAATGAAGAAGGGTATTATGGGGATTTGATGGTAAAAAATTATTTGAAAAGGGGCATAATCCCCTCCTTAATATATAGTAATGGATATGACAATATAATTTTAAATATTAAATTTTTGTGGGTGTAATTATGAAATTTGATGACACATCCAAGTCATTCTAACGTTTATAGTAGTGCTTTTCTTTCTCAAACATATGTTGCGGAATTTGTAGATCCAAATACTACATATCGGATCCATCAACCTTTTTTCTTTCGAAAAAGATCAAGTTCATTCATCATCATTAAAAGGAAGTACATTCCTACGTAGTACCATAGAACATAGAGCAATGCAAAAAAGGAGAATTTAGTCTACTAAAGAACTTGATAGGTCTATAGTCCTGAAGTTTACAAAGGATGATACACAAACCACATTAGCAATCCAACCTATGCGGGTAGAGATTCCACAAACTGGCCTCAATATAGTAATAACAATCTGCTTAGGGAATCACACTAAAAGATAATTATATTATGCAGTTTAGCCCATCATTAAAACCATAAGTGTTTGAGTGTTGCAACTAAGAGAAGTAGGGGTGAAAACAAATGTGAATATATTCATATCTGATTCGTTATTGTATTCGTTTTATACATATTTTGACATTTGTAATCGTATTCGTTTTAAAATGAATGTGGATATTGGTATCACTTTGACATTCACTAATATCCGCATTCGTATATTCATTTTCGTACATAAATATAATAACAGATTTATTTATAACTACGTGTAACAATATTTTATGATTACATTCACTATTGTTCATATAATTGTTATAAAACTATTATATATAGTATTTCTATTTTGTGTCTAAATCATCCTAAATATGTATATTTTAGTTAATTTATTAGAAATTTCTGTTATTATTATTTGCATCCGATTCGTATTTTTTTTTAAGGATATGGTAAAACATTTTTCACGTCCGTCGATATTCGTATTTGCATTCGTATTCATATTTTAAAATGGATAAGTATATGATTATGCCTATATTCATATCCGTATTCGACCATTTTCATCCCTAAAGAGAAGGGTTGACGGCTCTAAATCGGTTCAGAATTTATAAAGGCACGATGTGAGCAGTTGCATCCTTGGAGTATTCCATTCTTAGTAATGTCTTTGTAGACTTCAGATATGGGAATAAAGTTTTTCCAAAAAAATACACATAAAACATGGTTGGATGAATGGCCAGCCATTACCAATCTCATAACCAGGAGATAATGACCAAGAATCACATTTTTCTTGTTACTAACCTAAAAAATTTCCTACGCAGGTTAGGTGAAAGTTTAGATGGGAAGTACCATTACTGAAAGTAAACTGTCATAGTAACGCTGATCTAGAAGGAGTTCCATTGATCACTATAACCATGCTGATTCTCTCTCTCTCTCTCTCCTTTAAATCGATTTTCATGCAGCATCTTTAATTATTTGCTCTTATTTCTGTGTATTTTTGTGGTGTTTTTTTTTCCTTGTTTGCTTCTTTTGTTTAAATCATAGTAAAACAGGTCTTTATATGATGAATGATTTATGCTGTGATATATTTTCGCAGATATATTTTGACATATATCTTTATCAAGTATTACCATGGACAACATTCTAACAAATGCAACTATCACTTCCTAACTTAACAAAAGAGAGAGAATCCATGAAAATTCTGACACAAGGCAAATCTGAAATTCAGAAGATGCGAAACTGGGGATGAAAGGAGATTTTCTTGTGGCAGTTTCTGACATATAACACAGACAGATTGTTGATAGCAACATACAATTAATGGTATAAATTTATGTATACAAAAAGGACCGACTAAAGAATGGCAGAAAGAAAGTTTGACCCTCAAGCAACTAGATATTGAAGATAGTTGTTAATATCTGAAATATTTTTCAACCAGAAAAGCACAGAGTTGGCCCATTTGAAAATATTATCCACACTCATATCCATGGAGGAAGAAATGCATGGTTCTCCTATTAAGCACCATGATCATAAACACAAACTAAAATTAATGAGGAATCTGCAAGGTAATTACTCCAGCTATGATATTCTAAAATCCCCCATTGTCAAGCTGTAACACCTCACATTTTATCCAATATTGCTGAAGTTAATATAACAGTTGTTGAAGATTACACACCTCAGATAACTGCAGTGGATTTATACAAGTTTCAGGAATCCAGACGCCAACAGAAGAAGAAAACAATCGCGTACTGACAAAGAAAAGAAAAGCTTCAATCTGATGCATAGATCGAACGAACTTCTCATAAGACTGCAGCATCTGTTTCCAACCATACCTTACACTGTTCATGTTCTTGTTGTCATTAATATGCTGCAACAGAAAGACCGACGGAAAGAGCAGTCACAAGAACAAAATAAGACCACGTATGATCACGACATATAATTCTGAACAGATTTATCTGTTCAGTTGCATTCTACCTTCAAGAAATTTCTACTCTCCAAAGACCAATTATAAGATAATTAAGAAAACTCAAGATTGTTGATTAAACTCGCATTCAAAATCCATACAGAAATACCCACATGTATGGGTTCTATGACTTCACCACAATCTTCACCAGTAAAAAAGAAACTAGCCGTTATCTATCCAAACACACAAGTTCAAGAGAAGAAGGCCTCGGCCGACGCCAGTATCGCCTGTGTCGGGCACGGCGGCTGCCACGGCTTCAGCAGCGGGTCGGGGATCTCCGGTATATCCATGGCCATACCGCTGAACCCCTGGAGCGCGAGCAGAACCGCGCTGACCGACCGCAGCCGCTCGGTGAGCACCGAGAGTCGGGTCCTCAGCACGGTGTTGTCGGCCTCCACCGCCGCGTACCGCCTCGCCGCCGCATCGATCTTTGACGCGATCCGGCCGTTCTCCCCCGTCAGCTGCGCCACCTTCTGCACGAGATCGTCGAGGTGCTGCTGCTTCCTCATCCTGGACCGCCTGGCCGACTCCCTGTTGGACAGCATCCTCCTGCGCTTCTTCTCGTCGTCGGAGCTGGAAACCATCTCGCCGGTGCTATCGAATACGTAATTCTTTGTGGGTCAATGGAGGAATGGGTTGTTTGTTCACGAGAAGACGTAGAACCAGTAGAGGAAGACGACGGAGAAGGAGTGGAGGAGGAGTCTCTTGCGCAGGACTGCAGAGAAGCTCATAAATCAAGAATGGAGTGGATCGGAAGAGGAGGCTGTTGCTGCTGCTGTTGCTGTCGAGATCATGGAGACGAGGAGAAGAAGCGAATGTTGTTGTGTACGAAAAGAAGAGAGAAAAATGGAGACGATGGAAACAAACGGAAAGTTGTGGAGTTATATAGAAATACGTGAGCTGTGAGAGTTATGGGATTTTTTAGGTAAATTAATGATATTTTTGTAAGAAGGGAGGAATCTTCCGTCAGATTTGCATCGTGCGGTCCACGTTAGCCGTTGGATTTGGAAACCGGTGGACGAGAGAAGTGTACGGTAATTTAGATATGGACGTTATCCATCTTCAAACGATGTGGACCTTTCTGTGAAATATGCAATGGATGGGAATTTGAATTAACTCGTACTAATCCGATCGTATCATTTTTTATGGAGTTTTTCGGTCAACACTATAAAATCGTATGATTAACTATCGGTTCAATTCAATCCAAATCAACCAGAAAATTTGGAGGTTGGATCAGATAGGAAAGATCTTAATCATGTCTTTATTGAATCAGGTTAGAGGTTTAGGCGAAATTGGATCCATACACAGCCCTGTATAGGACAGCGATAGCGTCCAATGTAGAATCTATCGTTCTTTCCGTAAACTATCATCTCTCTTTTTTTTGAAGATCCATGGACGCCGTGGAACTAGCTTGCACGCCAAAAAAGCCGCGGCGTTAACCCCTTGATCAGGGTCGGCCCTGGCATTGTTTTGAAGTGCAATTACCCAGGGCCCACTAATTTTAGGGGCCCAAGTTTGCATGTAATCTAATTTTTAGGTTAGGGATAAAATAGAATTTGTCGTTGAAACAACTTACTGAAACATAAACCTCTATAAATTAGGAATGAAAACAGATAGGATACGGATTGGATATGCCTATTTTTATATCCATAATACCGATATAGATATGATTCGGATATGCATATATCCTTAAAAATACCGATACGAATTCGAATCCGAGTACAGATCAAACAAAGAGCGAACCCGAATGTGGATCGAATAAAGAGCCAATCCGAATATGAATCAAATAAAGAGTGAATCCAAATATAGATCCAATAAACATGGAATCCAAATACGGATAGAATAAAGACCACATACGAATACGAGTTGAATTTCTATCAAAGTTCAAAATGATTTTAAAAAAACGACCATGAAATATAAATAACTTGCATCATGACAAGAGGTAGAGTCGAAGTAACATGTATTCTTGATCGGAAGCAAAAGGGGGAATGGGGTATCGTAACTTTTGTTAGTGCCCATTCTCAAACAAACGGAAGTTTATTGATACCATTATTATATTATATTACATATATTGCTAATAATATCATGGTGTTGTGGCGTATATTACATTAATTAATATATAAAATAATATTAAATGTTGTATTCGGATATCCGTATCTGGATCCGGATATTCAAGCCATTACCATAGTTGTATATGTATTTGAAAATTTTTTACAACCCATATCCATATTCGATTAGTAGTCGGATACAGATCTGTATCCTGTAATTTTTCGAATACGGTAAGCATATATTCGGATATATTAGTATCCATTTTCATCCCGACTATAAATTTGAATTTTTAGTGAATAACTCAATGCTAAAGTCAAAAAATTAATGATATTATATAAGGGTTGATTGTTCCTCGAAAATAGAATGTTTCATTTTATACTTGATGGTAAACACACTAGGGACAATTTGTTCCTATTAAAAAAAAATTAAGAGCCTCTTTTTTTCTTTTGCCTAGGGCTCATTAAATGTCAGGGACGGCACTGCCCTTGATCAACAAATCGAATATGGATTTCGATGAGGCGGGACGATCTTCCACAGCTCACTGCATCTGCCAACAGGAAGCTGATCAATATCACTTAGTTAGATCCCATTCCTTCTTCTTCTTGTTCTTGTGACGTACATGTGGATAAGTGGCTGCTGGAGTTCCGATTGCTTATCATATATCTTTCCAAAACAAAAATCAGGAGATTTTTCCAAGAGGAATGATGATCATTAAAATAATAATATAACAGCAGCAGCAGCAGCATAAGATGGAAGTTCAGATGCTTGAACACGGATAAGAACAAGGGGTTTCATATGGTCAAACAGATTGGGCTTAATGAATCTTTAGGATAAAGCAGAAGAGAGCACATCGGTCAACTGCTACTGGTGCTTATCCTATTGGTGGATAAACAGATAACGATATCCTGTGGGATAGATATGGATGACCTCTCTTTCTTTCTGCCTCCAATGGCGTCGACACTCGAAGCTTCCTTAAAGTCCCCAACCACCTTTGTGTGGGCTTTGATTGGGACGTATAAAGTATGTCCAAACTGATGGTAAGATTTCCACTTGTTGGTATCGTAATGTAAACGATGTTATTTTTGGTTCATATTAAAGTTTGGACAATGGGCTCACTGGTACGTGATGTTTTAAAAAAGGTTTTTATCAGTTGTGCCCCTCTTTGATATTGCAATTTCAGTTATGTCCTCTTTTTGGAAATATCACCTGTGCCCTTCTTACCATTCTATCACTTGTGCCCCTCAGGTTAGTTGTCGTCTATTTCCAATGCAAAAGGACGTTAACTTTAGGACATAATGGGAATTAAGTTAAAAATTAAGGTTGAAAAGGTCATTTTTTTAATCTTCTTCTTCCTTTCCCATCCTCTTCCTCCTCCCCAGCCTCCTGCTCCTCCATCGTCTCCTCCCCCCCCCCCCACCCCATGGTGCTCCCTCTGTCCCGAGCTCCTCTCCCTGCCTTCGTACTACCTCCTCTACCCCAAGCTTCTCTTCTTCGCCCACTACCGCCCCTGCACCTCCCCCTTCCCCTGCCTCCCTCCCAGCCACCCTCGCGCCTCCCCTTGCCCCCACCTTCAGATCCTCCCTCCGCCATAAGCTCCTTCCCCCGCCCCGATCTCCCCCCTACCCTCGTGCCTCCCCTACCCTCGCCTTCTTCCCCCTCCCCCAGGTCCTCACTCTGTCCTGAGCACCTCCCCTCACCCCCTACCCCGAGCTTCTCCGTTCCTACCTCACACAAGACCTCCTCCCATGTACCTCTGCCCCTCCTCCCCAGCGCGTCGTCCCCTCTAGCCCTGATCTCCGCCCCCACCTCCCCAGATCGAGCCCCACACCTCCTTCAGCCCCCTCCTCCCCAGCCCAACAACCTCCAGCCAATGCTCATCCGCCTATACCCCTCCTCTGCCCCCTCCTCCATCGCCTACTCCCTAGCTTGTCCCCGCCAACCCCTCCACCGACCACCACCTCCTCCCAATCCCACCCCTCATGCCCAATCTGTCGAGCTTCTCCCCTATGTTGCAGTTGTCACGAACTTGGAAAGGAAGGGGATGAAGTAGGAGGTGGTCGGTCTCGTCGTCGAGAACTCGCAGCCTCGTCATCGACATACTGATGTTGATGGTGAACAACGGAGGAGAAGAGGGAGGAGGAGGGTGGTTGGAGGAGGAAGGGTTAGAGGGTGAGGAGAAGGGAGGAATGGGTTGAAACATGGACCATTCAACATTTGTTTATTTAAGATAAATTTCTGATTAATTAATTCATGGAAGTTCATCGAAAAATGCAATAAAATTCACCATTTGATCGCAATGAATGATATATCCGTGAAAATGCAAAAATTTAATGGCTTTATGGATGCATAACGGTGTAATTAAGAGAGAAATTATGAAGAGAAATGAAGAACAAATGAAGGAGGAAGAAGATGAAGAAGTCAAGACAATTATACCCCTCTTAACTGCACCATGATTTGAAAAATCATGGTTAAGTCAACTCATTAATGGTTAAACTAAGGAGGGACACAAGTGATAGAACGGCAAGAAGTCAGGGGCACAATCGATATTCCCAAAAAGTAAGGGGCATAAGTGATATTGAAATATCTCGGAGGGACACAACTGATAAAAACCCTTAAAAATAATCAAATTTATTAAAAATGATGCATGATATCAACAACAAGATCAACAAAGCCTTCTTCCACGTTAAGTTGCGTAAGCTACACGGATTTTTACCTCTGTTCAAATCTGTTTTGAGTCATTCTCGAATTTAGATCCGAATAATTAAGATTTATTCGGATATCTTACCCTTTTCTTTTCTTTTTGAAACCATCGAGTCCCAATGTTCACTGCAATATTCGGACGTAACCAATGAGGTCATACAGAAAAAAATAAAGAAAAGAAGACTAATTAATCTAAGTAAATAACTTGCATCCACATCGACTACTTCACTGTTATTGCAGACTGATTGATGGTGTAATCCTAATCCAAACCCAACCGCGATGCACTTTATGGTGATGCAACCGCATTGGCATCTGACCTAAGTCCAGCAGTAGCATGATAACTACAAAGGGATCTTATTATCTGGCTACGAGTATGATAAGCAATTACGCGATTTTATAATCACATAATCGGATAACGTTGTTAACCACGAGATTGTCCTTGAGATCAGCAACATCCAAGACGCCAAGAGGCCACTGTTCGTCCGCAAGACTTGGCTAGTGACGAGCAGGGTGGGTCCTTGCTGATCCCATTGCAATCCATCTGTTTGCAAGCTTGTATATGATCCAATATAGCATCTCGTTCGACCGTAAAAGCAAGATAAGTTTACTGACAGTCGTAATTTACGCACCATGCCATTGATACAGGTCATACAGAATCATAAAACCTGCTGAAGACGATCATCCGGCCTCTCGCACCACAATCAGACCACTCCAGCCGAGGCTCTTCTCGAACTAATCTAAACCAACCCAAAAGGAGAGTATTCTGAAGCAAACAGCCCTCCTAAACACCTAAGCACAAGTCCTGGCCTCGCAAAGCCATCAATCGATTCCCATAACCCCTATAATGGAGTAGTTAATCTTGCTTTCGTCGCAGTTGGACAAATCAAACAACCCATTAATCTAAAGAGACCGCCTCCTCCCACGAGGAAGAAACAGGGATAAGAGAAGGGGCGACAAGGTCGCCAAAGACGGTCCTCTCCCTAATAGAACACCACGACGATGACCACAAAGCAAAATGAGTACAAATTAAAATAGAGACCTGAGGGTCTCTTCTCTATGTAGATAGAGAGAAGTGATGTTAACTCGTCGCTCCTTCCGGTAGTGGAGTCAAAATCTAAGTTGAGGACAGATTTATGCAGTACGTACAACAACAACAACAATAAATCTTTCCCATATTATGTAGGGTCAGCTATATGGATTCTTTCTCCATTCAGATATATCTTGCTCAGGCTTAGATCCAAAAAAACTAAGATTTAAAAATATCATAGAGAGCAAAATCTAGAGGATGGAGATAAAAGATGCAGTTTGTGCCTTTGCAAGGACGACAACGACATGCACCGTTCAGTAGAATGCCATTCTTCTAACTTCCAATATATCGTGCAAAATAGGAAATACACTATCACGATCCTCACGACATTTAGCTAGCATTTCTAATGATCTGAAGCATTACGAAGAATTAATATTCGGAGCGGTAAATAAGCTACACAGGTTCTCCACAAATAAAACTGTATGTTCAGAGCTACCATATATTCAGATTTTCGAGTCGACAACATTTTAGGACTAAGAAATCATTTTGGCATTAATTGGTGCCACCTGAATTTTCAGGGTCAACAGAAGCAGTTGTCTCGGAGTTCACAGAAATGTGCCTATAGAGTACTTACAACGGGAGCTGGTATTACATCCAATTGCTTTACCAGCCACTAACATGTAATAAAAAAGAAGAGGAATATCTCACGGTGCATATATCAGTAGATTTTCAATTAACTCAATGTACCTTCAGCCCAGAACTTGCGAGCGTGCGAAACCTCTCCTCTTATTTAACAGCAGTCTCTGGCTTCGAGTTGGAAGGATTTCCGGCACCATCTTCAGATGCTGCTGACATCACAATTGCAACCGGATCTCTTTCTTGTGTTTTCATCTCATCATATGTGCGCTTCCTGGATGACGACTCTGGAGTTCTCCTCTCCGCTTTCTCCTTATCCGCATCCTTGTCTTTCTTTTCCTCCTTTCTCTCCTCACTACAACCTTCCTCCCTCTGTTCATGAGCAACACCATTTTGAACAGGGGGGTAGGAAGCTCCTGACCACTCAACCGGAAGAAAACCTTCCCAACTATGTCACTTATCTCTTTTCCCAAGCCACCGCTGTCCAGAATAATCTCCCAAACAGCCCGTGATGCCTTCTCGAGAACTGGAGTTCTGTACGAATTGATGGTCAGGAAAAAGCTAGATTAGCGCAAGTTTGGGAGTATTGAAGCAAATGACGGAGGATGTAATTCATGACTGCTGGTTGAAGAAAAACAAGTTTTTTTAATATAGACACCACTGGATCACCATTGCAGTTATCTCTTAAAGAAGAAAAAATGCAATGTAAAGCAGAAAATTAACAAGTACCAATTGGGCTATCTTGCTAACCTTAATTAATATGAAGTAGAATCAAATCCAAAATTCAAATCATTCGGATATCTTGAACCACCCTAAATTACATTTCTCAAATTCTTCAACACTATCGGAGTTGTAGTATATTAGACTTCAAATAGCTATCTCGGCAATGAGATTTAAAAGTATTAAAGAATAGAATGATTATATACATCAATTTAGTATTCTTTGTATTATCAAGTTATTAGCAGCAATCCCCCCACCCCACAAGTATGTGTACCCAAAGAAAAATGTTCTACTCAATGATTTCAACAATGATTTCAAAAAAAATTAAATTCAACAAATCTATGATCTATTTTCATGGATATTTCCAAAATTACTCTCGTCGAATATATATGCAATTAGCTCCCCAGCCAATAAATATGGTCGTCATGCATCTACCATTTTCATGATGCTGAATGGGTTGACCACACACCACAGGACCGTCCTCTCCACCAGATGAGGAAGCACAATGATCCTCCAGTCACACCCCTCTGTCTGTCAAGGCCGCACCACCAATCGACCCCAAATGCCCTCTACCTGCATGACTTCGTGCACACCCAACCGCAGTCTGGAACCCTAGAGGAAGCCGGGGTCGATTGTCTGGGGAAGAATGTGGGGACGGGAGCAGAATATTGAGAATTTGTGGCTTTTCTTCCCTAGGGGCATTTTCGTCCCCACGACACAAGACTTGACGGGCGTCACCTGCTTCCGTTAGTAAAAGATCGATTTGAGACCGAAAGAAAACATTAGGTACCACATTGTTACTTCTGAAAGTTGAGGTACCACATTGAAATCGGGTGTATAGTTTAGGGACTTTTGTGTAATTTACTCTTTTAACAACGACAAAAAGTGTGTTCTTGTAAGCGCGCACTTAGGCCTTGGATCAAGAAAGAAAAACATTTGTTGGTCAAGCTCAAGAAGATGTTGATCAACGTTATGACAGAAAATGTAGTTGATCAAAGATCAAAATCAACAAAGAAGAAAAGACCTCAAGAGGAAGACCAAGCTAAAGATCAAGTACTAAACTTGCTATTGAATCGAGTATCTTCATTTTTATTTTAGTAAAACAAATTCTAAGCTAATTATGCCAATTACCTAAACCATTATCCTATTAAATCATCCTAACAAATGAATTTTAAAACAAACAAATTATCCCAAAACTCTATTAAATAATAAAATACTGCAACCTAGATCACCAAAAAAACATCATAATTCTGAATCGCATCAGGTGGCCTTGGCGTCGTAACGAGCTCTGGCAAAGTAACCCATGTAGAACAGACTCGATATAGAACATCACTGCTCATGAGAAGATAAGACTAAGCTGCCGGATTTCATGGGAGAAAGGAGAGGATGTGAGAAGATGTGAGGGAGAGTTTTGGACTTAATTAATAGAGATCAGAAAGAGAGAGCTAAGGCTGTCAAGCAAGGCCCTAAATGTCGGTTTCGGTCACCATTTCGGTATCGACCAAAACAGAATTTCGATGGAATTTCGGTGGAATTTCGATCGGAATTTCGGCCATTTCGGTCATTTATTGTACTAAGACCCCCATATTTCGGTCATTTCGATTGAATTTCGATTTCGACAGGATATCGATATTCGACAGAAATTCGAGCGAATTTTGCTGAAATTTGAGGCCATGCTGTCAGGAAAGCTCGAGCTCGATGAGCTCAACTCGGGCTCGGCTCGTTAAGGGCTCGCGAGCCGGACTCGAAATCTTAACGAGCCCGAGCTCGAGTTGGGTTCTATGGCTCGTTAGCTTATCGAGTCGAGTCCGAGTTGGGCATTGTTCAACTCGGAAACTCGAGTCGATAACTTGTTTTCCATCTTAATAAAAAATTAAAAACATATATACCGAAACTTCCACATTGAGTTTGATATAAAATAGAGGTTAACATTTTTCTTGCCCAAAAAGCTATAGAAAAGAGCATAAAAAATCAAAATTACAAATGTCATTTGCATAATTTAATGTATAAAATGGAACAATGACTCATTAAGAGGTTCATGAGCCTGCTCATTTTGAGGCTCGTGAGCCAGCTCAGAAACTCATGACTCAATAAGAGGCTCGTGAATCAGTTCATTTTGACGCTCGTGAGCCAGCTCAGAAACTCGTGGCTCGATAAGAGGCTCGTGAGTTGACTCGAACTCGACGAGTTCGAGTTCGAGTTGGTGATCCATGGCTCGACCCTATCGAGCCCGAATTCGAGCCATAGGTTTCTTATCGAGTTCGAGTCCGAGTTAAGCCAACTCGGCTCGTTGAACTCTATAGACACCCCTAGAGAGAGCAGATGGTGTATTGTGCAGGTGTAATGACGGCCAACATTGGAGTGAAAAGGTGGAAATCAGAAGAGGGTGAGAACAGAGTATTTCTCGGGAGAAAAATGGCCAGATCTCGATGACAATCAAATGGATATAAATTGATGAACAGGCAACTAACCTGTTGGCTCATTATTGGTCCCAGCCCCCTAGATCGGCAAGACTGCGACCCAATCGTGAGTTGTATTTTTTTGTTAGGATTTTTATAATTTTCTCTTCAATAATTTAACCGAACTGATACTTTCCTTGGGAGGAAGCAAGTAAATTGGAACCATACATAGAAAAGATAAAATAATTGTTCAAATTATTTCTTTCAAACTTTTACTGGAATAGGGTTCTAAGCCAGATAAAACTCCTGTGTGTGACCACCTTAACCCAACTTCTTACAGTTGTCATTATAGTCATATTAGAGAAACTGACAGGAAATTAAAATACTTACTCAAGCTCTCGTCGAAGTGCATCAAATAGTTCCCTCTTAGTTTGCTTCTCTGCACCAGGAGTGTTTAGAACTTTACTTTGCTCAACCATGCTAACTGTATCTTTTTTCAGGGCTTCCTGAATCAAGAAAGAGAAATCTTAACAAAGAATATTTCCACAACTTATCTAAGTACTGCATGTTTTCTTATCAAGTAGGTGGCAGCTAAAAAAACATTTTCCAATTTGGACGCCAGTTTAGAATTAATCAGTTAATTATTGATGCGAACAAGGAAAATGTTTATTAGAAAGTTCTGCAGGAAATTGACTCCCAAAAAACTTCAACTGATAATATTTTCCTTTGCTCAAAAAGCATAGTAATCCAGTTCCTTCAATCATATCAAAAGTTGGATATTGCAATGTAAGACACATCCTGCAACACATGTGCATCTCAGACATACGTACAAATATGAGCAATCTAAAAGTAAAAGCGAGACTAAATTGGTGTCAAATAGATTTTCCACATAATACTTGAACTCCCAAAGACCATGCCATTTCTTCGTATCTGATAAAACTCAGTTCTCCCTCCTGCAAATAAACCATAATGCCTCGTATGCTGCACTAACCAAAATGCCACCTTCAAACCAAACCCACGTATTTTTCTTCCGCCCAATTTTTTTTACAAAGGAGACAGAAAAAAAGTACAGCCTCTTTTAGAATCACTAACAATGCAATGGCACCCACATCACCCCCGCACTGCAACCACATTATTCACGTAGTATAGCCACCGTGTCTCTCTAGCCCCCTGGTCTGCACAGGATTGCCAATGGAATGCTCAGTCATGGCATCTTCTATAATTCTGGTCACCATCATATATCACACCCAATCTGAAGCTAGCCCCGAAAGTGTAAGTAAACCCCAATCCACCCCTCGTCGTCCCTATCAATGCCCATACAAAAGTCGTTCATGGACAATAGAAGAAAAGGTGGTCCACAGTTATATAAGTGACACAAAACAGCATAGAAAATTGCAGATAGAAGATTAAATTTCATTTCTATGTACAACAACAACAAAGCCTTTTCCCACAATTAAGTAGGGTCGGCTACAAGGATTCTTCGCCTCCATTCAGATCTATCTTGGGTCAATCCCGGGCTTATATCCATAAAACTAAGATCCCTTCGTACAGTTTCTTTCCAACACTTCTTGGACCATCCTCGTCGTCTCTTTACCGGCTCAACATCCCAACACTCGCATCTCCTAACTGGTGCATCAGCTGATCTTCTTTACAAATGACCAACCATCTTAAGCGGTTTTCTCGCATCTTATCCTCGATCGGAGCTACACCAACTTTCTTTCTGATTGCATCATTCCGAATCCGATCTTTACGTGTGTGTGTCCACACATCCACCTTAGCATTTTCATTTCTGCTACAGCCATTCTCTGCACATGTCTATGGTTCACAGGCCAACATTCAGAGTCATAGAGCATAGCAGGTCTCACAGCTAGTTTGTAAAACTTTCCTTTAATTTTTAAAGGAATTTTCTTATCACAAATAACAATATAGGCTCCTCTCCACTTTAGCCACCCTGCATTTATTCTATTAGTAACATCTCCATCAATTTCCCCATCATGTTGCAAAATTTCATTCCTATGTATAAGCATAAAATTAAAATATACCAGTGTTGTTAAAGGTGTGAGGCTAAGGGGCATTCGCCAAATAAAAGCAACGCATTGCATATATAAATAAGTAAATAAATTATGTGGATGTGAGTGTATATGCACACACATGTATTTATGTGTGTGAATCACTTAAATTGAAATCTAGCATCAACAAACATGTGTGTGTATGCGTGTACATGTACATGTACATGTATGTAGATGTGTAAGTGTATATGCAGTTATATCACCTCACTTCAATCTACAATTAATCTAATAAATAAATAAATAAATAATATTTGTGTGTATATATATGCAATACATTTCTATATTTGTGTGTGTATGTACATGTATGTGTGTGTAAATATATATATACACACACACACATAGGGGTGTGCATGGGGCGGTTACCCGACCTGTTCAACCATGAACCGCCCTGACCCATCATCTTTGGGTCAACTGGTTGACTTGATCCATTCCAACAGGTACCCGATCTAGCGGTTATCAGAAATAGTTGAATGGGTAATGGATACTCGCGGGTACCCATGGATCATTAACATAAATTGGATACATTTCACCTGTAAAAAAGATTTTATTGTCATTGTCAAGATGTCGTCTGATAGTTTGATCATAACCATAGCTTCGTGATTTTCTGAAGAAGAATTAGCAAAAACCTATGGAAATAAACACAGTTTCGTGATTTTCTAAAGAAGAATTAGCAAAGCCTATGGAAACAAATTAACTTTGGATGATCAACAAATCGAACTTTCACAATATAAAAGCACAGTGTGAACTAAAATTCCTGACACAGTGTCCACATAATTAGTTAAATATAATGCATAGTAATATCATCCACCATGTTTGCACAATAAAATATCTCATGAATGGAGCAACGATATATAGTCAAGTATCATAAGATGGTGAATAATGGAACTCATCAGTTTCATGTGGCATTCTTCTACCTGAACACAACTGAAACAAGCCGGATGCTTAGCCGGGTTTGGTGGCAGATATCAGAACAGTCTATTCCACACGAAGGTGATACCAATGAAGCCATTCGCCTCGAAGAGACCTTGTAAGTTGTAACTCCCCTTCATAGCCAATGCGATGGGACGCGGATCATCACCATAAATAATGTAAAGATTTTCCAGGCGAAGACGAAAGAGGAGAAGAACAAAAAATCAGCTCAGATAAGGTTTGATCATGCAATCTCCGCCATCAGAGGCGTGATCATGCAATCTCCGCCATCAAAACTGAGACCGCACGTCTCTGATCTTTAACACCTAGACACGTCATGTTCTTCCCTATTTTTCAATTTTAGAAGAAATCACACAGCTGAAAATCTTTCATTCCCGAATTTTGAACATAAATTTCAAGTTCATCCTCTAGTACACATTCTACTAAACAACTATTGAACTTTAATATCTTGGAATGAAATTACACCACTTCTGCAACTATACAAAATTAGAGTTCAACAAGAAAATAAAAAAAGTTATATATCCGATCAGACTTTAGGCTCAACCACATAAACCGATCTCTCATTCCTTAGTCACAGTAATATTCTTCGAATGTAAAATTAGAGATATCGGTGCCCCAATTATGATCAAGTATATGCATATAATTGCAGTAGATCGAGACTCCAATTGCAGATACGATCAGATGTGGAAGGTCAAATGGAAATATGTCCGAGCTCTATAAAGATGATCAGATTTAGATTATATCCTTAAATCAAATCTTGAGTTACATCTCTTACCATCCATACCAATTCTGTTAACAGATTCGACAAAGAGGAAAAACTACTTTTCCAAACTATCAGCTCTTCCAAACAGGATCAAATCTTGAGTTACATATCTCACCGTCAGGAGCAATTAGAAGCAAAATGAAGTATTTGCAGAGAAGATTGATCGAACTGAAATTGATAGCTTCTAAGAGAGGTGGACGAGTGTACAACAATGGCAACAAAGATCAAAGTAGCTAAAAGATATTGGTCGCTAGATTATGCGTAAGATCTTTGCTTCGATGCGGAGGCAGAGTCCCAGAGGCTACTCGCGCCTGCTATAGCACGGGGATGGAGGAGGGGGTGCGAGAGTTTCAGTGGTAGTGGAGGCATCGAGGAGGTGTCTAGGGCGTCGATGGGCAGAGAGGCGGTGGCGAGGGTCTCAGTAGTAGTAGTAGAGGCAGCAAGGGGATGGATGGGCGGTGGAGGTAAAGGTGGCGGCGACCGACGAGGGTAGGGAGGCAGCAACTAGAGCTTCGACAGGAGGAGAGGCGATGGACTGACAAACTCCAAGCATTTCCGGGTCGCTCACGGGTCACCCCGTGGGTATCCGATGTCGATCAGGTTGGTGCCCCGAATTCGACAGGTTACGCCACAGCGGGTACCCAGCCCATAATGACCTATTGGATATTAAAGGTTTCTGGGTCAATCTATATGAATTGGGTCGACTACCCATTCAACCCGTAAACCATGCACACCCCTATATATACATGTCAATGTCATGTGCATTTACATATTTATGTGTATTTATGTGCCTATGTAAATGTGTATATGTAAGCCTATGCATACGTGTGTATATGGGTTTTCGTATATATGCATGTCTATATTATGCTTTTATAGGGTTTAATGAGCAACCCGCCCTATTTTTTTTATCTCTTAAGGTATTTTTTGAAAACACTTGGGCGGACTTAGTCCACTATATGATAAGACATTATCAATCAAATTTCGTTTGAAACTGACATTCCTAATCTGTCCATCTAGAATGGGCCGATTTCAGCAACTCTGAAACCGTTAGATTTGACATGCTTGATGAATGGGATAAAAGACTCGAATTGAGTCAAAATTTGAATAAGAACATTGTCATATCATGATTTAAATATCCCCAGTTGTTTTTATAAAAAAAACTTAAGAAATTACAAAAATAAGGGTGAGGGAGTGAACAATTTTCTGAAAACACCTGGGCGATTTAGTCCACTAAATGATAAAATATTTTCAATCAAATCTCATATGAACCCGATATTCCTAGCCCGCCAATCTAGAATGGGTCGATTTCATGAAACTATTAAATTTTGACATGCTTGATGGATGAGAAAACATACTCGAATTGAGTCGAAATTTGAATGAGAATATGGTGGCATATAATGATCTAAATACCTCCATGTGTTTTTATAAAAAAAACCTTAAGAAATAACAAAAATAAGGGTGGGGGTAGCCAAGTTGCCTTCCCTAGGGGTAGCCCCATTAAACCCTTATTTATATGTATATATGTATGTGCTTCAGTGTTCACTAAATCGGTCGCACGGGCCGCATATGCGGCCGCATATGCCCGTGCAGCGTGCAGACCGCACCGATTACTTGAATCAGTGCATTATGCGCCCTCCCCGCATATGCAGCCCGCATATGCCCCGCATATCCCGCATATGCCCTGCATACTGCTCCAGCAGCTCCAACTTTTTAATCTTCTCATTCAGGTCCTTAATTCTGTAACTCTGCCTCTTCATTCAATTGTTAGAATATTGCACGCATTTCTATACAATTGCAATGCATTATACCATTATGTATATGCAATGTTTTGTGTTTTTCTCATGTATTATTTTCACGAGTATATGCAATGTATCGTCGAATATTTTTTATACGATTGAGGTTTTGCTCATGTAGTGCATGTATGTGTATTGAAGTTTTGTTATTACGGATCATATGATGTAAAGTTTTTATGGTAAATATTTTTTTGTGATTAAATATGAGGCAATTAAAAGTATATATGCACATCCATCTAACATGAACCGTTTTTCTTAGATCTTCTTTAACTCCACTTAGATACATAACTTCAGTTGTAATGTTATTCATAGATATTTTTTTATTTTTAAATAAAAAATTAAAAAACCGCTTAGAACCGCATATACCCCGTATACGCCCCCGCGTACCGCTTAATCAGTATTCGGTGACCAGTCCGAATGCATACGCATACCGCTTTCTTGAACCTTGATGTGCTTACAACACTTCAAACTAATATCTAAGTCTAGATGTATATGTAATACTTATAACTAATATGTGAATGCACATGTATATACGATGGAAGTGTGTGTGACTTACGCATGTATACATATGCATATGTATATAAACATATGTTAGTTGTACTTTGAACTAATATGTATCTAATATAAAATCTTAAAATGGATAAAAATCACAAAAAAAGTGGGCAAAAAAGCTATTTTTACCTTAGGTGCTTGCCTTGAGCGCCCAAAGTCCCAAACCATGTGATTGTCTGGGCAACGTTTGATGTGAAACGGCTCATATGGAAGGAGGAATTTTACTTGCGCCTTTGACATCACTGGGACCTTACTACTCAAGTTGTATTATATACTCATCACCAAAATGTTGTAGGTTCATTAAAATACGAACGTTCCTCATATATCTATATTTTTCATTAGAGATTGCAATCCTGACATAATGAAAAGATATCATTAAGAGTTCAAAAATATCATCACAATTTCTTTCTGCACTTTATAAATTATTATTTTTTATTTATCAATATATATAATATAAATGTGCAAATGTATATATAATATTTTATAGTATATTATGTTGAGGAAAGGGAGCCTACTTCATGCAATAGGTAAGCTACCTACTGCATGTCCATTTTCATCACTTTTTTTTGGAAAAATACTTCTGTAGATTTTCATAACTATATCTCTCTAATATGTCATTCCAATTTCGTTAGAAACAGAGACTCATGTGTCCTCCATCCAAAACAGGCCGATTACAGAAAATCTAAGACCGTTAAAATTACATGATTCGGATAGAGGGCACACGAATCTCTGTTTTTGACGAAATTGGAATGACATATTAGATGGATAAGTGATGAAAATACACTTGGTATTTTCCAATTAAAAAACAAGGCGAAAAATGGACATGCAATAAGTAGCTTACCTACTTCATGAAGTATGCTCCCTTTCCTCTACTATATTTATAATTGATATAGTTATTGATATGGTTTATAATTTATATCGTTTCAAACATGGAATTAAAAAACATGCCTCGAGGCGGTCGAGGCATACGCCTCGAGGTGAGAGGATCCTTTTTAGCCTCGAGGCGTACGCCTCGATCCCATCCATTGAGGCGTACACCTCAGGTGGTTGAGGTGTAACCTCGAGGCATTCTGCCTCGAGGCAGTCGAGGCGTTTTCCAAGGCGTTTTTGCTTTTTTGAAGTATTTTTATAATTTAATGGTTTTAATGGTGGTTTGAGAAGCTTATAAATATATACTTGTTTATAATAATGACTATACAAGCTAAATGCCTAAATCTAATGTTTCTTTCGTGCTCATAATTTCATATTTACTATTATATTAATTATGTCTAACTATTTCAGCAAAATGCTTCATATTTTCTATTAATTATGTCTAACTATTAATTACGCCTAAATCCGATGTTTCTTTCATGCTCAAAATAGAAGGATCCATATACCTGAATAAAAATAGAACGGCTCTTGAAATTTTCCAAGGGGTTGGGTATGGTACGGCAGGAGGGGTGCATACACAATTCTTCAATAATGTTCAGATGGTTAGGATTCAAGGTATATCAACAATTCGACATATATTTAATCGTACTTTTTATACAATAATATTTCAAAGATTTGTTTGAAATGGATAGGATTCACGGTTTCTCTTGCGATCATATATTATACGTTAGACACATAACATAAATTTCTTCAATGTATATTTAATCGTACTTTTAATTACAATAGTATTTCAAATAGGTATGTTTGTTTAATTATTCACAATGACGACGAATTCCTTTTTTTGATTGGATGAAAATGTGTAGAAAGGAATATGATGTCGTTCTATCTTATATTTTGGGGTTCTTATCTCTATTATTTCATCATATCTTATAGAGTTAGGTATTATATGTTAGACAGAGAACATATAATTACATTGACATATATATATAATTATAGTTTTATGCATAGTTTTCTCTATAGACTGAGGCTTACGCCTCGACTGTCTCGAGGCTATGCCTCGCCTCGATTCCAAGGAAAACGCCTCGTTCCGCCTTTAGTTTTTTCAAACCTTGGTTTCAAATGATGTTTTACCATAATTTTCCATGAATTTTGAATACATATGAAGTTAATACACATGGGGATATGTCTACCAAATTGAAGATCGAACATGTTCTGTCCAAACGAAGTCCTCATCTGCTTTTGATCACCATTGTAGCCAACCTCTTTCGTCTCTAAAACCATGTGTGCAACCTCACTTCTATGGTGACCGTCGCTTTCCTATTAATCAATAATCCAAGTGAAGTCCAATAAATGATAGATGTCTGCTATTTCAATGACTCATAGGTCTCGAACACTGAAAAATACTCATCCATCCAATCCATGCATCATACACATGATTGTCGGTATCACCCCTTATAGCATCGTAATAAACAAAGTAAAGTCATAAATCCTCTTGTTTAAAAGACACACGACAATGCAAGTCACCTCCTGCATGTACAATTCAAGCGCAATAATCTCGAACTGCTCCATCAATATCCCTTTCCCTCAGCATCAGAACCTGAAATGTGGTCCATCAATATCCCCTTTTCATTTTTCAATTGTTGCCTAAAATAAAGACTCATAATTGTTAACAAGTAAATCAAATAATTCTAGAACACGGAAGCCCACGTTAGCTAACCAACCTTATCCTCCAAGGAAAGGCACATACCATAACATGCCCCCAAAATCCCCGCCCTCACTTAAGAATCCATTATATCAATCGTCATTGAAATGATATAGCTTCCTAATCCTCATCCCTCCTCCTTGGTTATGCACACCTCCTACTTAACCAGAAAAGTGACACCCACCCACATAGGAATCTTCCTTGATTCTCATTCATTCACTTTTCCACCTTCATCAACAACCTGAAAACAAACACGTTGAACATAGCGGAGTCAAAAGAATTGGCCCAACATGACCAAGCAACCAACAGTAGAAAGCAACTTCAACCTTCAACCGTAAGCCCCATCTCTATCCTACATGGATATTTTGCCTACATTCAGATCTATTTTGGATCATTCTCAGGCTTAAATCCAAATAACTAAAATCCCTTCGGATAGTCCAATTTCAACACTTCTTGGGTCTTCCTCACCCTCTCTTAACATGCTCAACATCCCAAATCTCGCATCTTCTAACTAGGGCATCAACCGACCACCTTTGCAAATGACTAAACCATATTAAGTGGTTTTCTCTAATCTTAGCCTTTATCAGAGCTACACCAACTTTCCTTCTGATCAAATCATTCTTAATCCGATCTTTTCGTATATGACCACAAATCCAATTTAGCGTTTTCATTTCTGTTAATGTCATTCTCTGCACATGTCTATAGTTCACACGCCAACATTTTGATCCATAGAGCATAGCATGTCTCACGACTGCTTTGTAATACTTTCCTTTGACTTTCAATGAGATTTTTATCATAAATAAAAATAGAAGCTCCTCTCCACTTTAGCCAACCTGTATTTATTCTATAAGTAACATCTCCATCAATTTCCCTATCCTCTTGCAAAATAGATCCCAAGTATCTAAAGGAATCTTTCTTCTGAATATTAGGGTCTCCAATCTTCACATCGAATCCTTCACCATTGTTTCCAACAAATGCTTCATATATTCAGTCTTCGCCCTACTTTTTAGAAAGGATGGGATGGACCTCTTTTAAAGGCCAATCCAAATAATACATTTAAAAAAGTAAAGTAATTACATACAACAAGTTTCATAGAGGGCTCTAGCGTGCCCAAGTACACTTTCAAAATAGAATCCCACCGATAAATACAACATTTCTGGCTAACACCAATGCCCACATTAGCGTGCACATCTTCACCCATCCTTCATCCGAGACTGATCGATCCCTACCAAGTGATGCCCAAAAGGAATATTTGTTACTCCAGCGGATGCCCGAGATGTTCGCATTTCACCATGTTTCCATTGAGCTAGGGCATTGGAAGAGGAGGTACTCAATATCTTATGTCGCTCCCTCGTATCTACTGCAACCCTTCCCCACTCCTGGAAAAAATCTAGCCCGTTGCGTAGCTATCAAGATTCGCTCTCTTCTCAACAACCATAAGAACACCTTAATCCTTGAGGGTATATTCCAACTTCAGATCCTTGCATAGTCACGAGTAGTCTCCATGTCCATTGAAGGTGGAAGTGCGGACATCACCTTGTATGCTTTCTTAACTGTGAATACCCCATCTCTCCAACATCATGAATCCCTACCTTTCGTCGGCATTTCCAGACTACCAGCATGCTAGAGAGACAAAGAAAATCCTCTACCTTCTGATCCGACAACTTGACCACAAATTCAGGGGTTCAAGAACCATTGGACCAACAGTCTCCAACATATGATTCTTTATTCAGCGTTAAAGCAAAAAGTCTCATATACAAATCACATAGTGTGCCGACCTCAGACCAATCATCTGCCCAGAATCGAACCGGCAACCAGTCAACCTGCCTAAGTCTCTTAGACATCAGTGGTTGGTCCAGATAGTTGATTGGCAAGCTTGCGTGCCGTCTTCGAAATCTCACTACATGAAGCAACCTCCTCTAATCAAAAAGATTAAATGGTACGAAGGCCGACTTAGCATCATTAACCTTCAGACTTGATAAGTCACCAACAACATCTAACACTGACATGATCGTCTTGTATTCTACCTCCCCTCTTCTATGAAGAAAATTGTGGCGTCTACGTAACTGCAAGATCAGCATCGAGAAACCCTCTTTGGAGTAACCCCTAAAGAAACCCTCACTTTCGACAAGCCCCAACATAATTGCTAATGTGTCTGCCACAAGGACAAAAAGCAAGGGTGCTAAGGGATACCCATGCCTCATCCCCCTCTGTGGTTGAAAGAAACCCTTCTCGTTTTCCATTAACCAACACCGAGAGTGGTGATGCATCTCTTCATCCAATCTATCCAGACGTCAGGGAAGCCCCTCCTGACCAGCAACGTCCAAATAAACTTCCAGTTCATACAATCGTAAGCCTTCGAGAAGTCCACCTTACAGATGAAACCAGCAACCCCTCTCCTCTTCCAATCCGGCATCATTTCCAAAACCATAACCATTCCTTCAACCAATTGTCATCCCGATACAAAAGCAAATTGAGATGACAGAACAAGAACATCCAAAACCCCTCTGAGCAGGTTGGCCAACACCAAGGCCACAACCAGATAAATAGCATTCAATAATGCGATGGGTCTAAACTTGTCAACTCGCACAACACCCTCCTTCGGCAACAAAAACAAAAGGGATCTATTCAGTTTCTCTAGGCCCCCATTCATCTCTTTGAACTCTAAAATAAGCCCTATGACATCATCCTCCACTACCTCTCAGAACTCCATGTAGAAAAAAATCGGAAGACTGTCTGGTACGGAACAACCATCAGCAGAACCCTTCGTACCTCCTCCCTAGTAAAATATAAAATAAGCACCTCCTGCTAGACATGTCCCAAGGATTTGTCCCCCCTTCGAAGCCACCTCGCCATTGAAGATGGCACCCTCTTGTTGAACCTCCAAAAGTATTCCACAATTATCGTACCTATCGCCCTGTCCCCGTGCACCCTCTCCCCCTCCACATGCAAGTCATGAATCAAGTTTCTCCTCCTTCCACTAGCTACAACATGAAAGAATCTCATGTTAGGATCACCCTCTTTCACCCACTTCTGCCTATACCTCTACCGCCACCTCCACTTGTCGTCTTCTGCAACAATCTTCCGAAGGTCTCCTCGTGAACGCAGCTACTCTAGGATCAGATCATGAATATCTCGATCCCATCAAACTTAGTAATCTCCTCCACAACACTGTCACGACATTCACCTCTGCTTTAGCGGACTTCTTTCTGGTGTTTTATCAACATCTCTCGTACCCCTGCGATCTTTTGAGCTAACCTCTGTGTACCCGAACCCTCCACCTGCACAGACCTCCAACAATTGGTAACCACCTTTCTGAACCCATCATCTAGTAAACAGGCTCTTTCGAATCTGAACAACAACCTCGGAATCATCCCCTCCCTCGACTCCCAACAAATAGGCATGTGGTCCAATCTTGATCTAGGAAGGGCTCGAACTGTAGACAACGGGAACATATCCATCATTTCCACATATGTTAGGAAGCAATCCAGAAGGGATCTCGAGGTAGTGTTTTACCAAGTGTATCTCCCATTTGTTGCATCAAGTACCTCCAAAGTCGTCTCCCCAATAGACTCCAAGAAGTCATCCGACCCCGGATCCAACCCGCCACAGTCACCCGAACGATTTGAGGCAACCAACATCACATTGAAGTCGCCATCAACAAGCCAAGAGATGCTCAAGAAGTCCCTTTTAGCCATCTCAAATCCTCCCACAAGGCCTAGTCACGCACCCCCACCCCCACCCCAGACAAGCTGTATACCTAAGTGAGCAGTAGTCTACCAACTATGGACTTCAGCTCGAGCAAAACTGAAACCAACCTAAAACCCAGTCTTTCATCAGCAACCAACATCAAGTTTCTGTCTCAAGCCAATGCCACCCTACCCGCATTCCCCATTGCCAGTAATGCTCTGAACTCCGACAATCTATGGCAGATAATACATCTCTAAAGCAAATGATTCCAATTCGTAACCTTAGACTCATGTAAGTATACCACATCAACTATTAGAAGAAATTAGAGACTCCTCAACTGTCTTTCTCTTCTCCCTATCCTCCAGCTCCCTCACATACCATTAGAGTGGAAGGCCGTATCGGCGATATATCGCCGATATATCGGTATCGACGGGTTGGGGGTATTGAAATCGGAGTGTATATCCTTTTACAGGGATATCAACGATATATCGCCGATATATAGGCAATATATCGTCGTATCGACCCATATAGGTCAAAAATGAATGGATTCAGTACAAAAAATACAAGATATCGACCGATATCGCCGATATTTCGTCGATATCCCTATATATGAATGTTATTATTCATGCAAGCTTGATTCCACTACCTATCTAGCTACACCTAGTACTAAAATAATCTATGATTTATATACATTGTTCCGGGTCGGGGGCGCTGCCCCCGCACCCCTGCAAGGAGGGGCCAACCTGGGCCCCCCCAGCCCCCCAGGCTCGCTGACCGGACAGCGAGACCCCCGTATTGGTAGGGTATAGTGCGACAGGAGGGTGGATATAATGGTTCTTCAACTTGGTGTATATTTACAAGTTATTTCATGTTGTAAAACTTGAATGAAATCCATTTACAATATCTATAAAGTCAATTCTTCAAAAAAAATCTATAAGTCACGAATCAACATTAATATCGATATATGTTCGAAATGATCGATATATGCAATATAAGCTTTATAGATGATCGATATGTGTGATCTAAGAGTATATTTGTACGTTATTTAGTGATCTAAGAACTTGGATAAACTTCATTTTCAATATATATAGGTCAACAACTAACAGTACAGACGTATCGATATATGCGATATAAGGTTAATATATGATCGATATGTTTTATCTAAGAGAGTAAGAGTACATTGATAAATTATTTAGTGATCAAAGTACTTAGATGAACTCTATTTTCAATATATATAGTATGTCAACAACTAACAATATCAGCGATATGTTCGATATGACCGATATGTGTACTATAAGGATCATAGTCCTCATAAATGATCTATATGTATTTTCTAGGTGTATATTTGTAGTATTTCATGTTATAAGAACTTGAATGAAATCCATTTCCAATATTTATAAGTAAAGAATCAATATTAATATCGATATATTCGATATGACCGATATGTGCGATACTGATATGTGCGATATATGGTCTATAAATGGACCGATATGTGTGATATAAGTGTGTATTTATATGTTATTTGTTGTTTTAATATCTTGGATGACCTTAATTTCTGAAAAAATGCAAAAAAAATTGTCTTTTTTGCGCCATTTTCGATATTTCCACCGATATCGTCGATAAATCGTCGATATATCCCGATATATCCATTTCCGAGCAAACCGAAACGATATCGATATCGATACGGCCTTCCATGCATTAGACGATCTTTATGATCCACTCGGAGGGTTAGCGGCGGGCACGAATACCACAAGACATTCATTCTGCAATCCTCGCAAGAATGTCGACCATAGAGTTCAAAATTACAAAGGACCGCCCCTCGCCCTCTATGTTTTCGACACTGGTACCACAGCCGAGGCATCCTCGCCAGACCCAAAGAGGCAAAGAGTGGGGTCTAGGGTTGGGCATTGGGCTGGGCCGGCCCGACCCGGCCCAAAACCCGACCCGTATAACCCGACCCAAACCCGAACCCGAAATTTAATGGGCGGGCCGTGGGCCCTAAAATGAGCCCATATTGATTAACGGGCCGGGTTTGGGCCTGAGAAGGCCCAAACCCGTTAGCCCGATAGCCCGATTCATTCTAAAGCAAGTATATTTCCAGTACGGTATAATTATATCAATTATATTCATGTTCATTCCAAATACCATGTTCTAACTTTACTATCCTTATTCAAGTGTAGAATAAATGCTTAGATACATTAATAATCATATCCAATAGTGGATTGAGGATATTATTACATTAATATACAAGATTATTACATTAATATGCAATAATGGAATCTGTGTCCTCAAGTGTTACAGCATGTACAACTGTAAGTAACCAATTTGTATTGGGTCATAGTGCCCGCATCTACAATAGAATATGTAATGGTGAATTGAATGGTGGTTTAAGTCGCCATATTTTTACCACATTTGTATTTCCAACATACAACTAATGTTAAAATCACAAATTAGTTAGCATACTTTATAGTTTTAAACATGCACACATGCATAAGAAACAACCACACAAATGCAAGAAGAATGGGAGACATGATATTCGTATACATAGGTGTTAAATTGGGCCGGCCCGACCCGAACCCGACCCATTTTATTTGGGTCGGGTTTGGGCTTGGGCCTAATTTTTGAAAATAAAATGGGCCTAGGCCCGACCCGTTAGCCCATATTCTAAAATGGGCTTGGGCCGGGCCAAGGCGAACCCGGCCCGAGCCCGGCCCATGCCCAACCCTAGTGGGGTCCCCATGGCTTTGCCTTTCGTCTCCTATTCCAGCTACATATGTGCATCTGATTTCCTCCTCTTGCAGGAGAAGGATAAAATTAGATCACCCTTCAACCTTCTGTGTCCATCCCCCAGCGCCAGCCTTTTTTCTCTCCAAGCTCACTATGCTGCGACGATATGCTTCTCCGCTTTCCGTCTTCTCGCCAAGGACCACACCCCCTGTACTACTTATACGAAATTCTTTAGTCTCTAAGACATGTCTCTAAACCTCCAGCTTCTCATTTACTCTACCTCTTGTCTCATCAATCAACACAATATCATCGACGAACAATATATATCAAGGTATCTCATCATGAATGTAACAAGTCAACTCGTCCATAATCAAAGTAAAAAGAAATGGACTCAAAGTTGTACCTTGATGCAGAGCGAGACTGATGTTAAAATAGCCAGTCTTCCCAGACTGGATCCTTACATAAAATGAAGACCATCATACATATCCCTTTATAAGGTTAATGTATAGGACATGTACTCGTCTCTTCTTCAAAATTCTCCACAATATCTCCCGTGAGACGAAATCATAAGCCTTCTCCAAATCAATAAAAATATCGACTATATGACTAATCAAACAATATGCATGAAGGGTCACCAATAACAATCCAAGGAATATAAGTGATAGTTACATTTAGTTGGCATATGCCTCGTACACGTTGGTGCTTTGAAGTCATATTACATGAAAACAGACTAAAATTCATGCTTAAACCAAAAGTATCTCCAAGTCCAAAGATATCCACCAATATCTTTTGCTCCATGTGCATCATACTCCATCCCCACCACAAAACAAACCATTTGCATAGTAGAGTAAATGTGCATGCAACAACGTCACCAAAGAAACCAAAGAACAATCCCCCGCTGCAACAAGACTGAAAGATACTAAAAGGCAACGCATCCACTACCAAAATCAAGAACATAGTGCCAAAGGGCAAAGCTATCTCACTCCCTTTCCCTTCATTCACAAACATGGAGAAGAACCTCGTCATCCAAGAGAGCCACAACACACCACTTTATGGAGTCATAAAACCTCGACAAAGTCCACCTTCCGCATAGCAACTTCCACAATGGCACTCTTCTAGTTGGAGATAATCTTAGTTGACGCACAAAATTATCCATTGAGGATATACTTGTTATGAAAGCAAACTAGACTATACTCATCGGGTCACTCAATATCTCATGAGTCTCATGATGATAACATCTACGGAGACTATCACGTACACACAATTAGAGTGTATAAGTGATCTATAATCTCCCGCCAACTTTTCTCTTCTCCATTAATTTTTAAATAATATTTTTACACCAAACCCTATAAATTTTGTAAATTACCTGCTCGCTCCAGTATATATCATATTTATCCCATGACCCATGCAATATTGCAAACATGCATCATTTTACACTGCAACCCCAGTGTCAATTTTAACTTTATTTGAGTCAATAACTTAGGTTAATCTAATCATAAAAAAATCAAACGATGGATCTTTTCCATCACCCTCTCTCCATACATATCCTCATTCTCCCCCTTCTTCTCCAGGTAGTTGTCCTTAAGGCACACATCAAAGATGCTCGCAGTAGGGGGCGCTAGCAATGTTAGGGACATGAGGGCATGGTGAGGAGGGGAGGGGAGGCATCGAGCACCTTGACCTGTGGCAACCCCCTCATCACCCCCAACTCATAGGGGAAGGGACCCATGAAGATGCTATGGGAGATGTTGAGGATGTGTAGCTTGGTGAGATTTTTGATCTCCGACGGGCATGGTATGCAAAATCGCCAGGCGTATGCCTCGAGGCGAGGTTGTCTGATTCTGCCTCAAGGCGTACATCTCGACATTTTTTAGTGAGGAGAGTGCCTCAACCATTGAAATCGATCTGAGGCGTTGGCACCTTGAGGCGGCATGAGGCATTTTGTGAGGCAATTGGGGTAAAAAGTGGGCCATTGTGTGCACATGACACACTTTAATATCCTTACTTACATGTTATGATCCCTGACCCCCATCCCCACACTGCTTACGTAAAAAGTGGGTAATGTTCTTCCCTCCTCCCAAATTGGTGCATGCCACCTCTCCAAGGGCCCAGAACCTTCTCCTGACGCCGAAGGAGGTCAAAGCCCGCAAGTCGCCATTGCCTCCTCATTTTGTATCTCGCACAATTACATATGCGCACCGCTGCCTGCAGAGATTTGAACTTTGAGCCTCTTTTTTACTACTTGTGAATAGTCTTGGAGTGCTTATATATTGACATCCTTATGAGTTTTATACTTAGAAAATTGATGATATTTCTTACTACACTGTACAACGGTACTCTTCTCATATGGGAAGTATATTTTTATGTTTTGTCAACATTTTACTCTTGATGAACATTATTCCTCAGCAAATATCAAGGGTAATGGAGGGTAGATGATATGAAATTGAGGCTTATCTTAATTCTTAAAAAATGAAGTTACGGACTTACAACAACAGTGTATAAAATAAAATCCAAAAGTAACCAATTAAAAATTATGATCTCAAATTCACTAATTTTTGCAATGCTGTCTATATGATTTCTAGATGGTTTGTAATTATGCTTGCTATGGTAGTCAAAAAATTTAGTTGTCCGTTTGATTGTCTTATAGTGCAATTGTTTTGTGTTATTGTATAGCTTTCTTAATATTTCTATAGTATATTAGGATAAATTACAATTTTTTTGGGGAAAAACTGTTAGGCCTCGAGGATATGTCATGCCTCGTTTCCAGTGAAACCGCCTCGTTCTGTCTTTTGTTCTTTCAAACATTGCCTACAGGAGCTTCCTTGTGATATCAATTCCGACGAGGGTTAAGCTTACGAGCTTTGTAGGAGGCTGATGTCTCGAGAGCTCTTTTTTTAGATCCACAATCTTTATTTTAAAATCACAGGAGGACGACAGGGGCAAACATTGTGTAGCCGAAAAGTGGGCTATATAGTCCTATTGCGCTAGCCTTGCTAAATTATTCTCGGACTTAGAAATGTCTGGACGACCCAAGGAACTAGTTCCCGCCTTGAAAAAGTAGGCTTAACACATTCAGAGGGAAATTCTGCTTTCGAGTATCCGACATTTTATTTCAAACTAGATACGATTATTTTGGAATGGCTTTTTGGGGGCCTGGGAAAGTCTTTCCAATATGGTTCTCCCCTTCTTTTTCACTCTCTCATCCACGAGGAAACTCCACTGGGAAAGTATAATTCAAATTGGCATGTTTTCTATTGTATTCCCTACATATCATTCAGGGAAAACACATGAAGTTGTAGGTGGGTAAAGTCTGTAGTTTCTAGATGTGTCTTGGAATTAAGCAACTATTGGAAAATGGAATATGTTAATTAACAAATACAAAATTTACAATGAAGAAATGGAAAAACGAATCCCACACACAAACATCACCAAAAAAATCAGATGAAATTGCTGGCAGGTTCTCTTTTTGGTATTGTCAGGGCCAGTAACACTAAAACCTGAGAAAACTAGCTCTGAGGATGTCCCGGGCCAAGTCCCTGGAAAGACCTTTGAGGCAGCAGTTGCAAAAAATGGTCGAGCTTCTTAGGATGTTCCGCCGCATCCTCTGCCCCTACCTGCGACACACGAAGTACATCGTCAGTGAGGACCACGTCACCTGCGGAGGATCAACGAGGGGAGCGATCACATGCAACTGCCCCCGAGGGTAACATCAATGGCAAGGAGGTTGACACATGGTGAGCGGTGGAGGGTGTGAGGATTCCACACATATCGAAACAGGAAGATGACGATTCACAACTGAGGTTGGCAAGGAGGCAGAGCAACAGCATACAGATTGGGGTGCAAAAAGTATAGTAGATTTCGCGAGTCTTAGGGAATGATGGAGCAGCAGGGGCGGTGCGAGCTGGTGGTGACACGAGCCGAGGATCATCCTGCGTGAAGGAGGTTTCATTGTCGGTGGTTTTTAGAGGCCAACACAGATGGTGCATCGTGCGAAGGGAACTGATGGTGATACCTTGAACGTGAGGGCACAGTGGTGCCTTGACCGTGAGGTCGCAGTAGCGACACCTGAGGATGAATGTGGTGGTCCGATTGATAACTCCATGGTTGAATGGGGAGGGGTAGGGCCGTAAAAGGGGAGGGTATTGCTTGGTAAATTTGATCAACTTGGAGGATGAATTACTCGTTCTTTGACAGATTCTGTTAACTAACTTAACAGACAAATGGGTGGAATTTAATCACATGGGCCTTGGTTTAAGAGTTAAACAATTTATAAGGATTGTAGAATAAATATGAAGTATAGAGGGGCTGGCGGATAATTGGCAGAGTTTATAGAGGGGTCTTGGTGTAAAAAACCTTATGTGAAGGAACAAGTTTCATCATTTGCTTTCAAATACAACTCAGTGATTCTCCTCTTTTATCCCTTTCGCCTCCTGTAAAGCTTTGCACATCTCTCTTTGCATTTCCACGCATCTCAATATCAAATCCTCTCCCAAACAAACACACAACAGAAGGGCCAACTATAACATACTAAATATAGTCCCACAAGTAAAAGAGAGCGCCGGCTCCAGGTGGCGAGTGGAGCCAACTGGATCAAAACCCAACAAGTTAGCAAGGTTATTTTTCCCGAATGATCCCATTATCAAAAGTAATGGCTCTGATCTCTATTAGTTATGGAGGGGACGTCATAGAATCAGCCCCATTTTGCATCCCAACAATCACATACTATTCGCACAGCCTCTTTCTTCCACGTAAACCACCAGAAGAATATTAGGAAAAAGAAATACACTAGAAAATATTGTAGATAGGGACTTACGTTAGCTTTGAGCTGATTGATGATCTTCAACCTGATGGCATCGATGGTGCCGTCGTTCATTAGGGATTCGAGCACATCCTCGGGGGTAACCAACGGAGACGTCATCTACGGACGACCAGACGTCAATGTTAGGGTTAGGGTTTCAGGTCGAAGTCGGCGACAGAAGAAAGCCAAGGATTCTCCGACTCCGTATGCGGTGAGGTGCGACGGGGCAGCGGAGGAGGTCGAAGGCGACGGCGTGGAGAAGCGGCGAGGGATCGCGTCCCTGATCTTTCCCGATGGGAATTTCCGGGGATCGGGATCCGATCTAACCCCATAAGAATTGGTTTCCCAATTGGGCTCGCATCGTTGCTAACTTGGCTCGGCAACATTTACACCGGGGCATGTAAAGTGAGTGATAATTAATGTGGAATAATTGTTATGAACGGAGGATAAAAATTATGGGTAAATTATAAAAAATAATTTTTAAGAGTCTATAAGAAAAACGATCCAACTATCTCATTTTTACTCAAAATAAAAACTAGTCGGTCAAAATCCGATTGCGTGATCCGATTGGACCAACTAGACCAATGGTTCAACCATCTATTTTTTTTGATAAAAAAATAATTTCTGATTATTTTAATAAAATGCAAATTCATAAAACTATTCCTAATCTAGTTTTTTTTACCCATAGTATGCTACTCTTTTATCTCTTCTCCTTCCATGTATGCCAATGATCCCATAGCATCTCTTCACTTCTCTTGTATGAACATCGCCTCTTTCTTTTTCATATTGCGCATGAGGTTGTCCTTTTCCAACAAGAATAAATGATTCATCAACATAAAGAATAAGTTGTCCTAGTCACATTATGTGAAGTAAATTAATAATACTTGTCATCAATTAAAGTTTTAATAATTCTGAATATTGTTATTTTTAAATATCACCTATATGTATTTATATCAATTTGACAAAATATAGTTGTTATATTCTTGAGTTTTTCTAATAATATTTATACCCCCTCGATTTTTTGCAATTACACTTGTGCCCCTAAGTTCTTAAAAAATCACAATATTATTCTTATGATGGTATAATATTGGAGCATAAGTGTACTAATAAAAGGTCACTGCTACGAATTTAGTAAAAATATAGGAGTATATATGTAGTTGTAAAAAAATAAGGGTATTAAGTGCTATTAGAAAAACTTGGAAGGACAAAAGTGCAAAAATCATTTAAATGTATGACGTAACATTAATCATATTAATTTGTATGAATTATCGATCAAACTCAATCCAGCTCGGTTCAACCATACAAACCAAACCAACGATACAACGTTCAATTTTTTCGATCGTTGTAAACTGCTGACGTCATCACTAGTTCGACCAATCGAGTCCCATTGGTTAGACCGTAAAATCCAAAACCTACACATGTCCGATTTGGTGTCCAGTTGGGTCTTTAAAACATTGGGATAGATAATGAGAGGAGTAGATTTTTGTTTTAACTAATTGGTTGTGATCTCCTGAGTAGGCTCAAAAGAAATAATAGTTGAGAAATTCTCAATCTTAAACTTCAAAACCATGCGATTATTTGCAAAAACATCTAGAAAGTCCACATGCTGTGTTCTAAAGCACCTCAGGCTAACCAGATTTTTGGAAACTAGTATGCTGAGTTCTTCCTCTCTGTTATGAAGTACCTTCCTGCAAATCCTTCCCCTTTTTGTTGGGGTTACTTGCAGCTATCTCCATCGGAAATGGCTCTAGCTCATCGTCGTACTCTTCTACCATTATTCATTCACCGTCCCTTTCTAGCTCTGGTCTCCTCTCTTCACTGCTAACAACAAAACATGACAATTAACAAGGCTCTAGCTGCTCGTGCTGCGTGTTGTAATCGGGCAAAGGCGATGATTAGCATAAGCATACATCCCATTCCCCATCACTTTTCATTCTTCCAGGAAGCCTGCTTACATCGCTTGGAATCATCAGGATTACATATTTTATCGGATTGCTTCTCATCTCCAAGTTTTACAAACTTATTTCGACTAACATGGTCATCCGGAAAATAACCATGTATATTGGTTTTTTTAACAAGTTGCTCATTTTAGGGTACATTCACTTGAGTGATAAGAAACATAGAATAAGGTGAAATAAAAAAATAAGAGGATTAATTCTCTACTCCCATTTTTTGTTGGTGGCATAAAAGAATAAAACGGCCTTTTCCTATTCCTTATTTTTTTCTGTTAGTGAGAATGGGAAATATATGGTTATTGTAAAATAAGTACCAGTTCTTGTGGAATGGATAGTTGTTTAAAATAAGGGGAATAACTAGTTTATAAATAGTTGTAGAATAAGGAAGAGGGATAGATGTCTAAGAATAAGAAAAATCCAAGATAAGGTGGTTGTTTGCATTATCTTTTTTTATTCCTCAAGTGAACATGTCAAGTGAGCATGCGTGTTTGTACCTTGCAATACCTTGGCACAATTGACAATAGAATAGAAAGATGTCAGTGCGAGTATTCCTCAAGATACTCCTCCATGAGGCTTAATAGCACATACCTGCCACACATAAATATTTAAAAGCCAGATACACGCCTAAAAGAAAGAGCAAGAAAAGAAACAATAGAACAGAAAGGCATGTGTTATCCATAGCCACTTCCTATGAAATCAAGAATATACTCTCATCGAAAAACTCAGAACACAATATGTCAATAATAAGATATCCCAAGATACCTTAGACCATGTTAGTTTTGTTTTTATCTCCAAGCTTACTTTAAACATGACACACATATATTCCGGTCGCTCGATTATATACTTGTATACAAGAATGCAAGGCACTTCAGCAGATACAAGCTTGGACTTATGGCATTCACATCATTCTTTTGGTCCCACCCTCCTCGTGGCTAATCGTCTATTGCTCGATCATGATCAATCTACTCGTCTGGGAAGTCTTAAAGGATCAAAAAGGAATTCATTTTCAAATGTGACAAGCAATTAGTCAGTGATTCGCAAAAGCTATGAAAGCGACATATGAGAAAAGAAGCTATCTCTCCAACATCAACCTATTCTTTCCCCTCTATATATACTTCTCAACAATCACCCGATGCACAGTTGCACACTCCTAAGCGCACTAAACTCCCATCTCTTTTATCTGACCCCTGATGCAGCGCAGATTTCTTGGCATGAACATTCAGTGGAATGCTGAAAAACGACCGATCATTCCACTTCCATGCAGAACGGATCCTAGACATGTAAAATTAAATCACAAAAGCATTAACAAAAACTAAAGAACTTGTTTGCCTAAATCATCTCATAAGCTCAATATTTTACTAGTGAGCAACTTCATGTATCTTCGTATCAAGCATTTTGTGGCCATAACTCAGCTCTTTAACCACTATAATCATATCCAACTTGAAACATCAAAGGTAAGTCAGACAATCAAGCATTATAATCGGTGATGGACCACCAAATCAACTAAATTCAACTAGACAAACACATCCAGAACTATATCTACATCTGCTTCAAAACTCTATACCAATGACTGTAAACAATGACCATAAGATTCAAATGTTCAAACCAACATGGTTGGTGACAAAAATACTAATTCCATGGCAACTTAAATTTTACTTCACACTCACAATTTCGTCTGATGACTGTCCATATTAGAGTGTTAAGGAAGGCAGTATCCTGAGGTTAGTTCATCACCGGTCTGCGTCGGAGCCCACGTCGGAGGTGGTGCCCGGAAAGAGAACTTCTCGCCGGTAACAGGATGGTCAAAAGCCAAGCTCTCCGCATGGAGATCATGTCCACCACACTCCTCCCCTTCCCACTCATGCACTCCTCCATACTTCACGTCTCCTCTAATGGGCAGCCCCAAGTACTGGCAATGCAGGCGTATCTGGTGCGTCCTCCCACTCCTCGGCCACGCCCTCACCACCACCTCCATCTTCTCCGCTCCACCCTCCTTCCCCCTCCCTTCCACAACCACCACCTCCTCCTCCTCCGCTCCCCCACCCACCTCCAACACCGTCTCCATGCGCCTCACCACCGACCCCCCAGGGAGCACCCGTCCAACGTCGGAAGCCGCGTACACGCGCCACGCTCCGTGCCTCGACCTCCCGTGCCCGGACACTACTCGGATCCTCCGCCAACTCGGCACAGCCCCGACGCAGCGAGCGACGTACGCCTTGCACACAGAATGCTCGGAGAAGGCCCTGGTGAGCTCTCCGGACGCGCTGCGGGTCTTCGTGATGACCATGAGGCCGCTGGTGTCCCGATCCAGGCGGTTGGCGAGGTGGGGCGTTTCGTCGAGCAGTTGGTGGGCGTGGGAGAAGGCGGAGAGGAGGGCGTCACAGTAGATGCCCGGGGGTTTGTTGACGACGGCGAGGGAATCGTCCTCGAAGATGATGTGAGAGGGGGTGAGGGCGAAGAGGGCGGAGCGGGAGGAGGCGGCGAGCGCTCGACGGAGCTCGAGGGGTCTGGAGAGCGGAGGATGCGGAGGGGAGAGGGGAGTGGGGTACTGCAGCAGATCGAGAGGTGGGCCTCCGGCGTCCGGGTCGGAGGTGGTCGCCGGCGCGGCCATGGCGCGCGATCTGGTGCTCGCGAGGAGAGGGGTTGGGGAGAAGATGTTGATGAGAGTGCACATTAATAAAAAAATCTTGTAGGGGTCCCCCAAAATTTGGTTGATAATTACAGGGGTTTATGCATATTAAACCCATGAAAATTAATATTCATGACAAACACAAATGATAGTAAAACATGGAATACAAGTCTTCCATCAATAAATGAGAAGAAACCAAGTATCTTGTGTTTTTTATTGCAATTAAAATTTTATGAGTTGTATACATAGTTATCATCACATAGAAACTCATTTTCATCTCTAAAAGAGAGAAATGAAAGTAGTCGATTATTATAATTAGCGGAAAGTAATATAAACTAGTGCCCAAAAAATACAAAGCATAAATGCTTGGGAAAGCAAATTACCAACAAGAATTGATGTCCTTTCTGTTAATTTCCATCTATTTTCGAGGAATATAAACTCCCTTGAGGAGAAATGTTTAAGGCAAGCATATTTATAATCTTAAACTCCTACTTGTGACTATGTACAATGTTGACGTATCAATTATCACAAACCTAAATCCATAGCCAAGATTGTCGATGCAAACTCGATGCAAAATGCACGTAGGTAGCATTCAAGCATGAGCAAAAATCGCATGATGAAGTGGCTTGAAAGCTACTCACACGAGTCATGGATGACTGACATAGACTAGACGTAATTCACATATGGATCACCAGTCCGAAAAGGAGTGATCAAGTTACGAAACCCCTCCCGTCCTAGTAGGAACTAGATAGAAAGTAATTCAACTCCGGAAAGCCAGACATATGGTGGAGCGACCATCCTTCTCTCTTCCCTCAGTGAGAGCGGATTGCTTCTTTTTCTGATCACAACATAAACTGTGGGAAGAGAGAAAAAGGCGAGTTAACAAAGCAAGCGAAAGGTGACAGAGGTAAGGAAGTTCTAGTTCAGCTCTGGAACAATTTACCATGCTCTGTATCAACCAATTGCCTGAAACTCGGAGGCCCGCTCTCTGATCTCATTTTATGCTGATAAGCCTAGTAAGGTAAACCCGAAGCAGCATTCATACAAAGAACCCATATAGTCGATAGTTGCAATCCATGATGACGGATGAACCCGAACCCAGTAAGAGCGAGGATCGAACGAGGGAAGCCCTCGATCTATCTTATCGACAGAGGGGATCAGCTTTTGGCACAAGCAACATAGAAGTTCAATAGTAGAAGGCTCTAAGAATTCGGCCATGCAGTGACATAGAAACTATCAGAGATGCTCTACTACTTTTTTGTATCGCAGTCTTATGCCAAATTACCTATAATAAACTAAGGAGGCCAAAAGTGAATCCAAGTTAGGCCTCTTTGAAAGATTTTCTAAGCCAACCGAACATCTTGGGGTGCTCGAAATCTTGGATCCAACCTAACGTTGATGAATTGTGAATTCATCATGCTTGAGTTAAGTAAAATTTGATTTCTTCTGCCTACTTATCCACCTTAAAATACATCATACAATCGTGATATTCATGTCATGGAAATTTAGTTAAACAGGTTAAAAAATAATTACAAATATTCAAACCACTAATATTTTATAAAAATCAGCAAAATACAAGTCACACACTCACGCAAATCAATAATAAATTAACTAAAAATACTAAGTGCACACTAATCAACATTTATCTTTAAGTATTTACTTAAATATGCCTTTTATATAACCACAAAATATATGTTTGTAATTATAAAAATGTCAATCTAATAATAGCCACACTTGTGTCCCTTTAAACTTTGTTAATAACACTTGTATCACCATCTTTTTCTTGCAATTACATGTGTGCCTCTACATTCTTACATCTTTTCAGTAGTGCCCATCAATTAGTTTATTTTCTATGAGATAAGGTATACCATGGTTTGTTCAAATCAAGATCTAATGAATTTTGATGCAAACGAATTGTCTAGATGGCCTCGTTGGCAACGAGAAGACGAGTATCATAAACACCCATAATACATATGTCACCATCATTGGTGCCACCCCCTTTAACCACCCTTTTTTTGCATAAAGCACCTTTGTAACATCCATAACGTGCGACTACTTCAACCATCAAGATCGCATCGCCCCTTTGAGGCTCAAGACCTTTCAAGGTTAATACCCCTTCCACCTTTGAGGTTGAGTACCTTTCAACCTCTAACATTCAAGGAAGCGACCCCTTCAACTGTCCATTTCCTTTCGGGCCAACAACCACAAAATAATTACATGTATGTCGCTCCACACACATGACTGTATTTAGCGTTAATCTAGATGCATTGTTTAATGTGGCTACAATGAAACCATATGCAATCACAATGTGGTAGCATGTGATGTTGTTGACATATAGTCGGGTTATTATTGGGACCAAAATGAAACTATTGCATTTTTGTGAGTGTTTTCAGAAACAAAACATGTGCATCCTCTCCCATCTCTAGTATCCAAAATCCACAAATGGACAACCTTTCCCCAAACCTATCTCCAATTCAACCACCCTCATTCTCCTTATGGTCGTATCCTCTGCCTTTAACTGTCGTCGTCACCCCTTCTCCATCCTTATCCATGTCCCTCTCCTTTTTCCTCATACTCCTCCTTCACTACCATCACCACCACCACCACTGCCATTAATATCTACATCTCCACCATTTCTATCTTATCCTCCACCTCCTCCTCGTCCTCTTCCTCTACAACTCAACATCCTCCATCATAGGCACTCCTTCTCCTACACCACCATCACCATCATCATCATCGCATCTCCTTCTTTCTTATTCACCACATATACCAGAACGTCATCCTCCACCTATAAGGCTTACATTATTTTAACTGGAGATGAAAAAGAAGAGCTATCTAGCACAAAAAGGATTCTTGCTACGAAATGTGAACTGAAAGACTTAGAGAAGTTAAAGCATCTTCTTGGCATTGAGATGGACAGATCTCTTGAGGGTATGTGTGTAAATCAACATGATTATATTCTCAGACTTCTTGATGACTCTAGCTTGCTTGGATGTAGACATGTCTCCTCTACTCTGGAGGCAATCATAAATTCATTAAGGAGGATGGGGAACCTTTGGATGCTGTTGCAACATGAAGATATTTAATCTATCTCACTCTCAAAAGATCGGTCATTACCCATGCTATGAGTATTGTTAGTTACTTAAATGCTCCTATATCTTTCCCATGTGAATGTTGTCAACAAGATTTTATGCTATATAAAGAAGTCTCCAGGTAAAGGGCTTATGATAAAAAAACATTGTAGGTGACTAATGAAGGTATATGGATGCGGATTGGGCCCATATGTTGATGGCTGGAGATCTACATATGCATATCATGTAACACTATAGGAACTTGGTTATTTCAAGAATAAACCCGGTCTCTAGGTTTAATGTTGAAATTGAATATTAGGCTCTCGAAAATAGCGTCACCGAAGTTCTATAGTTAAGAGTCACGTTGAAAGTATTAGATACCACAACCATGGAAGGAAATATCGCGATATATCGATGATATATTGCCGATATATCGATATCGAGATGTGACCCATATCGGTATCAATATGATGATATATCCTCCTTTTCAGGCATTTCCTTCACAAAAAGTGCATCGATATGAGCTATATTTCGGCGATATATTACCGATATATCGTCGAAATATCGTATCGAAACGATATCAATATCGATATAGCATTCCATGACCACAACTATTATTCCAATAAAGATATTTTGTAATAATAAATCTGCAATAATCTTCAGTAACAATCTCGTGATGTATGGTAGAACAAAGCACATGGTGATAGACAAACACTTTATACGTGAGAAGATCGATGTTGGACATGTACGTCTTCCTTACTTGAAATCAGGCGATCATGTTGTTGCTCTCTCTACGAAGGGGTTTTCTATGGTACGATTCAAGATGAATGGACACAAGTTGAGCATGGTTGACATGTATGCCCTACTTGAGGGGATGGGAATTGTTGAGTTATCATTATGCTAAAATAGGTAAACAGAGCTATGGATGATGGACTATTTACCATTCTCTTATATATTGTGCACATCCCCTCTCATTGCAAAGTACTCTAGTGAAGAGTATCCTAATTTATATTTGGAGAGATTATGAGTTGGTGACTCATTGTGGTTTTTCCCTCTCCATAGGGTTTCCACATATATTCTTATAGGAATATAGCAACAGATATGATACTCGTTGTGAATTTTAAGGTATCAAATGACGAATAGTATTTGTTGTTATATGTAACACTCCAACCCTCAAATACAGTCCCGCATCTAAAACTCGCGAATGTGAGAGTGGGTTATAAAACATAAGCTTAAGCAAGTATTTTGAGAGTGGGTTATATAACACTCCAACCCTCAAATGTGAGAGCGGGTTATGTAACCCTTAAGCATGCGAAATGTGAGAGTGGGTTATAAAACATAAGCTTAAGCAAACTCATGAAATGTGACAGTGGGTTTTGTAACACTCCAACCCTCAAATACAACCCTGCATCCTGCATCTAAAACTCACTGATAGGGATTACACTTGACAACATAAGTTTAAGCATTTTGGGTGGTTGCCAATGGGTCCAATCGAGTCTGAACCCAACAAATAGTCATGGCCAGTTTTACTTGATAATAGACTAATGACCTAAGCCCAAGATGATGCATTATATATGTAAATTAGCAATGGAATATATGTCAATGAAAATAAATTAGTTATTGCCTTAGAACAATTTTCTCGTAGTGTTCTCAATCATCAAAATTCAAGAATTGGATATTATAGCCAACCTTTTTAAAAAGGAATATGAAAATTAACCATTCTTATGAGGGAATCTTCTTCATTTTAAAAATATCACAAAATTTAATATGTTCGCTATTTATGGAAATAATATGGAATAATGTTCATGGATAAGCTCTATTAAAAGTAAAAAAATATCCAGAAAATTCAAAATAATGTTCCTCCTGATGTATGCGTCATATACTCATCTCCTGTTTTTTTATTAACTATATCCTTCTGGAGACTTTTTCGCTATTTAAATACTCAATGTAATATTCGCTTCTATTCGTAACCTTTTGCAAACTCATGTTATTCCGACGAAAGACCACTTCTTGGTATTTTTCCAATATAAAAAGAAGGGATTTTTTACACTTGTACTTCACTGAGATTTTCCAATTGCTGTTACGCCTCCATCTTTTCAAAAATAATATTTATGCATCTACATTCTTACAAAATGCATAATTTCGCTTTTCTTAATTACATTTATAACCTCATTTTACCTTAATCGGAAGGACATATATAAGGATATAGAGGAGTGTTATTGCAAAAAAGATAAAGATATAATTGTAATTGCAGAATCTCAAAGTAGCACAAGTATACTAACCTAAAAAAGAAAACCATGTGAGCATTGCCTATTAACTTCAGGCAACTTAATTTCCTCTCAAAATGCTAACTCTTCATAAAATTAAATGAAACCAACTACTGTATCTCAGTTCACACTCATGATTCATAGATCATGGCTTAATTATGCATCAAATAGGTCATGTCTCCAATTGCATGTGATGGCGAATCAAGTCGAGCTCAAGTTGAACCTTGCCGACGAGCTACATAGCTCGTTTCGATAGACTGGCTTAATAATCATGTTCAACTTATCCCGTTAATCTCTATACCTTGGCTCGATAATTTGACAACTCGCTAATTAGCATGGCTCAATAGCTCCGTTTGATTGTTCTTCAGCACACGAGTCGATCTGAGTGATGGCCATAACCAACTTGCTTTAATTCGAGTTGGCTCGTCAACCAACTCGTGAGCTGGCTCATTTGAGATGAGCGTGCTCGAGCGCAAACCAAGCTTGGCTCAATGCATTTGGCTCGGTAATGGCCCTAGTTCGTATAATCTCAATAGTACTGTCGACGTCAGCACAGATTTTTTTAATAGTAGGCCCGATAATTTCGAAGATCCAGAACGTCCTCCTTGTCAACGCAGATTTATCCTCGAGGAAAACCAAACTTCTCCCCTAAAATACACATAGAAGAAACCAACGATTTTACTCAGAATCGAAGTTGGGGAGATACATTTATATGAGGAAAGGGAGCCTACTTTGTCAAGTAGGTAATCTTACCTACTTCACATCCTTTTTTAGCAATTTTTTATTTTTTTTGAAAAATACCACCATGGATTTTCATAACTATATCCCTCTAATATGTCATTCAAATTTCGTCAGAAACAGAGACTCATACGACCTCCATCCATACAGTCATTTTTTAACGATCACAGATGTGCTGTATTTTACATGTTCTGGATGGAGACCGTGTGAGTCTCTGTTTTTGACGAAATTTGAATGACGTATTAGAGGGATATAATTATGAAAATCCACGACGGTATTTTTCAAAAAAAATTTAAAAAATTGCGAAAAATGAATGTGAAGTAGGTAAAGTTACATACTTCACAAAGTAGACTCCCTTTCCTCAATTTATATTTATAGCGAGCGATAATTAATTGCAGCAGAAAAAAGTGACTCTCAACCGCGGATATATTTTTGCTATGACGTTGAATATATGTTGTCATTTATTTTTATAGATATGAGAAGTGGTGCTCCAAATCTTTCCAAGAATTAAAAAAGGGTCGACTTTGACACCTATAGTTGGAGCCATTACGGTTGGATGTGAAATATTTATGAGACTTTAGGAAGAAAAGGAAGAATATATAGACAGGACCTCCTCTTCTTGTTTATCATACAGCCCGTGATGATGCACCGAGAAATATTAATAATAAAAATGTTGCTGTGAAGGAGGATCTGCTCTCATATATGCCGACATTTTTCATGTTTTAATTACAGTTGGCGACATATTTCCTCTTAATTAGTAGGTCTTATATATTATAGTACATTGGAATTAAAAAAAGCAATATTTTGAAGATGTGAAAGAGACTCGTAAGAAGAAGAAACCGATATTACGTTAGGTCCACTAACCCACAGCCAATGCCAGAATTATTAACAACAACAATAATAATAACAAACTAAGCATGATAATACCTCTGCCATTCGTACGGAAAAGAGAGAAAGAAAGTGGATTTGCATAAATATATCATTTCTTTGTGCGAGAGAAAAAAAAGTGGATTTGCATAAATATATCATTTCCTTGTATGAGATTAAATACTTGTGTGTGTGCGTGCGCGCGTGCGTGTGCGTATGTGTGTGTGGGGGGGGGGGGGATTGGGGAGCCTACACCCATGTGTAGGTAACTTTCCTACATCCACCTCTTGTCTTTAATTTTTTTAAATTTTTTGAAATGGATCTTTAGGGGATTTACTTAGAATATTAAATGAAATATGTGTTTCAAATTTTATGTAAAACAGACATTCTTAACATCTCCATCGGAAGGGGCCGATTTCAGCAAATCTCATACCGTTAAAATTTGACTATTATGATGGATAAGTTAAAAGTCTCGAAATAAGTTGAATTTGAATGGCAGCATGATAATATATTGTGATCTAAATTCCCCAAGAAATTATCTCGAAAAAATAAAAAAAATTGAGGGAAAAAGAGGTGGGTGTAGGAAAGTTACCTACACGTGGGTGTAGGCTCCTTTTTCCCTATATATATATATATGGCTTATCCAGAGAGCCATGTACCCATTTGGGATTTTTTAAGCACGTGTGATCATCCGTGTGATGATGATCATGCGGTTCTGAGTAAAATTGATTAATTTCTAAATTTAGCGCTAAGAATGAGTTGCCATAACCACTCACCGCACATTACTCATAATTTAATTCCTTTTTTTGAGCTATAATTGTGTACTCATTAATTGTCGCCACTGTTTTTCCAATTATACGTTAGGAAGGATATTAATACGTTTGAGCATCTTATATTTCCAATTATATCGAGTCCTTAAAAAAAGGAAGACGGTTTTAGAAAGATATATTTAAATCATTAATTTCGTACCGAAGAAATAATCATCGTACATTTGATCAGTAATGTAAATAATGTACTCAAGTAATTATGTGTTGCGAGATCAATAATACTGAAACACTTGTCAGTATTTTACATATGTAATATTACATTGTAGAGAGATCAGTAATTCATTCATGTTACTCAAGTAATACATATTCAGTTCTCAAGTAACTATTGTTGTGAGATCAGTAATTAAGTATGCGAATTAGTAATGTCCATACAATAAGTACTGATTACAAATGTCCATTTTACTGAAAGTCATTTTCATTGTTACTAATGTTATAGTTACTTAATACTTTGAGTCTTACTGAAGCACCTCTTATTTATTTATATAACATTTTTAATTACTTATAATGTATCGAGTGTTACTGATGGCAATACATAAGTTACTGGTCACATGATTTTTTAAACTTATTCCAACTTATTTATTCCATTACTTTCTTTTACCTACAATTTATTACATGTTACTGATGCTTCTATATATCTTACTTGTTTTATTCTTTGTTTTAAATTACTATCGAATCACACCTTCTTTACTTATGTAGCCTATTTAATTACTTGTAATACGTCAAGTGCTACTGAAAGTCGCACATAAATTACTTAATTATAGTTATATGGTGAATATCCAAATTTCAATTGTCTTCTAGTCCATTTAGATGATGTTGTTTTGCTCTCGCTCCTCGGCATAACAACAGCTTCTTCAAGACACCAAATTATTGCATTGTTCTGCAAGAAACAATAAGTTAATTTATATCCGTGAATAGTAAGAATTGTATAAAGAAAAGCAACTCAGCAATATACTCGTTTCAGTAAGAATCATTCAATGACAAGCAACATGTAATGAATTGTTAGTAACGTTTGTTATATGTCAAGTAACTTGTAATGAATTCTTAGAAACTCAGCAATATACTCGCTTCAGTAAGAGTCATTCAATGACAAGTAACTTATAATGAATTGTTAGTAACGTTTGTTATATGACAAGTAACTTGTGATGAATTGTTAGTAACTCAGCAATATACTCGCTTCAGTAAGAATCATTCAATGCCAAGTAACTTGTAATGAATTGTTAGTAACATTTGTTATATGACAATTAACTTGTAATGATTGTTAGTAACTCAGCAATATACTCGCTTCAGTAAGAATCATTCAATGACAAGTAACATGTAATGAATTGTTAGTAACATTTGTTATATGACAAGTAACAATTGTGTTAGCATTAGTAATATAAAATATCTCATAAATAAATTACTTAAATATATCAGTAACTCAATATATTTTCAAAGTAACGCATGAAAAATAACAATTGTATTTACTGTAACTTTTTATTATATGAAATCAAAACACCTTTGAACAAAATCAATTAGGACTACAAATCGTGTATCAAAATGAATAAAAATGATATTATGAATACCATTTCTCATATTTCAATCATACTTCTCGAACAAATATTGCTTACGATCAAAATATGTATTATTCGTAATTGCTTCTGAAATATGCCGATCACAATCCATTCGTGAATTTACCATGAACGAAACCTAATGAAAAAATATTATCAAAGAAAAAACAACAATTAAAACGCAGGATCAATGAAAATATAAAATCAACAATTGAAATACAATACCTTTGGCGAGCGAAAATTGTCTCCAATCGATAATAAAACACAATGATTCGTGAGAATGATCGCTCGAACCCCTCTCGAAATGTGACAAAATGGGTTTTTTCTCAATACAATATCAGACGATACCAAAAAAGTCTACTGCTATTTTGGGAAATTCATTAATATTCAAAATTAAAAGCATTGTCGTTACTATTGTCGTTCCTAAAATCATGGGATTGAGAGATTTGATCTAACGGTGGATAAGATGGGCTCAATTTAACGCAAATGGGCATAGTGCTCTCTGGATAAAAATCCTATATATATATATATATATATATTTGATGCTACATCATAACATAGGTAACTTATCTACATCATGCGTCTTTTCCTAATTTTTTTATCTTTTTTGAAAAATGCTTCTGTGGATTTTCATAACTATATCCCTCTAATATGTCATTCAAATTTCGTCAAAAACAGAGACTCCTATATCCTCCATCCAGAACATGAAAAATACAGCAAATATATGACCGTTAAAAAATGATTGTCTGGATGAAGGCCGTAGGAGTCTCTGTTTTTGACGAAATTTGAATAACATATTAGGGGGGATATAGTTGTGAAAATCCACTGAAGTATTTTTCAAAAAAATAAAAAAATTTGGGAAAAAGGATGCATGATGTAGGTAAGTTACCTGCATCATGATGTAGGATCCTTTTTCTCATATATATATATATATATGAGAAAAAGGATTCTACTCCATGGAGTAGCTTACGTACTCCACTTTCATTTTTTCATTTTTTTATTTTTTTGGAAAAATGCTTCCATGGATTTCCATAACTATATCCCTCTAATATGTCATTCAAATTTCATTAGAATCCGAGACTCCTACGGCCTCCATCCATACAGTCATTTTTTAACGGTCACAGATTTGCTGTATTTTTCATGTTCTGGATGGAGACCGTAGGAGTCTCTATTTCTGACGAAATTTGAATGACATATTAGAGGTATATAATTATGAAAATCCGTGTAAATATTTTTCAAAAAAAATAAAAAAAATTGAAAAAAAAAGAAAGTGGAGTAGGTAAGTTACCTACTCCATGGAGTAGGATCCCTTTCCTCTCTCTCTCTCTCTCTCTCTCTCTCTATATATATATATATATATATATTAATGGGGGGCAACCAACATTTCCGCCCCCGCATCATTTTCGATATTTTTTATTTTTTTCAAAAAATATCATCATATATATATTCATCCCTATATCCCTCCTATATGCCATTCGAATTTCGTCAAAAACAGAGACTCCTATGACCTCTATCCAGATAGTAATTTCTTAACAGTAACAAGATTTTTTAAATCGACATCATCTTGATGGAGGCCATACGAGTCTCTGTTTCTAACGAAATTCGAATGACATATAGGAGGGATATAAGGATGAATATACATGGTAATATTTTTTAAAAAAAAAATAAAAAATGTCGAAATAGGGGGTGGGGCAGCCATATTAGTTGCCCCCAAATGGCAGCCCCATTAAATCCATACATATACATACATACATATATACATATACATATATATATATATGAGAAACTTCAAATGGAGGTGGGGTTCTCACCACATATATGGTGAGTCACCCTCAATTTAGGCATCTTTTCAATATATTTTACAATTTCTTATTTCATACATATAACAATAAATATTAACACAACATGTATAGTGAAATAAAATTATCAAAATATTATTATATTAGATGGAAAGGTAATTTAAATTTGGATGCTATATTTTACAAAATTCATTAATCTACAATGTGCAGTTTATACTTTTACAAAACTGTTACAGAGTTTTTACTAAATTCACAGTGGCCTTTACAATTTCAGAAAAGTCCCCACCTCATTTGAAAGGTCTTATATATATATATGGTTGATCCTATGAGAGCCAGAAATTGTGGGAGCATGAGAGCAGTGAATCTTGATCACCAGATTCTGCTCATCTCCGTCCTCCTGCAACCAATGAGGAGAGAGATACTTGAATTTAGTGGTCTAGAATCATTGCTCTTGTACTCTCACAATATCAACCCCCTCTCTCTCTTGAGGAGGATATTGAAAGGTACTTGAGCATCTCTACAGTGCATGTAAAAATCGAAACCAAGAAGAATTTTTGCTATCACCAACCTGAACGCCAATAGTCACAATTTCGGATCGTATCATACGCAATTTCAAAAGTTTCAATGCACACCAAATTTTGCTACACAATTAAATCTCCTGGTAATCTAGGTAAGAGAATGGTTATCCAAAAGTTGCACATCTAGTGGCGCCTATTTTCAACCAAGTATTGTGAAAGTGGTGTGTGTATATATAGATATATATATAGAGAGAGAGCTAGCTTATTCTATGAAAGCCCAAAACTGTAAGAGCACGAGAACAATGAGTCTGGAACTTTAAATTCTATCTCATCTCTCTCCTCCAAGCAATCAACATAATCTAATAGCCCTAGACTCACTGCTCTCATGCTCTCACAATTTTTGGCTCCCTCTCTCTCTCACAGACACATATATCCACTAGTTACTCATTCTTTGAGGAGATACCAATTGTGGAGTGTTTTAACCACCAACTCTATCAAGAAAACTCAAAGTTACCTTCACTTAGAAATAGCTAGACATTTTTTTCATTCGGTTGACCACTACAAAATCCATATAGGATTCTTGACTCTAACTTAGGGAAGATGAGTATCGCATGTAATCAAATGTATAATATTAGAAATTCACTTATTCTTCGCTTTTGTTGGCGTCACTATACAGTGGTCTCTCACCATTTTTTTATTTTTATTGAATGCTTAAAAAAGGCTTCAGTTATCGTGGTCTCTTGAAGCGTATTTGATTTAAGCATTCAATAAAAATAAAAAAAATTTGGTGGCATTTTAGTTTTTTTATTGGAGGCAAAGAGATTATGGAGTGGAATGCAGCAAGAGTCAATTTTTATGATTTTACCAACGTAGATACAAAGCAATCCAGAAATATCTTTGTTCAGATTTTGCTCATGATATGGCTTGTATGAAGCTATTGCAATTTAGATGATTACATACATTTTATATAAAAAAGGAAAATAAGAATGATGATTTTGTGTGAATTTGGTAAATAAACACAAAATATTTAGTAAACAATAAATAAAATAAAAACAAACTACATATTGATGTTGAGTTGCCGCATGATGCCAAAATGAAACGGTGATTTTTGTTACACTAAAAAATTAATTTTGTCATGTCGATACTGATGCATGAATTAAGTGATTTTTTAGATAATCATTATAACGAGTAAGTACAAGGCAAGCTAGATTCGATCTAAAGGGACAAGACAAATTACTCGACTTTACAACAAACACATATTCTTAAAATTTTTATCTTTGTATCTGAGGTGAATCATATATCATCCATGTACCCCTCCATTTATACACTTTATCCTTGGATGTGAAAGCATACCTACTCAGTTTCATGTTCGAAGAGAGCCATCACTGAAATGGCCTCTTTGAAGATGAATAGGCTAAGGTCCATTGTTTAGAGCAATCTACGTCAAGTCAACTTGAAACTACAAAACCCTAAATAGAAATGATAGCATTCTTTAAGATACCTCTCGATCTCTTAATTGATCGATCAACAAATTAAAGGATCGTGTTATAGATTTTCTCAGAGTCCCCAACTCATGATTGTCGAGCAACAAGGATGACATTAAATTTATCTGAGATCTATTATCAAGGAGTTTATGGTCAATTGTCTATTTAATTAGAAATCTCACAAAAGATGTAGTGAGCTCATGATTCTTTATACTTTGATAGGAGAACATTCTTGATTGTGTATAAGGTTGTTTTGATCAACATGTTTCTCAATCCGCGAATTCATATTCTATATCTTTCTATTTGGATTGCTCCTTAATTTAAATTTATTTTCAATGCAAGAAAATGCTTCAAAGCTTTGTGAAGGGACCTTCAGAAAGACATGGTCCTTGCACTTTTTTCCATGTCAGGATCCACAACTTTTTTGTTTTTCATTTTCTTCTTTCTCGACAAAATGCATCACGAAAGGGAATCATTTCAAGGTTGGAACCAAATCAACCAGGTCAGTTTCATTCAACTTGAATCAACTTGTACATTTCGAGAATAAGAATCAATCTTAGAATTTCCAATATTCTCCAATTCAACACTAAGATCTATTAAAGGAATTTATGCATTTGCCTCTTGGCCTTAGTAGGATCACCATCATGGTTTTCTACGTCGAACTACAAATCTAACTCAACCATACATCTCCCTTTATTATATTTTTCCTCTTTTTCATTTTTTTAAATTTTCATTACTTTGGTGAGTGAAATTGTGAAACCTGGGATTTTGAACCAAAAATATGAACAAGTTAGCGGTGATCAAATGTGTGTAGCCCACTACAAAAATCATATAAAATCGAATTTAATATGATTGTGGCATAAGATAACAAGGATACGTGTGAGTCCTCGTCAAAAATCCAACGCATCCAAAAAAGTTCATAAATCGAGTATCGGACGAGGAAGTTAAGGCCATTTAAGTAGAAAGGGATCATGTTTAAAAATCATGTGAAGTTAGGTGAGATCCTCTTAAGTATCTTAACCAAATATGAGAATGTGCGATATATAAGGATCTTTATGCTTTCCCCTTAACCATTTGAGAACCCTAACCATTCCCTACCTCCACTCTACCTTTTAGCTCATAGGAGCTCCGAAAGGGTCATCAGAGTCTATCAAAGTTGGTCATCCAACCCCAAATTTGTGTGGGAGCTCCGTACGAATGAGGAAAGCTCAACCTCGAGTTTTCAAGGTGACATATCTTCATTCTCTATCTCATATATTGTTTTTAGTCACAGTTTGATTCTAACCATGATATCTTCATGTTCTAAGGTTGTTGTAAGCATGCAGAAACTCGATGGACAATCAGATACATGGCATATACAAGTTGCGCGTATTGTTGCAATATTCTATCGAATGGAACGAATATTCTAGTCGAAGGGGGCGTAGAATATTGCTATCATTTCAATATTATGTTCGACTGAAAGTTCCTAAATATTCAGTCTGAATATTCGAGCATTTGGCTGACTATGCAACAGACTGTTGATTTTTTTTAGTTTCATTTATCCATGTATCACCACAACTATTAAAGCTCCATATAATAAATTATTAATTGCTGCTTTTATTTTAAACTCTTACTGGTTGATGACCATATATGTACATGTATATATATTAGACATAATATATATATATAAGTAAAATTACACAACTGAATAATTATGAATTTCTCCCGAACACAGAATATTCTTTATTTAGTGATCAATTCTACTGAATACTGAACACCAACTTTTGCAACATTGCACATGAGAGCATCCATGTGAGTTATTAATCCCTCCTTTTTATGTAACGCGATTTTATGCAAGCATATGTCTAGACTCTTCTAGTTATGCTTCCCCTCACAACAACATATTTTGATGAGTCATCCTAAAAAATTATTTAGTTGTAGACCTCGCAAAGCAACCCATCAAATAATTTTATTTCTTTTCTTTATTTACTTGTTGGAAGTACAAAATCGAACACAAGAAGATAGGCTTTCAGTTGTGTGACTACGATGAATCCTTAGTGGATATGTGTTTCCTTATTTTCCTTTTAGGCGTTTTGTGGTATTTTACAAATTTTATCTTAATATTTTTATTTTATATTATTTTTATGATTTTAATTAGTCATATGTACAATTATGTAATTTTTGCAATTTTATTGGTTTTGTATATTTTATAAATTTTATTTTTGGATTTTTAGTATTTATTTCTTCTATATTTGATCTCTTTCCAAACTCATATAAGTATATTAATTGCAAAATTAAATTTGAATTTTTTTTTCAATTTTATATAGTTTTATATGTCATTCATAGTTTTACAAAATTTTATAAATTTTTAATAAATGATCATTTGAAAAAATTGGGATAAGGGAATATATGAGTTTTGACGCCTTAAATATGGCTAAATGTGATAGATTTTCATGAGGTTGTTGTCGTATAAAAACATACCTTAATATCTAATATAGCTATTGTTTTATGTTTTTAGAGTTTTATATTTTTTTTACATTTTTAAATATCTTCTACTATATATAATCATAATTTTAATTTTTGGATATATGATAGAGTATTGTAAGAGATATACTGTATATATTTGGGATTTTCAAGTGAGTATTTGATTCTTAGTGTATTTTGAAGTTTGCTTTCCAATTTTTATAGTTTTTATTTTTAAACATTAGTAACCTGTTATAATTTTGAAAACCAAAATTAGGTGGTATGTGTGTGTATGAAGTAATAGTGCATATTTATATTTTTTGAAAAAATAAGTGACATGTAGCTCAGAAAATTACTTAAGTGAATTCAGTAAAACAATTATTTTAAGCTTAAAATCAATAAGATTAGAAAATATATTTATTAGTGTGTAGACATCCTAAATATCTACACGATGGCAAAATTTGAGACTTAAATTCGACATAGAGATAATAATAGCAATTGTTATAAAATCTCAATATTTTTTTTACCCAATAGGATTTTTATGCCAAAATAACCAGAGTTCACGCTAATATAATATACTTCAAGTTTTTATTTTAAATTATCAATGTTACATCATATTTTGTACTTTACATGTCAAGTAACACATATTATGGTTACATAGATTTAGAAAGTTTAGATGACGCTCAAAAAGTGTATTTATGTCTATAAATTATATTAAAATTAATACAAATACCTTACATTCGATCCATGAGCCAGTCCAGCTCAAATCTAAGTCGGGCTTGGGCCTTAAAGCATGACCCATGGATCGACCTGATTCTGACCTGGACAGAGGGTTTTAGAACCTGCCCTGCACTTTAGCCTAGTCTATCCTCGTTTTCCTACCTATATGTTAGGATTTCCTACATTGATTCTCATCCTTCTCCCCAATCCTCACAAATAAAGTTAAATATAATACTCTTTCTTGCTTATTTCCTCTCTCCATGCTTTTATAAATAAAAGATTGAGAAAAAGACATGAACCATGATTCATAAGAACGAGACATAATCTATTACGGGTAACATCCACTACAAAAAAATTAAGCTATAGCAACGATTTTTTCAAATTCCGTCATTAAATTAGCCTTTGTTAAATATATAACGACGATATTATTCATTGCAAATGATTTTTTCATACTCAAAATTAACGACAAATATAATATACGTCGTTATATTTATTAGCAAACAACCCACATATCGACAATTATCCGTTGCTATTTTTTTAGACTTCTAATTATTTGTCGTTAAATTTTGAATTAAAAATAATAACGATTAGTTGATATTTTGAAAAATAGCAACAGATAAGCATCGCTATATGAACCGTTACTAATGATATAATGACATATATGATATTCGTTGCTAATTTGGAGTACGGAAACTCATTTTGCAACGAATAACATCGTCACTATATATTTAACAACGGCTAATTCAGTGACGAATTTTGAAAAAACTATCACTATAGCTTAATTTTGTTGTAGTGAGCTCTGCTTTATCCCTTCTCATAAGTACTCTCAAGCTCGAACTCCTTGTGGGAGACAAGTACCCATGATTGTGTTAGGAGATCACACAAAACAATCGTAAATTTGTAATATATAAGGTAACATAGGGGTATGTATGCAATTCACATAAACAATAAGGGTTCAAATGTAAAGTATTCCAGAAGGAGTATATCTGTAAAATGCCTCGGACTTCACCTCCACTCCTCCTCCTCCCCCTTCATATACGGACCTCAACTCTGCCCAGACCGAGAGCAGTTTCTTTTCCAGGTGCCGGTGGGTTTGCTCTAAATCTCACGAGTTCTTCTTCTTCTTCTCACTTGACAAGACAGAGCAAGATGGTCGCGTTGTCGGAATCGGTGACGCATGTGGTGGTGCCGTTGCGGCGCTCATCGGCATCGGCTTCGCTCTGCTGCAGTGGATTTTGGTCTCTAGGGTGAAGGTGGCGAGGGTAGGCGATGGTACTCGAGCGCCCTCATCGAGGAGCAGGGTGACGAGGAGGTCGGACCCGTAGACCAGGGCGTCATCAACAAGTGCGCCGAGATCCAGAACGCCATCTCCGAAGGTTCTTCCTTCAACTTCAACTGCTCTACTATTGCCATTTCATTCCCGTAGAATTTTGAGTTGTTTCTTGGGATGATCCGATCAAAGTCTGTGTTTTTGAAAAAACTATGGTGGATTAGATACGTGGTTTTGTTACTGTTGTTATAATTGCAACAAAAAAAGGTGCCCTAAATGGATACGATAATACATGCAGGAGCTACGTCTTTCCTCTTCACGGAGTACAAGTATCTGAGCATCTTCATGGTGGTCTTCGCCGCCATCATTCGTCTTCTCGGCTCGGTGAAGGGCTTCAGCACGCAGCCACAGCCCTGCGGCTACAACAAGGATATCGTCTGCAAACCCGCTCTCGCCAACGCGCTCTTCAGCACCATCGCCTTCCTCCTCGGCGCCCTCACCTCCGTCCTCTCCCGGCTTCCTCGGCATGAAGATCGCCACCTACGCTAACGCCAGGACCACCTCGAAGCCCGCAGGGGTGTCGGCAGGGCGTTCATCACCGCCTTTCGCTCCGGCGCTGTCATGGGGTTCCTCCTCGCCGCCAACGGCCTGCTGGTTCTCTACGTCTCCATCAACGTGTTTAGGCTCTACTATGGTGACGACTGGGAGGGCCTCTACGAGTCCATCACTGGCTATGGCCCTCGTGGCTCCTCCATGGCCCTCCTTTGGACGAGTTGGAGGTGGGATCTACACTAAGGCGGCCGACGTCGGCGCCGATCTCGTCGGTAAAGTCGAGAAGAACATCCCGGAGGACGACCCGAGAAATCCTGCTGTATGTTAATCACACCGAGAAGATTTTCATGCAACTATATATCACTTCACATTTTGATGTTGGGTTCTCAAATGCACAGGTGATTGCTGACAACGTCGGCGACAATGTGGGTGACATTGCCGGGATGGGATCCGACCTGTTCGGCTCCTACGCGGAGTCGTCTTGCGCCGTCGCTGTTCGTGGCGTCGATCTCCTCCTTCGGCATAGAGCACAATTACGCGGCGATGTCGTACCCTCTCCTGATCAGCGCGATGGGCATCGTGGTCTGCCTGATCACGACGTTGTTCGCGACGGATTTCTTCGAGATCAAGAGCGTGGGACAGATCGAGCCGTCCCTGAAGCGCCAGCTTCTCATCTCCACTGTGCTGATGACCATTGGGATTGCCGTTGTTAGCCTCACCGCTCTTCCTTCCTCCTTCAGCCTCTTCGACTTTGGCAATCTCAAGATTGTCAAGAATTGGTACGCATGTCCGCCATTTTTCTCTATGGTTTTCATCATTTGTTGCATTTTTTCTAAATCATTGACGTGGGATTTCTGTAATCGGGGACAGGCATCTATTCTTCTGCGTATCGATTGGTCTGTGGGCAGGTCTCATCATTGGCTACACTACAGAGTACTTCACCAGCAATGCCTACAGGTATATCCGCCATTTTAATCAACACCATCTTCTCCTTGCAGAATTAGCTTTGGTGCTGATGCCAATAGATGGAACACAGCCCCGTGCGGGATGTAGCGGACGCCTGCAGAACCGGTGCAGCCACCAACGTCATCTTCGGCTTGGCCTTGGGCTACAAGTCCGTCATCATCCCTATATTCGCGATCGCTCTCGCGATCTACGTCAGCTTCACCTTGGCCGCCATGTACGGTATCGCCATGGCTGCCTTGGGAATGCTCAGCACAATCGCGACCGGTCTCGCGATCGACGCCTACGGCCCCATCAGTGACAATGCCGGTGGCATTGCCGAGATGGCCGGGATGGATCACAAGATCCGTGAGCGCACGGATGCTCTCGACTCCGCCGGTAACACGACAGCCGCCATCGGCAAGGTTATGCTGTACTCCTTTCTTCTACATAGCTTGTTCCACGTGAAATCGTCGCATGCAGAATGGTATCCCACATGTTTGCATTTGTAATATTCAGGGATTTGCCATCGGCTCTGCAGCTCTGGTCTCTCTTGCACTCTTCGGAGCCTTTGTGAGCAGAGCTGGGCTCAAGGCGGTCGACCTCTTGACGCCCCAAGGTCTTCATTGGGTTGATCGTAGGCGCGATGCTCCCGTACTGGTTCTCCGCCATGACGATGAAGAGCGTCGGCAGCGCGGCGCTGAAGATGGTGGAGGAAGTGCGCAGGCAGTTCAACACTATCCCCGGTCTCATGGAAGGAAGAGTGAAGCCGGACTATGCCAATTGCGTCAAGATCTCCACTGATGCGTCTCTCCGGGAGATGATTCCTCCCGGCTGCGTTGGTCTTGATCTCTCCCCTCATTGCGGGGACCTTCTTCGGAATCGGAACTCTCGCTGGGCTTCTCGCCGGTGCTCTCGTTTTCCGGCGTGCAGGTCTGTGTTTAGTGATGGTCATTACGCATGATCTGCTCTGTCAAACAGTTGTATATGTTCATAACAAATTGGCAAATATAGGTTGCAATCTCTGCTTCCAACACTGGTGGTGCGTGGGACAATGCCAAGAAGTACATTGAGGTGATGCCCATCACCTATTGATCTTAAATTCACGATATTTTATTGATGTGTTTTACAACTTCCAGTCATAATTGTAACAATGTTGGAGTGGATCCTTTGGCATGGGTTGCAGCAGAGTCTGCTGCACATCCGAGAGCCGCTCGTTCTTGATCGAACGGTTCCCACGAATTCGTATTATCATACGAATTCGTGGGCTGCAACCCATACCACATCAGAGGATCCAATTCATCAAAATTAACTATGTGGTTAAGCATACAAACTTCCATCTTAGAAGATCATAGATCTTTGTAATTGCCTGACCTATAACAATGATTTCTCTGTGGGACTGACGATGTAGGCCGGTGCCTCCGATCATGCGAGAGCGCTAGGACCGAAGGGATCCGATCCACACAAGGCGGCCGTGATCGGCGACACGATCGGAGATCCTCTCAAGGATACATCAGGGCCGTCCCTCAACATTCTGATCAAGCTGATGGCCGTTGAGTCGCTGGTGTTCGCTCCGTTCTTCGCGGCACACGCGGCCTGATCTTCAAATGGCTGTCAGATGGTTCTCCTTAGATGAGTGTTTCTGTCCACGTTATTTGGAGTATAATTACAGGGTTTTGCAGTTTACCCTCTCTGCCTCCTTATCCTCACAAGTAGCTTAAGGTCCCCTTTGTAAGGAGAAGGATCTATGCAATAAAAGTGTCCATCCACAGGTTTGCTGTTTGAATGTTGCTGCTGTTGTTCATAAGGTGTTCTTCTGAATGTGTGAGAGATGTTTATTTTTGTGCTTGATAAAAATACCGTTGCTTTTTTTTAAGTCAAATATGCATTTTTTAGTTATATGATTAAAAAATTTAGGGTTCTGTGTAAAGAAGAAGATGAACAGTGAGGATGTGCCAATTAGTACGAATGTTCATAAAAAAAATAGGTAAATTACAATTTGGATCCCCATCTACGGGGTTCTGCTTTCCTCGCCATGCAAGTTTTTACGGGTGCGGAGTCAAATGAGAAGCACCTCGGGTCCGAAAGTTGCGCACGGGTGCAAACCCGTTTACACGTCTTGGAAGATCCTGAGATTCAGGAAACGTGGTTCACCCGGACCCGTTACTACCACACGAACAATCAACCTTTATTGTGCCGGCATCAAGGATGTCGTCCAAGCTGCTGAGGACGCGCTCGTGTTAGGTCATCATCTTCATCAAGATAAAGAGGACTCGGCATCTGGGCTGGGGGGGCCAGTAAGTTTGCCCATGGAGGAGGCCAGGCGTCTATCGTGTGATTCACAGCTCGGGGCCCTGTATTGTCGGATTCGGCACCAGGGTTGGAGTTGGAAGTGTGCTTATTCGCCCAGGAGGAGGTGCGCCAGCAGGGTTCGGAAAGGGGAAGTCGAGTGGGAGGGACTGAAGGGATTGGGTTGGCTGTGGTCCTGAGGAAGGCGAGGGGCTCGGCGGTGTAGCTGCGGAAACCCACCATGATTTGTCACCGGGGGGGAGAGAACGTGAGGGGGGTGGAGATTCTCGGCGGGTCGGCTAGTGTTTTGAGAGGAAGGGGGTGGCGGCGAGGAGGAGACGGGGAAGGAGGGCAGCAGAGTCTGCAACAGGGGTGAGCCAGGATGTGATAAATTCAACTGCAGAAATAGTCGAGTCAGCATCTCCTATCGGACGTCCAAGTTACTTTCAGCTTGCTGGACAGAAATTTGCAGAAAGTTGGGGGTAATAGCCCCTTTGAAGAAGGAAAAATATTGTCTTTATGAAGGTGATGTCTTGGAATGTGAGGGGTCTGGGCCGCCCCGAGAAACGACTTAGCGTCAGGAATCTTGTCTTCAAGGAACATGCAGATAGTGATGTTGCTACAAGAGACGAAAGTGTCAAGGGGAGGTGTTGATTTGTGGAGAGACCTGGGGGTGGGGATGGTTTTTGAGTTTGCCGAGGTGGAGGCCCATGGTACGGCAGGTGGCCTCCTTACGGGCTGGAAGAAGGATGTTTTTGAGAAAGTAGGGAGCAGCGTTCGTTGTTTTCTCTCTCGGTGAGCGAAGCATCGTCATGATGGTTTTTGCTTTACAGTGACAAATGTTTATGGTCCTACCGGGACTGTTCGTGCTCACTCGCTGTTGATCTGATCCAGGTAGGATCTATAGTAGAGGACGATGTGTGGCTCATTGGAGGGGACCTCAACTTAACTCTTCTTCCAGAGGATCGACCTAGGCATGGCGGGGGTACTGATCCGGGTTCTGAAGCTTTCACGAATTTTGTCCATTCGTAGGGGTTGTCCTTATTGGATGCAGCAGGGTGCGCCTACACTTGGCGCAATGTCAGATCGAGATCTCGTCTAGATAGATTCTTCCTTTCGTCTGAAGGAATGGAGCGCTTCCCTCTCTCTCGGGCTTGGGCTTTACCGAGATCACATTCTGATCATACGCCGATTCTGTGGTCTAGTGAAGAGAAGACGAGGACAAGATTTTGCTTTAGATTTGAGAGATCATGGCTCTTAGAAAGTGGCTTCAAGGAGGAGGTGACTTCGCGTTGGAATGGGTGGAGTCCGGAAGGGTCCGCCGTCATCCGCTTTGCAAGCAAGCTGGCCCTATTGAAAAAGTTTCTTTTGTCTTATGGGAAAGAGGTGAGGGCGAGGTGGAAAAGCCCAGAGGGAGATAGCACAGGAGGGAGTTGTTCGTCTAGACGGGCTGGATGATCAGAGAGAACTAAACCAGGAGGAGTTTGCAGAGAGGGCGCGACTTCTAGAAGAGATAATGTTGGAAGACAAGAAAGAGGAGATAGAATGGAGGCAGAGATCGAGGCAGAAGTGGTTGAGGGAAGAGATGCAAATACAAAATTTTTCCATTCTATGGCATCGGGAAGAAGAAGACAGAATTACATCCAGGAGTTGGAGGTCGGGGGTGTTAGGGTGGAAGGAGATGCACAGCTGGGGCAGGCTCTCAGGGGACATTTTGTGCAAGCGTCTAGGAAAAGAAGGGGGGAAGGCTGGGGGTGGGTGGGGAGAGGGGTGGAAGTATTGCCGGAGGAGCAAGCGGAGGGGCTTGAGCTCCCTTTGAGGAGGAGAAATTAAAAACGCGGTTTGGGGGCTCAATGCAGATGGTGCCCCTGGTCCAGATGGCTTCCCGGTCTTCTTCTATAGAGAATTCTGGAGTTTGTTGAAGGGTGAGATTCTAGCAGTGGTCAATGAGTTTAGAGAGGGGAACATGGGATTCGAGAAAGTAAATAGGGCGCTACTGGTACTCCTCCCCAAGAAAGACCATCCATTGAGAGTGGAAGACTACAGGTCGATAGCGTTGTCTAATGCCATTTACTTGATTGTAGCAAAAGTTTTGGTGAATAGACTCAAGAAGGTCCTTGACTCGGTGATTCTTCAGGGACAGTCTGCTTTCATACCTGGTAGACAGATGACCGACGGCTTGATAATGGCACTCTGAGATCTGTCTTCATGGAAGAGGGCGAAGAAGAAAGGTATAATTCGGAAGATCGATTATGCAAAAGCTTACGACTCCGTGGACTGGAGCTTTCTATGGGCATCTCTGAGACGTCGTGGATTTCAGATCTTTGGATTGCATGGATGAAGAGATGTGTCACTACCTCTTCTTACTCAGTCATGGTGAATGGGAGACCTAAAGGGGGGTTTTACCAGCCTCAGAGGGGAGTTCCGGCAGGGTTGTCCACTAGTGCCGATGCTATTTGTCTTGGTTGCTGATGCTTTAGCAGTGTTGTTCAGGCGTGCGGTAGAAGATGGGTGGTGCGAGGGATTCTGCTATGGGCCATCTCAGTACCTCTTCTACAATATGGTAGATGATACGGTGATATTTCTCGAAGGATCAGAGGAGATGGCTATAAGGGCAAAGCAGATCGTGGAGGTCTTTAGTAGTCTTTCGGGTCTTCAGATAAACAAGCAAAAGTCGGTTGTGATTCCACTGGGGTTGGGGGTAGACGAAGGTGGCAGAATGGTAGCAATGATGGATTGTCCGCTGGGAGAGTTGCCGAGTTCTTATTTGGGTCTTCCCCTTGTCGCCGGCAAGCTTAAGAGGTCGTATTGGGACATGGTTCTACAGGAATAGAGAGGTGGTTAGCTGGTCACCCTTTCTAGAGGAGGAAAGCTGGTCCTTCTGAAACATGTGTTGTCAGCAATCCCTATTTTCTTCTTCTCTACTCGATTGATGCCAGTAAGTGTACGTAAGAAGATTGAAACCATGATGAGGAGGTTTTTTTGGTCAGATGGCAAACAACATAGATCGGGGATGCATCTGGTTGGCTGGGAGGAGCTGATGCGACCGCGAGGCGAAGGAGGTTTGGGTTTTCAAGATGTGGCTTGCATAAACAAGGCTCTTTTGGCGAAGCGGGTCATTGAGATTTGGGGTAAGTCGGAAAGTTTGATGGCCAGACTCTTGCGCCAGATTTATGGAGTTCGGGGCTCTTTGGAGGTTGCGAGTGTGCGGTTTGAATCTCCGCTGTGGCGAGGAGTGCGAGAAGTTCTACCGTTGCTGGCTCCGAGACTACATCCGAAGGTTGGTGATGGAGAGGGCTTTAGATTCTGGATGGATGATTGGACAGGGGATGGGCTGCTAAATAGTAGGTTTCCGAGGCTTTTCGCCTTAACGACAACAAAGGAGAGCTCTTTGGCCCAGGTTGGGACATCAGGATCTTGGACTCCCCAGTTCGTATCGATACTTTCAACCCAGCGTTCAGAGGAGCTCGCCAGAATGCATTCAGAGATTCCATCACCTGATTGCATCACCCAGGGGAGAGACCACTTTGAGGGGGAGGGAGGCAGATTCTCTACGAAGAAGGCGTACAAGGAATTCATGACACCCATTCCGCCCCTGGATGCAGACACGCATAGATATGAAGATTATTTGGAATAGCAGAGCCCCATGCAGGGTAAAAATTTTTCTTTGGTGTTTGAGAAGGGGAAGATTGTGCGACAAAGCAAGGAGGGGAAGACTGTTCGGCATTCCTGATACTCTATGCGATAGATGCGGGGAGCACGTGGAAGATATGGATCACTTGTTCTTCAGATGTCCGACATCGGAGAAGGTTTGGAATGAGATTGGGGTCCCTTGGTTTTCGTCGGGAGGTGCGGCTGATTTCTGGAATTCGGTGAGATTGGTGGGGGGCAACTCTACAGATGATTGTACTCTGCCTTTTGCGGTTCTTTGGGCCATTTGGGGGGGGGGGGGGGGGAGGAATGATCTCATCTTTAGATCTCAAAGATTTTATCCAGAAAATGTACTCGCACTAGCTAACTCTCTGTATCGTCTCTGGAGCTCCGTGTAATGTATTCCATCTTTCTTAATAATATTTACTTAATGTGGTGAATCCCATCTCGGCATGTCACCCTCGTGTTATTCAAAAAAATCTACGGGTGTTCTGGAATGGGTCCTCATCTTTAAATTGTAATGATTCGGGTCCTAAGAACGTTAACGTAATGAATTTTTGAGGTTGATGACGAATATGCCGTTGTATAAAAGTTGAAACCCAATCCCCATTATCTTCTCGACAAGGAAAAATTCATCATGAATCTAAAAATTTCCATTTTCTAAACGGCCCTAGGACCCGAATCGTTACAATTTAAAGATGGTGATCCATTATGAGATTAGACACATAAATAGTGAGTCAAATTGTAATTTATCCTAAAAAATATTTTATCAACTTCACATTTCTAGGTTTTAATTTCCAAGATATTATCTAAGGCGTGAGGAGCACGGATGAGAATTAGGGATGCAAACAGACATACAGATATAGGTAGTGTCAAATCCTTATCTTTTTCAAAATATGGATACAGATACGGAAATGGATATCATACAGATATCCAAAATTGAGTGTCGTATCCTTAAATATGGATACAGATTCAGAATCGGATAATCACTTATTCGGATACAGATATTTAAGAAACAGATACAAATTATCTTTTAATTAAAAATGATGTTTTTACGAACTTGTAATTGATGGATGACTACTCTTAAATTCAATAAACTTACAATGTTACATAATAACAAGAAATAAATTAAAATATTGAATGAAATAAATTGAAGATCATATAATAAAATTGTATGATGACATACCTCTGTCTTCCTTCATTTGAAATGTTTCCAAAATATATGTAATATTGTAACATTGTAACCAACTAAAAAGATAAATGTGATATGGTATATTTCGAGAAATGACATTATGATAAATTATAAAAGTTTATTACTTTTTTTTGACATTTCATGATGAGGTACAGTTTCGTGTCAAAGCTACATTGAGACATGCAAAATATTTGTGAAGATGAAATTAAATATGGATAATACAGAGTATCCGTATTTACGAAAAATATATACATCCGAATCCGTATCTAGAAAAAAAATATAATGGCATTCGTATCCGAATCTGTATCCGCAAAAAATTAAAACTAATATTCATATCTGTATCCACTAAAATCTGAAATGTATATCTGTATCCGCTTAAAAGCGGATACGATAGTGGACAAAAGTGTATATATATATATATATATATATATATATTTGCATCCGGTTGCATCCCTAATGAGAATGCATTCTTATAGAGAGGATTGTCTGCTGCAGGCCGAAATACAGCAGATTATGTAGTAGCCGTGTGCACCGCTCAATCACGATGGAGCGGTTCGCTTGATTTTTCATTTTTTATGAGCTCGTACCGTGCAAAATCGTGTGAACCGCTTGATAAAGATTAAGCGACTCACACCATCACAGCAAAGACAACACCACAGCAGAGGATCTGCCTCCGCATTCTTATGTCTTATGTGTACATATACGAAGATTAACGATATAAAACATATTACCATATTCTTTACAGGTTGGGAACAGTCCAAATGCAGATATCAGCATAAAAGCTTCGTCGATGAGCTTTGAGCTTTAACCCAACATACTTTGGGTAGCTTAAATGTGTAACAATGATGTTTTATGTATTTATAACATCAATAGTGATCATGTTTTTATATAATCTGACTACACAAATCATCGCTAATATTTTTTAAATATTTGTATAATTTCATAATTAACTGTATTATAATTTTTTATTTATTGGAGAATAATATTATTGTAGATAAAAGTACTCATGCCTTGTATTTTCAGCTAAATATTCAATCTATATTAACCTTATTTAAAAAATGAAACGTTTTCATTATGACAACTTTATTAGCTTGTGGCGATAGAAATTTCGTTGTCGTAAGATATAAAATACAGTAGCCACAAGGAATTTATTTTGTAGTTCTTACTCAGTTACATTCTCAATTTTTACATTGTAACACGATCTATCACTAGCGATGAAATGGATATGAATATATCTGAATATACATAGATAACATTCGAAAAATCAGATATCTGAATATCTATTAATCAAACATGAACCGGATAGTGATATCTATTGTAAGAGATTTCTTGGTTGTTGATCTTCCTTTTTGTTAGTGGATGGATATGATCCCTTTAACCACTCAATCACTCTCATTCCCTTTGCCAAAGAAACTCTTCATCAATGTGACCGCTCGAAAATAAATGCGGAAGCGACTTGTCAATGAAGACAACAACATTGTTATGAGAAAGTGACGATCATAATAACATAAAAAAGCAGTAAAGATCCAACATAGAAAATATAACACTAATAAATTTCTTAAGTCCAAAAACTACATATATAACACATGTTAAGAAAATTACGTTAATCATGATTTCTTATTCAATGAGTAAAATGACATCCTTCCAAAAACAACTCATAATAGTCTCGTATCACTATAGAAATCTCATAGCTCACAAACTACCCCTAGGAGGTGGATCGTCTGCAGTACTGCAAACTCTGCAGTAACTACGGGAGCCGCTCGATCTTGATCGAGCGGTTTGCATGAATTTACACGGTATGGGTCCACAAAAAGTGTGAATTTGTGTGAACCGCTCGATCAAGATCGATCGGCTCCAAGGATCCATCATTTTACTGCAGAATCTGCATGCAGTAATGCAGAGGATCCTCTCGCCTACCCCTAACCCTAGCCTCCCCCCCGATTACAAGATAATACATATTATGCTATGAGCATAAAGCTCACTATTTATCGAGATGACATCAAGCCAATTATGCAGAGAAAATTAGGTTTAAAATTAAGCTGGTTTAAAAACTTGTCTATAACATAGTGAATAAAAGATACCTATCCTCTACATGATGACATTTATATTTTTCTTGTTCACTTTATTATAAAAATGTGCTGGTTAGTAGTTACAACATAAAGATACAACTATTGATGGGTGCGAGTTTATGTAATTTTATCGTGTGTGTATCTTATATAATCATAAATGTATAGATAATTGGTCTCAACTAAAGCCTTCCACATCTTGAAGATTTAAAATACATCAGATATATATTTGATAAATAAACCCATAATTTTCTAGTTGCATCATCAGTGAAAGTAATGAAATAAGGAGATTTGTCATGGGATGGTACCTAAGATAGTCTATACACATTTGTATGACCCAACTCCAATCTTTCATGTTCTTACAATCTTTTGAAGCATACTTTCTTCCATTTTCTTAAGATACAAACTTCATAGAAATTTAGATCAACAAGGATCTTCATTCCCTTTTCTTTCAGGTGGACCAACTCGTCCGTGCCATGTACGCTAACATCACACCTAGAGGATGTAATGTTTATCCTTCCATATGAGCTTAATGCAACATATAGGGTCATTTCTTTCCTCAAGACAGGAATAATGACCTCTTGGACATCATCCATGAGTTTGCATTAAATGTTGTCACCACACTACTCTTTGAGGATTGTCCGATAGATATGAGATTCCTTGTTCTACTGGGTACTTGTCTAATATTATTCAATCTCAAGATGTCGTCATTGGATTGGGAGATATCAATGTCGCATCTTTCTATTATGTCGCATCATTTATCATCTTCTAAGTTCATCTTTCCAAAAATCACCTTTCATCTAAATTTGGAGGATGCCCTTTTGGGGTGTTATGAAATGAAGTGCCCAAGTCTACAATCCAAGAATCACTTTGAGCATCTGCTACACATATCAATGCATCGATATCCTTATCATCAATTAGATTTACAGTATTCTTATCTTTATCATTTTCTCCTTTTTTTGTTTTCTTGAAGCCTCGTACTCTATGTTGTGATGCCCCTTTTTTATTGCAATTCCGGTAGATTATGTGCTTTGGATTTCATGATTTGGATCTTCCTTTCTACGACTTTCCCATGGAGTGCTTTTGATTCATATATCTCTTCCTTCCTCCCTCTTTTGTAATCAAGGCAGAATCTAACAAGTGGTCTTCTCCAGATGTCTTTCGCCATGCCTCTTCTCTGAGAAGAAGAGAAACAACATCCTCCTATTTCAATTTTGCATAATCAAATGAGTTCCTAACCTCTACGACGAATACATTCTAAGTGTCACGTAAAATAGAAAGAAGTAAAAGGGCTTTTACTGCATTATCAAAGACGATCTTTACAGACTCCAACTGGTTGATGATATTGTACAATATCATTCCGGTATGCAGCCACCCTGAAGTTCTCACTCATCTTTAAATGATAAGATTTTTCATCAGATAGACCTTATTTGAAAAGATTCGTTGTTGTCTCCATCACAATATTCGACAGCACTTAATAGAACAAGGTTGAGCGTTATCACTCGTAGAGCCTTTCAATCTAGGACCTTTCACACATCATCCTTCATGGCTTTGGGCTTCCTCCTTTCAATTAGAAGAGAGATCCTTTTGGTTCAAAACATCTTCGATATGTCTTCTAAATTGCAAGTTCAATCCATTGAAGATCTTGATTTGTGTTTCTTTTGCCATCTATGTAGAAGTTGTCTCTAAACCACAATTCTCATAACTATTGTTCAGGATGGATTTAATCAAGTACCATACAAATAAGACAAGGACCAGAGAAGAAAATACACAGAATCGCGTAAGACAATAATTTATAATGGTTCACCAATGTGTTTATTCCACTTGCGGACACCAGATTCTCTCTACTATTTATTGAATGATTTTATGATACAATATGTAGTGGTATTAACTCTCCTTTTATATTGCAACAAAAAATAACAGAGGTACCTAATAGTCGTCAACATTAATGCTCAACAAATCATGATTACAAGAGGAGAATTAGCCATCTAATAAATCTCCTCCCAGCTCTTATCAATCATAATCCAGGAGGATGATCGAACACCTTAGCAATCCAACCCACCAACTCTCAGCCAATCAAAAGGCGGTGAGATCAAACACATCAACAATTCTCTCCATCATCTATCAACCAATCAATCTTCACATGATAAAATCCCAACAAGATTTAGGTAGCAATGTTCCTCTGCTTGTTGAATTTTATGGAGAACTTATAAAGATCCGCAATGATATGATGCCATGATTGATGTGTGTATTCATTACAACAAATTTTGATTGCTTGGTCCAAATATACTATAACTTTGGTCGACAATCTATTAGCAATTTTAATAAGATAAAACCTTACAATGCTTAGGCAAAGTTGAAAAGTCAAGATGGGCATGCTTCTTGTTGGCATGTAGATGATGCAATCCAGTGGCGGACCAACATATTTGACATGACCCTAACTTCTCAATTCCCCTTTATTTTGCCCCATTAAGAATGAAATAATATCCCATGTTTGTAATGTTGTGCCCCCCATCTATGGAGAATTGAAAGTCGGAAATGTCGTCTTCATCACGCACGCGCCCTCGACCCCTCTCGGTTCGGCTCTTGCACATTTTCCCTAGGTTGTTGCGCCTCCCTTAAGTCCTCTCTCACGTGGTGACATCGTACCGCAGCCGCCTCTCTCTAGGACGTGTTGTGCACACCCCATTTGCTCATGGACTCGCTGCATCGGTTGCACCAGGTAAGTACGATTTTAGGGATTAATATCATAAAATACATTATATATTACAATGTATTTATGTGTATTTTTTATCCATATTAATGTGTATTTAGATCCTAGAATATAATATGATTTAATATATTAGTTTCACATAATATATCAAATTTTTAGATTTAATGTGTGATATAGAAATCACCTAAGAATGTATGTAAGACACAATTCAATTGGTGTATTTAGATGCAACATATGATATATGATACTATACATATAATTGCATATGTGGATATAGTATCAAGATATAATGTAGAAAATTATAATCTCTATAGTTGAATGTGGATATACTATACATTCAATTGGTCATCACTTTATATTTTCTCTAAGCATTCTTATTCTTTTAGGCGAAAGTTATTCGATTTAATTGAATTTGTAGTAGAAGATCATTTCTATGTGAACAATAATTTCAAGTTAAGCATATTGATAATTTACCATATTACAATTTTGAAAGCAAAAGAATCCACTCCAGGATGTGGTATTGTATCTGTTTTTAGGTTTATGATGCACATAGAAATTATGGTGTTGTCTAGTTTGTAATCCTCTGGCCATAACAGATTGTATGTATGTATGTATGTTTTAAATTTGTTTTATATATAAAAATATCTCTTTATATATCTCCATGCACACGCATATCTATAGTGATTTATTTTTAATATTATAATCTCATTTCATTACTATTATATGTTGATGTGCCCCTCCTAATATGTAATCCTAGGTCCGCCACTGATGCAATCAATGTTGGGACTTTCATGGAAGTTAGTTAGGTGCCCTTACTCATTATGGTTAGGTGAAGCTCAACGCTAGTTTTAACAATCACTTGTTTGATTAAGTGTTCATAGTAGAAGAATCTAAGTAAAGATATTAAAATGTTGCATTCCAACAAGAACAATGTCACTACAAAAAACAGGTTTACACTGACACATGTTTTGGAATCTGTCATTATATCGTTCGTTATTAAATAAATAAAAATTAATAGCAACAACAAATGCAAGTCTCACTGACAAAAGGCATCAAATAATCATTGTTATATGAACCCTCTAGTGATGTAGCAACATATTAGTATTTCAAGTAGGAAACACAATTTTACATTGGATACTATTCGTTTATATATATATATATATATATATATATATATATAGGGTAAAATGTGTATGCCCCCTAGGGGAGCTAACTTAGCTCCCCCCGCCCTTTTTTCCCAATTTTTTTTTATTTTTTTTGAAATCTAAAACCGTGTAAATTCATTATTAAATCTCTATATTATGTTATTCAAATTTCATACGAAACCGAGACTCCTACGACCTCCATCCAAACGGGGTCGATTTAAAAAATCCTGTTACCGTTAAAAAAATGACTGTCTGGATGGAGGCCGTAGGAGTCTCTGTTTCACACGAAATTTTTATGACATAATATAGGGATATAGTGATGAATATTCACGGAAAAAAATTTCAAAAAAAAATAAAAAAATTGAAGAAAATGGGGCGGGGGGAGCTAAGTTAGCTCCCCCTAGGGGGCAGCCCCATTTTCCTCATATATATATATATATATATATAGAGGAAAATGGGGCTGCCCCCTAGGGGGAGCTAACTTAGCTCCCCCCGCCCCATTTTCTTCAATTTTTTTATTTTTTTTTGAATTTTTTTTCCGTGAATATTCATCACTATATCCCTATATTATGTCATAAAAATTTCGTGTGAAACAGAGACTCCTACGGCCTCCATCCAGACAGTCATTTTTTTAACGGTAACAGGATTTTTTAAATCGACCCCGTTTGGATGGAGGTCGTAGGAGTCTCGGTTTCGTATGAAATTTGAATAACATAATATAGAGATTTAATAATGAATTTACACGGTTTTAGATTACAAAAAAAATAAAAAAATTTTGAGAAAAAAGGGCGGGGGGAGCTAAGTTAGCTCCCCCTAGGGGGCATATACATTTTACCCATATATATATATATATAGGGTAAAATGTGTATGCCCCCTAGGGGGAGCTAACTTAGCTCCCCCCACCCTTTTTTCACAATTTTTTTTATTTTTTTTTAAATCTAAAATCGTGTAAATTCATTATTAAATCATTATATTATGTCATTCAAATTTCATTCGAAACAGAGACTCGTACGACCTCCATCCAAACGAGGTCGATTTAAAAAATCCTGTTACCGTTAAAAAATGACTGTCTGGATGGAGGCCGTAGGAGTCTTTGTTTCGCACGAAATTTTAATAGCATAATATAGCGATATAGTGATGAATATTCATGGAAGAAATTTTCAAAAAAAATTTAAAAATAGTGAAAATAGGGTGGGGGAGCTAAGTTAGCTCCCCCAGGGGGCAGCCCCATTTATCCCATATATGTATATATATTACAATGAACATTATAATGCTTAAAAATCTTTGTTACTATTTCCTCGCTTACGTCAAAACTTTAATGGCCTAAAGCCCATCATATATAGCGAGAATAATATTTGAGAACACCGATTATCAAAAAAGACTAGCTGGCCTTTCCATCGATCTTCAATTCGACACTCGAAAAGCAGACAAGGGGCAAGCAAGTGGTGACCAGCTACTCGATCGCCTAGCATCATTCACCTCCCATAAGAGAACATATTTTTCGATTTTTAAAATATATTTGAATTTCTCCATTTTCTCTCTCTTATTAAATATTAAAATACTATGCCAAGTCCTTTAAGGCATAGGCATGCAATTGCATGAAATGGCTCTTCTCGACGAAGTCTTGTAGATTGACGAATTCCATATTGGGCATCATTATAGACCTATTTTGTTGTAATGTGTGTACTCGGAGTGATGAAGCTACAATGGATGCTTTTGGAATGCTTTGATATGTGGGATACGGTGAAAAAATTGTAAACGCTCATCCATTGAACTGATATTAATTATTTTATCAAACATTTGACTACTGAGCTCGAAGTAAATGGTTTGGATTCCACCAAAAAAATGGATCCTAATCAAACCTTGGACATAATGAGCCTCCACTACTAAGTTATTTGCATGCCACTAACCAATAGATTATAAAATATAAACGAGCATGATCCTTTATTTAAGCTTAGATGATGAGGAGATCGAGCACACCACTCCTTCCCCACAAACCATTCCTCAATCATCCCCTAAATAATAAAATATAGTGCTTGCATTATCAATAATGCAAGCATGTCTCCAATCTTTATTATTTCATTGACCCATGAAATATTTAGTGGATGGCACATAATAGCAAACTCAATCGTGTAGTATGTAAAATTCTAACCTAATTTTCTAGGTAACAACAAGTATTAAACAAGTATGTCGCAACAAGGTTAGTTGCATCCATATCTTGCGTTGGAATTAAGGATGAAAACGAATATGAATATAATCATGTTGATATGTGTATGTATATATTTTAAATAAGATGTAAATTTCCTTATGTATGCATGAAGAATATGTATAAGTACATGGATATCCGGAATTTGAATCCCATTAAGAACATGGATGCCATATTCTATAGCTTGATGAATACAGATACGAATAAAAATACGAGTGTAATTGATGTAATCGACATGTTCTAGATGGAGGGCATACGAGCCTCTATTTATAATGAATTTGGAATGACATATTAGAGTGATATTGTGATGAAAATACATGATGGTATTTTTGAAAATAAAAATAAAAAATCGGAAAATGGGGTGAGGGCAGCCCCATTGGACCCTTTCTGAAAATACTTGGGGTATTTAGATCACTAACACAGCATGTTCTCATTCAAATTTTGACTCAATTCTAGATTTCTATCACATCCATCAAGTTTGCCGAATTTAAACGGTATTGGAACTGTTGAAATAAACCTCTTATAGATGGATGGGCAGGAATATATATTTTGTACAAAATTTGAAAGACAACTTGTCATCTAGTAAACTAAATCCCCTCAGGTATTTGAAGGATGTAAGTAGTCATATTACTCTCCTCTCAAGATAGCCCCATTAAACCCTACGACAAAACCTACATTTGTATTCGTGTCCGATCATTTTGTCCCTAATCCAAACTGATCCGATCTCTTTGATACATAAGTTGACAAGTAACTAAAGAGAGCATATCCTTGTTGAGAATTATTCCAGCTCGACTTATGCACGTAGACATGCGCAAATTAAAATATAATCGTAACGGTAGAAGACCAACCACTGTGGACAAAACCACGGGTGTTTTAAACTAGGGTTTTTATCAGTTGTCCCTCTCTGAGATATTGTAATTTCAGTTATACCCTTATCTTTTTGGTAATATTAGTTGTACCCCTCACTTCTTTCTCCGTTATCACTTGTACCCTTCTGTCAGATTGACCATAAAAATTCATTAAAAACTTTAATAAAAAGATGTTACCATTTCTCAAGTTCTTTGTGTATTTACTGATTAATAAATCAGGTGAAAATATTTTTTGCAAAATGTTTGAAAAATAGTTTGAAAATCTCATTGAAAATATTTTGAAAACTATTTAAAAACGTTTTGTTACATGTTTTCAACCTTTGTAAAAAAAATTAAAATAACCATGATTTATTCAAACTAGTGGTTACGAAGGGTATTATGGTCAGAATAAAATCAAAGGCGGAGGAGGAGCTCGAGGGAGGAGTTTGGGGCGGATAGCTCGAGCTCGGAGCTCGGGACGGTGTAGAGCAGGGGGGATAACGAGCAGGGGACGGACCCCTTCTGTCGTGCTCATGGTCTTGCTGCACGGAACGAGGGGGAAGGGCAAGAGGAGGGGGCGGTGCGGGGAAGGGGGAGGGGGAGCCGGGGGTGGCGTCGTACGGGAGGGGGTGGTGCGTGGGAGGGGTGGCGACGTATGGGGCAGGAGGAGGGGGAGCAGGCGGGGAAGGGGGAGAGGGAGCAGGCGGGGAAGGGGAAAGGGGAGGGGGAGCAGGGGACGACGCCGTGTGGGAGGGGGCGGTGCGAGGCAGGGGATGGCGCCGTGCGGGGCAGGAGGAGGGGGAGCAGGCAGGGAAGGGGGAGGGGAGCAGGGGGCGACGCCGTACGGGAGGGGGCAGTGCGGAGCTGGGAGGAGGTGCAAGTTGGGAGGAGGTGCGGGGCTGGGGAGGAGTTGCAGGGAGCTCGGGGTGGAGCTGGGAGGAGGTGCGGGCTGGGGAGGAGTTCCGACGAGCTCGGGGCGGAGCTGAGAGGAGGTGCGGGCTGGGGAGGAGGAGGAGGTTAGAGGAGGAGGAAGATGAGGAAGAAGAGGGTTAAAATGACCATATAACATTTTTTAAAATTAATTCCGCTTTTGTCCTCAAAGTTAACGTCCGTTTGCACTGTGGATGGACGGTCACTAACCCGAGGGACACAAGCAAGAAGTGAGGGGCACATAGGGATATAACTGAAATTGTGATATCTCGGAGGGACACAAGTGATAAAAACCCTTTAAACTATAGCAAAGCCGAGCCTTTAAAAGCCCCCCAACTCCCTCTACACCGCACACCCTCCACACAAGCACAAGAAACAGAGCAGCAGGGGAGGGGAGACATGGCTTCCTTGGCCGATACTGCAACTCAGGTGGTCATCCCCGTAGCCGCAGTGCTCGGCATCGGCTTCGCACTGCTGCAGTGGTTCCTCGTCTCCAAGGTCAAGGTTGCCGGCTCGAGGGAGAGCGACGGCAACGCCTACAGTCTCCTCGAGGATGATGAGGAAGTTGGTCCCGTCGATCATGGTGTTGTTACCAAATGCGCTGAGATTCAGAACGCTATCTCCGTTGGTCAGTGTAGAAGAAAAGACCATACTTCTTTCTTGAAGTAAAACCCGTCTCTAACATAGTCTTCAATTGCAGGGGCTACGTCCTTCCTCTTCACGGAGTACAAGTACCTCGGCATCTTCATGGTCGTGTTCGCGGTGATCATATTCCTCTTCCTCGGGTCGGTGAAGGGCTTCAGCAACGAGCCGGAGCCTTGCTCTTACAGCAAGGACAAGATGTGCAAACCTGCAGTGGCCAATGCTCTGTTCAGCACCATTGCCTTCCTGCTAGGTGCACTGACCTCTGTTCTCTCCGGCTTCCTCGGCATGAAGATCGCAACCTACGCCAATGCCAGGACCACTCTTGAAGCGAGGAGGGGCGTAGGAAGGGCGTTCATCACTGCTTTCCGTTCCGGTGCCGTCATGGGATTCCTTCTCGCTGCCAATGGCCTCCTGGTGCTCTACATCTCCATCAATGTGTTCAGGTTATACTATGGGGATGACTGGGAGGGGCTTTACGAGTCCATCACCGGTTACGGCCTCGGCGGATCTTCGATGGCTCTGTTTGGAAGAGTTGGAGGTGGGATTTACACAAAGGCCGCGGATGTTGGCGCAGATCTTGTCGGTAAAGTTGAGAAGAACATCCCTGAAGATGATCCTAGAAATCCTGCTGTATGTTCTGTTTCCCCTGATCCAGATATCATGGTACATGACACCACTATGTTGGTACTCAAAAACTTGTTCTTGGTGTTTACAGGTGATTGCAGACAATGTTGGTGACAACGTAGGAGACATTGCTGGAATGGGATCTGATTTGTTCGGATCGTACGCCGAGTCCTCCTGCGCGGCATTGTTCGTCGCATCCATCTCTTCCTTCGGCATCAACCACAACTACGCAGCCATGTCATACCCTCTTCTTATCAGTGCAATGGGGATTGTTGTCTGCCTGATCACCACATTGTTTGCGACAGATTTCTTTGAGATTAAGAGCGTGGGTCAGATCGAGCCATCACTAAAGCGCCAGCTCCTCATCTCCACTGTCCTGATGACCATCGGTATTGCAATTGTTAGTCTCACTGCTCTGCCTTCGTCTTTCACTCTCTTCGACTTCGGAAATGAGAAGACTGTGAAGAACTGGTAAGATTTCCGATTTAGATAACTCATAAACTTATAACAAAACAAGTTTAGATGGGTTATGACATAGTAAAAATCTGGATAGGCATCTGTTCTTCTGCGTCGCGATCGGTCTCTGGGCGGGTCTGATCATTGGTTACACAACAGAGTTTTTCACTAGCAATGCCTACAGGTACCTGCTCTTTCGCAAGTTTAATCTCGTGTTAGTCGAGAAGCTTTGTTTTAATAATGGGGATCAATGCAGTCCCGTGCAGGATGTGGCCGATGCTTGCAGAACTGGTGCAGCCACCAACGTCATCTTTGGCTTGGCCCTGGGTTACAAGTCTGTGATCATCCCCATTTTCGCGATTGCTCTTGCAATCTACGTCAGTTTCACCTTCGCTGCCATGTATGGTATTGCAATGTCTGCCTTGGGAATGTTGAGCACAATTGCAACTGGTCTCGCAATCGATGCATACGGGCCCATAAGTGACAATGCTGGTGGTATTGCTGAAATGGCCGGAATGGACCACAAGATTCGCGAGCGCACGGACGCCCTCGACTCCGCTGGCAACACCACAGCTGCCATTGGCAAGGTAATTTCTCCTGGACAGTGAACGTACTGATTACATATTCGATCGCACAGGTCCTAACAAGGTTTGTGTTTGTGTATTCAGGGCTTTGCTATCGGCTCTGCAGCTCTGGTCTCCCTGGCTCTGTTTGGTGCCTTTGTGAGCAGAGCTGGACTCAAGGCTGTCGACCTCCTGACACCCAAAGTCTTCATTGGATTGATTGTGGGTGCAATGCTCCCATACTGGTTCTCCGCCATGACGATGAAGAGTGTTGGTAGTGCTGCCTTGAAGATGGTGGAGGAAGTGCGCAGGCAGTTCAACTCAATTCCCGGACTCATGGAAGGAAGGGTGAAGCCAGACTATGCCAACTGCGTGAAGATCTCCACCGATGCTTCTCTTAGGGAGATGATTCCTCCCGGTGCATTGGTCCTGATCTCTCCCCTCATTGCCGGGACCTTCTTTGGTGTCGAAACTCTCTCAGGCCTTCTTGCCGGTGCTCTTGTTTCTGGTGTGCAGGTTTGTACTGGTTTCCCAACTGTTCTTTTATGTTAGCTTTCTGAAAAAACCGCTTAGCAAAGATATTGTATTTGTGTACTATGCAGGTAGCAATCTCTGCTTCAAACACTGGTGGTGCGTGGGACAATGCAAAGAAATATATAGAGGTAATGTACTATTGAAGCAAGATAACATGGATGTTTATATATAACAATAATAATATGGCTTACTTGATTCATTCGTAGGCTGGTGCTTCTGAGCATGCGAGAACACTTGGACCAAAGGGATCCGACCCTCACAAGGCAGCTGTCATCGGCGACACAATCGGAGATCCTCTCAAGGATACCTCAGGACCATCACTTAATATCCTTATCAAACTTATGGCTGTTGAGTCGCTGGTGTTTGCTCCCTTCTTTGCGACGCACGGTGGTCTCATCTTCAAATGGCTGTGAGATGTGCATGCTTCTGCATGCTGCAGTTCATGGAGTTCGTTGATTTCACATCGATAGCAGGTTATCAGAAGAAGAATCAGAGAAAAAGAACATAATATAACCAGCTGGGCTTCTGACAGTACAATATCTGTGTTGCAATAATTGTTTGAGATTTTTTGAGCTCTTTTTTTTGTATTTGGTTTGGTATTGGTTTTGGATACCAATTTTTGATTTGTTGCTTGAAGAAGATTTGAAGTGAATAATTTGCAGAAATAAAATGTCAACTTGTATTGGTTCTTTTCATTGTCTTTTTTTTGAAGAAAATGAATTTCAAAACATTTCTACTTCAGGTGTTGAGAATATTTTGAAATGCCAATTATCATGTAACTCATGACCACTGCTGCTGCAAATATTAGGAGTATCCCTCTTTGTTTCATCTGATCTTTGAACCGGCACCCTAGGAATTGGGTCCCCAGAAAAATGTGATTTCATTGCAAGGTAGGAAATACCATGGGGTCAATTTTGCTGACATCACCAGCATTGGAAAATGACATGTGGTTGACATGTCGCCGATATTTCGTCCAAGTCTACGAAAAATGGGGAAAATGATGAAATATTGACTGTGGATAAGAAACTGAGAATAAAGTGAGATGGTTTATTAAAGGGGTATGTGGTTTCTTATATAGCGTGAAACCGTAAAGCCTAATTGAAGAGAATTACATAATAGACCCCCAAGGGTTACACGACTCAACAAAACAGAAAGAAAATAATATAGTAACTTCAACACTCCGCATCAAGTTGGAGCATATATGTTGATCATGCCTAACTTGAAAGTCAACCATGATATGAGTTTTTTCGGCAGGGCCTTTGTAAATATATCTGCAAGCCGAAGTTCCATGGAGATATGCGAAGTAGTGATCTTCCCTCATATTGCATCTTGAATGAAATGATAATCAACTTCAATGTGCTTAGTTCTCTCATGATATACAAGATTGATGGCAACGTACATAGCGTACTTGCTGTCACAGTACACAGGCCCATGAGTAGTAACAAGAAGTCCAAGCTTATGTAGAAAGGAGACTAACCAGGTAATCTCACAAGTGGTCACCTTGTATTCTGCCTCTGCACTTGATCTAGAAATAACAGTCTTCTTCTTGCTCCACCATGTAACAAGGTTCTCACCAACAAATATGGCATAACATGTAGTAGAGTGCTTGTCCTCAAGAGAAATAGCATAATCAGCATCTGCATAGGTAGCGACGTCAGTGTGGCCGTTGGTCCCATAAAAGAGGCCTTTTTTCCTGGAGATTCCTTCATGTATAAAAGGAGCAAGAGAACATCCTGCCAATGATTGTAATGATGTCTATCCATGTGATGGTTGGATCTGCTCACAACATACGATATATCATGTCTAGCCAGTACGAAAGATTAGTTCGCCTACTAAGCTTCTATAACGTGTAGCATCCTCAAACTCAGGGTCAGTTGATGTAGCATATTTTCGTAACTCTGTTGGGATGCCAGATGGTTTACATCCAAGTAAACCTACCTCTGTAAGAATGTCAAGGCAATACTTCCGTTGTGACAGATATAGCCCCTCTATATTATGTATCACTTCAATGCCAAGGAAGTATCTAAGCTCATCAAGGTCCTTGGTAACAATTAACAAAAATCTTCTGGAGGAAGGCATTGGTCTCTAGAATGTTGCTTTATCATCGCAAGTAATCACCATGTTATCAACATAAATGACCACTATCACGATGCCAGAAGTCCTTCATCTGAAGAAGACAAAGTAATCAGATGTCATTCTATGGAAGCCAAGTGAACTGATCTAAGAAGTAAGCATGTCAAACCAAGCTCGTGGACTCTGCTTTAGGTCATAAATGATCGTATGGAGTTGTCATATACCCCCTTGATGGAGTAACCCGACAGCTGCATCATGTAGATCTCCTCGTGGTTACCATACCAAAAATCATTCTTCACATCGAGCTAAGATATGAGCCAATTCCTATTGGCAGCAACAGAGAGAATAGGCAGATTGACCCCATTCTAACCACCTGAGAGCAAGTCTCAAAGTAGTCCACGCCACAAGTCTGCATCTATCAACGGATCCATCATGAGACTGTTTTGTCGTAAAGACCCATCTGCATGCAACTAACTTGACGCTAGGAGGTTAATGCACAAGATCCCACATACATCTAAAGGTAAGTACATCCATCTCCTCGTTCATGGCATGTTTCCAACCATGATCCTAAAGCGCACTGTGATGATCAGAATAGTAGTTGTAGAGGTTTAAGTTATGTTACCATGTACCGTTTCGTATTTTCTATTTTTCTCTTGGACCTCTATGTAATTTACCCATGGATTCTCTCTATATAAGAGAGCCTAGGGCTCTATGGAATAACAATTAACTCATTTGCTCCAACATGGTATCAGAGCCAAATCCCTAACCCTAACCCTAACCCTAATCCCGCCGCCCCTCCTCTCGACGGCCCCTCCACCTGCCGCCAGCCCTCCACCGGTGCCCCCAGCCCCCAGCGGTGGCCCCGACACCCGCCAGCCCCCAGCGGCGGCACCCCCCGTGCCTCCAGCCCCCTCGCGGCATCCCTACCTCCTGCCGCCAGCCCCTAACGGCGGCCCCACAGAACTCCCTCCGGCCCCACAGGCCCTGCAAGCCTCCTCCCGGATCCACTAGCCCCTGGAAGTCATGGATTTGAGTGCATAAACGTCTACATATGCATGCAAATCCTATGAAGTCTTTATAGACACCGAGTTCTTGTCTACGATCTCCAGTTTTCGTCTCAGGCAAGATGTCAGAAAGTAAAGTTGATATGCCCTCCATAGGCACGTTCAAGGGACCAACGCCGATAGTCAAGATGGATGGGAGGAACTATGAACTCTGGGCGATGCAGTTCATGGGTCTCATGAAGTCGAACGGTAAGAAGCATATACTTACCAAGGATGAGCCGACACAGAGGACTGGGATCTATGCCTCCTGGGAGGCTGATGATTCTTATGCCAAGGTTTGGCTATCAGGAACATTGTCGATGGAGATTGCCAATGATGTCCTCCATCAACCCACCGCCAAGGCGATGTGGGATATTCTGGCTACCACATATTCACAGGTGCGGAATGAGACAAAGATGCTACAACTACAGCATGATATTTTCACAATGAAGCAAAATGGACGGCCGCTTCACTCTTTGTACACGTCCCTACAAGGGATGTTTGAGAAACTATATAGCACCATTCCGCTCACGACCACTCCAGAGCAACATAAGACCTTCCGTAATGCTACCATGGTGGGAGTATTACTCGCAGCACTTGATCCTGAGTACGAGGCAGCCCGCTCTCAGATACTTGCCGATGCTACTATTCCACCTATGGAGGAAGTGTACCGGAGGCTCGGTCGTATCTCTGTTTCTTCTAGCACATCTACTCCACCCCCTTCGGCGATGGCGGTATCGCGAGGGAGAGGTGGTCCGTCTTCCTTTTGCGGACATGGACCTCGTGGCCGGGGAGGTCGTTTTCGCCAACCGTGCTCTTTTTGTCATCGCACAAGTCACTCAGAGGACTCATGTTATTCTAATCATGGGTTTCCAGCATCGGTACGTGTAGCCGAGCATGTTACATCTCAGTCGGCATCCACTGCAGATCACCGGTTCGAAGAGCTTGTTGCGCGTCTTCATGATATGATGCCTCAATCATCCGTGGAGTCTCCAAGTGGATCCTCAGATGTTGCAGCTTCAGCATCAGCCAGTACTTCAGCTGCTTCCAGTACCTTAGTTAGTGCTACTGCCTTTACATCTTGCCATGATCTCTCAGATTGGATTATGGATTCTGGAGTCACCCATCACCTATGTCGTACAGAGATAGACTTGAGTCCTACAAGGACATTCCTCCTGGACGCTCAATGCTCATAGCTGACGGGACTCATTCCCATATTGTTGAACAGGGGGAGATCTCATTATCACCTTCTATGTATTTACAGAATGTTCTACATGCTCCTGAGTTTTCCATGAATTTATTATCAATTAGTCAGATTACGAAGGATTTGCAATGTCGCGTTATATTTGACCCATCATCTCTTATTTTTCAGGACATACTAACGGGCAGGGTGATTGATTGTGGCTCTGAGCAAAATGGTCTCTATCGTCTGGTCCGGAATTCATATGCTGGCGTCTCCTTACAATCAGCCGGATCAGTCTCTCCGTACACATGGCATCTTCTCTTTGGTCACCTCCTGCCCCAGAAAATGCGTCATCTGTTGCCTCAGATTTCTCCGAATTCGTCGTTTCGTGTGAAGCTTGTCAGTTGGGGAAGCATCATCATTCTAGCTTCCCTAGTCATCAGAGTCGGAGCAGTAGCTCCCCGTTTGAGTTGTTTCATATTGATATTTGGGGTCCGAGTCGTGTACCTGATCATCAGAGACACAGGTTCTATCTAGTTGTCATTGATGATTTTTCTCGTGTATCTTGGGTTTTCCTTTTAAAGAGTAAATCTGAAGCAGGGGATGTTATTAAAAAGCTTATCAGTGAAGTGCAGAATGTGTTTTCTTCTACCATCAAATATGTGCGAACGGATAATGCATTGGAATTATGCACTCGTTCTCTCTCCCACTTTCTTTCGTCCAAAGGCTTAATTCACCAAACCACCTGTGCTTACACATCTCAACAGAATGGCGTGGCAGAGAGAAAACATCATCACCGTCTTGATATCACTCAAACCCTGCTTATCCAAAGTTGTGCGCCGATCACCTTTTGGGGAGATGATGTCCTTACAGCCTGCTATCTAGTCAATCGCATGCCTTCTTCAGTTCTTGGTGACAAAATTCTTATCTCCATTATCTTTCCTGACAAGGAATTATTTTCACTTACTCCTCGCGTCTTTGGTATTGTTGCCTTTGTTCACCACTTGTCACCTGGACTTGATAAACTCTCTCCTAGAGATGTCAAGTGTGTCTTCGTTGATTACTTTCGGACTCAGAAGGGCTATCATTGTTATGATCCCATTAACAAGAAATATTTTGTGAGTTCTGACGTTACATTTTTTGAACCCGTTATGTACTTCTCCCCTGCAGGTGACAGGTTGGTCCCTTCCACATCTAATGATGATGTCTATGTACCTCCTCCTCCTAGTCTACGTTCACCTGTGTCCACTCCAGTTCCAGTTATCACGCCACCATCATCGCCACCACCACCACCACCACAACCACCTCCACAACAACCTATTCCATCATTACCTAAGTTCTATACACGTCGGTCCGGTCCTGCTCAAACTACATGTCAAGCATCCATCACGCCTCAGATGCTATTACTAATGATGGGTCAGATAATGTGCATGTACAGGAATCTTCGTTACAGGAGGAGGATACACCATCGAGTACAGTAGACGGTGACCTTGATGTTCCTATTGCTATTCGGAAACAGAAACGGATTTGTGCGTCTTATCCCTCTGCGTCCCAGGTATCTTTTCGTCGTCTCACATGGAGTAATTAACTCATTTGCTCCAACAGTAATAAATGTCCATAAGACCATCTGTAAATTGTTTGTCTCAATTAGATAAAGTATCAATAGAAGTAAAATATGACATGAGATGTATAGTACATTGCCTTTCTCTCTTCTACAATGCTATAGGAAGTTCTGGTGGAGCGTCTGAATCTACAATGGTGGGGGCACTCAAAGAGGGCACGTCATCCTGCAAGTAAGGAATAGGTAACGGTACAGAGTCAGGATGAACAATATGTTTTCTTTTGTAGATAATGGGAGGTGATGGAAGTTCCAATGTTATGTCGCTGACAAACTAAGTAAAGTAGATGGTCTGCTAAATAAATTGACATCAACTGAGATATAGTAGCGATGACTAGAAGGGTCATAACACTCATACCCCTTTCGGATTCGAGAGTAGCCAATGAATATATACTTGATTGCACGGGGAGACATATTATATGTAATCTGAAAGTTATGAACAAAGGCAATAAAAAATGGTGAAAACTTCTCCCACTTTAAGTAGGATCGGCTACATGGATTCTTGATCAAATCCACGTTGAAAGATCCAACTTTTTTTTACGATGGATGTCAGCTACTTAACAACCCCTACAAGGAGGGATTTGAACCCTGGACTTTTGGGTGGTATGCACCCTGCACTACCACTAGACCGCTGAAGTGGATCTTAATAGAAGAGGATGTGATTCTTCATCATCATACAAAAGTGAGAAAAGAGTTATCTCATTGAGAACCGAAGAGGAGACCCTATTTATAAGGTAGGTGGCAGTGAGAATGACATCCCCCAAGTAGGTCTTGGGAACCTTCATGAGGTAAGTAATGTATGATCAATGTCCAGAAGGTGGTAAAGTTTCCTTTGTGCTACCTCCTTCTGTTGAGATGTATACGAACAAAAAGCTTAGTAAAGGGTTCCCTGACTGGCAAGAAAAGATACCAAGTCCTATTGACTGAACTCAAGAGCATTGTCAGTCCTGATAGTCTGAATACAAGTAGAGAAAATGTTTTAATCAACTGAAAGGACTTTATAGTTTTATTAATATCTGAATGTTCCTTTATTACATAGACCTAAGAAGACTGGTTATAATCATCTACAAAGACATCAAAATATCTATGACCACCTATAGTACGGACCTGACAAGGTCCCTAAATGTCGCAATGGACTAAAGAAAAAGGTGAAGATCGGCATGGCTAAACTCTAAGCGGAAAGGAGGCCTGATAATGTTTACCGAACTGATAAGCTTCATACCCAAACAACTTCAATGATGATAGTTCGGGAACATCTGAGAAAAGGCTCTAGCAAAGGGATGATCAAGCCACAAATGCCACAGGAACAAATCAACAGAAACAAAAGAAAACCAGTAAAAGTAGAATCAACAAGTATATTAAGATAATAGAAGTCATTCTTCTCATGTCCCTTTATCAAAATGTGCATCGTTTGAATGTATTGAATATAACAATGGAACTTATCAAAAATCACTACACAGTTCAACTCATCACATGGCCTTTGAACAGATAATAAGCTCAAATGAGAGTCAGGAGCGCAGTAAACTCTAGAGAGTCTGAGTTTGGAGGAAAGTTTCATAGTCCCAACGGTCGTAGTAGGAGAATGAGCACCGTTGGCTAGCTAAACCAACTCACGGTAGATGAGGGTAGAGAGGTGTTCAGCAGAGCACCGTTGGCTAGCTAAACCAACTCACGGTAGATGAGGGTTGAGAGGTGGTCAGCAAACTACCTTCTTCTATCAAGTGAGTAGACGCACCAAAGTTAATAACCCATGTCAATGTCATGGCAGAAGCAGTGATGGCTATTGTACCTGAGGTTGTAGCCAGGTGCACAAAAGTAGTAGTCTCACTTGGAGTAGAGTTATGTAGAGTTGCATCATGCGAGAGTAATTTGTGGTGGAGAGTTGGTATGTCTGTCCATTGGGGCCCTTATCAGAAGTTGTCTCCATCATAGTTGCACCTTAGTCAGATGTACCATTGGCCTGTGGGGGCATGAAAGTTCGCATAATACATCTCAGATGGGGGGGCAGTGAATACATGACATGCAGCTACAACCACGACCTTGGCCTCCCTGGGAGCTAAAGTGACCTCCTTGTCCGAACGAAGCAAGAAAGGCAATGTTCTCCACAAGTTGTAGAGAATGAGCGTCGCCACTAGAAGTCTCAATCTGCTGTAGATGGTGAAAGATGACCTTGATGGAAAGAAAAGTGCCCGATGGTAGGAACTAGCCATTTACAGTCAAGATGGAGACTGGCAAGATATATGTAAACTTGCCACTCATATCTCTCAATCACCTATTTGGGACAACATGCTGACTGGAAGATGGCAAGTTCCTCGTAGAGATTGTTGATATTATGATAATACTCCACAAGTGTGGACTCTCCCTGAGCAGCGGACCAAATCCACATGTAGATATCTGCTAGACGAGACTTTGTAGTCTGTTAAGAGTACGTACTTCATCCCACATGTCTCTCGCGGTGTCCTTGTAAATGAGATTCATCGCAATGTGGGACTCAATGCTATTGGTCATCCATGTCATGATCTGATAGTTGTCCCCAAGCCAGGACTCGTGGTCAGTGTTTGTCTCTTGTAGAGGCTCCTTTGTCAAGATCGATATCTTCCTTTGACCAACGATGAATACCTAGAAAGCCCAATACCACATCACATATGTTTCAGCACCCATGAGTTTGATAGAAGTACGTGCATCATTACAGAGGTTGTTGAGAATAAGGGTTTCATTTTGGTAGGAGTCCTGGCCATCGTGGTTAGAGAGAGTAATTACATCATTGTAGTAGATGTCTAGGCAATCATGTATTTTAGGGCACAAAGACCTAATATGACCCTCAAATTTGCACAAAATAGGGGGTGTGTGGTAGTAATAGGTGTTGTTGATGTCTTATGAGATGTGCATGGGAAAGCAAGGGCCACTGGAGTCTAATAATTAGTGGCAGTGGTCACAAAGACCACTAGAATGTAATAGCAGTGGATGGATATCGTTCAAAACCCCATGGTAGTGGTTGGTGTCGACCATGGATGTCATTGGGCACCGGTGAAATTTATAGAGGGTGTCGTTGGGCATTAATGATGGCTATGAATGCTGCAAGGTGATGTAGGTGACGATTGTACATGAACCGTAAGGGTTAGGAAGCCATATACGAGAGATCGTGGAGAGGATGTATGTGCAACTCTCCCATAATAAGCAGCCTACATAGCCCTAGGTAGCTATAGCCTTGTGTGGGACCTCCAACTGGGGTAGGCTCATGCAAAGGACGAAGGCAGGAGAGAGGGCATCCACATGCAAACGAGAGATAGAAGAGAGAGGCTGGAGGTGGCAGTGGGATTCGTTAGGTACGAACCCTAGTCTAGGACCATTGCTCTGATACTATGTGGATAATAAATTAAGGAATGACTTGAGATGGTTTATTCAAGGGGAATGAGGTTTCTTATATATTGTAAAACCCTAAAGCCTGACTGGAGAGAATTACATAATATACATCGAAGGGTTACATGACCCTATACAATAAAAAGAAAAATGAAATAACCTCAACATTAACAACTTTACCCCCCTCTATTATATTTCCCATCATATTCTCTCCTACCTCCTCTGAAGAATCCCTAACCACCACTCCAAGAAGTTACTCTATCGAAACGGCATGCCCGACCTCGAGCATGACATGTTCTACTCCCATGATTTTTCACTCGCAACCCATTGTAGATTTAAGATCGGATCCCCTCTCATGGTTGCTATCGATATGGAAAATGCATGCATCACATCACTCCTGCCAGTATTAATAAGTCCCCCCTCTGAGTTCTAGGTCGCCATAGTCGCCATCATGCATGATGCTAGCCAACTGAAGACATGTTCCTACATTATTGCCCTTGATTTATGGCCAATCGATGCGATCATGAGCGATCACATATCCTTTCCTTGTTGATCGTTGCTACAATACGTGGCCAATATCTCCCCTCTTTTGTTCCCTTGCCATGTCCCTTGACGCCTTCCACGGCTTTCACATCTACAAGCCATGGTTCCCCTACAAAATGGTTCTCCTTGAAAGGCACCACCCTTACCTTCCTCGGCATCGTCACTACATTCCATGTTGACCTCAACACCTCCATGACCAGATGCATCAAGCAACTTTACAAGATCTTTGGCATCATCCTCAACAGCACTGTCATGGGCAACTTCATGAATTCTCTTGGCGACAAGAGTGGCCTCCAACATCATTTCTCTCGCAATCCTAGTAATCAAGTCATGGCCAACATCTACATCCAGATGGGCATCGACATCGTCTATGTCTTTTGGTTCGAGGATATCATGATGATGTTCTTCCTCATCGTTGTATTGGCCACCTTCGAAGAGATGACATTTGCAATCCATGCCATGAAGAATACGATGGAGATATTTGATGCAACGCTCAACATCATGCTTAGCAAGGAAGAAAAGGATGATCCATCAACATATAGAGCAAGTACAAGACCTATAGTCATATTCCTAAATGGACTCAACATAGAATACAACTTAGTTATGATTAGGAGTAGAAGTCTACTTTTAGGATTTCTAATAATACAACTCCTAATCCTAACAATATACCTTGATTTGAATTCCATCAAAATCTCCGCGTCATCTAGAGTTTGCAAGTCTATCCTCGTTATCTGCAAGCTCCTTTTGCAAGTTGTCCGTGACTATGTGTTGCACCAGTCGTGGGATGTTCTCTATGGAACGCTTGTAAAATTCAGTGACGTGCTTTAATACACGGTATTATACATCTCCGATGACTATATAATGTGCACTTGTCTATTAGCAAAGCAAACCACACTCGTTTCTACTTGTTGTATGCTTTTGTAACGGAGATGTCAATAATCTATCACTCTCTTCTGGCATTGCGTGTCTTGGGAATAACTAAAGTTTCATCACCTAGCATGACCCTTCACTCGAGCTTGTACACCATAGTTGGTAACCTCGCTCCTCGCATGACCACACATTCTCTTCTACTCACTCTGAGAACTCTCCCTCCAATGGTAACATTATATCCCTGACTCAATCGTTCTTAGAGAAATCAGATATCTTTTGGATGTGGGTGCATATTTAGTACCTCTTAGAGTCCATATTGCTTCATCAAACAAGTGAAATTGCACGGATATACCTTCTTTGTTGTGGAGAACTTCCCTACCTGTCATCTTGACCATGTCATTGTCACATGTCTGGTATATATTGAACTGCTCCCTCGATAAACACACATGATCTAAACATGCCAAGTCCAGAAGTTATTGTAAATATGTCTCCATCTAGCAAGTCTCTCTCACAGACTGTGGTTGAGTCCTCTAAGTTTGGATCTGAACCACATATCTTCTTTCCTTCTCCTTCTCACGTCTCAGACAATCAACGATCATGCAACCCTCCTTGTCACAATAAAAGCACCCGATTAGACCTCAAAACTTGGATCGATCTCTGTGCCTCATCTCCATTGATCTGAAACGTCTGTTCTCGATCGCAGGTGCATGACTTCATCATGTTTTACACCATTGGCCGACCTTCGTTGATATTAACTCATAAGCAACAAAGCAACTGTCTAATCTAATATAATGATCTCCTTGCCATAGAGCAACACCATTTCATACATAAGAAAATGGAAGAGAACTCAATAAGATAAGTACTTTATTCTCTTTCTTAAAGAGAGACTCTCCTTTCTCGTTCTTCTCCTCAAGAGTATACATGTTCATTAGAATATTCTTGAATTCATCCAAGTGTGCCTCTAATTTTATCTTGTTATTCATATTGAGACCATATAGCTTCTTCATCAATAACTAATTTGTTAGAAACTTGAACATGTATCGTTTGTCGAGCTTCTTTCTAAAATCAGTTATATCATCCAGGTCTATGACTTTGTGAAGAGTGTTGTCAATCAAGAACATTTGTGTTATACTATTCACGAGATTCCTCATCAAGAACATGTATCGTCTGTCGAGCTTCTTTCTAAAATCAGTTATATCATCCAGGTCTATGACTTTGTGAAGAGTGTTGTCAATCAAGAACAATTGTGTTATACTATTCACGAGATTCCCCATCTCCTTCCACTCTTCCTCCTCCATCTACTTTGGCTTCTTCTCCACTGTCTGGAGATCTTTCACAAGCCCCCCTCTTACATAAGTATTGTTGAAATATAAAATGTGGAAACAGAGTCAAAAACAAGAAACATAAACATAAGCATCATGTGATTTTATGTGGAACTCTCCGTGAGGAGCGGGATGAAACCACGAGAGAAGGCCTCCAGTGTTCAGAAAAGCGGGCCAGGCGGCCGCATATGCGTAGTCGATGATCGGACCGAACCGCATATGCAATATTCGGTCTATATGCGATTTTGGCGCATATGCGGCCGACTAAACCGCATATGCGGCCGCATATTCGGTAGCCTTTTGGATAGACCCCCTCCCTTCATGTTTTATCTTCGGTTGTTGTTTTGCCATTCATGATTCAATAAAAAATAAATGTTATTTATTTAATTATTACTGTTTATAGAAAATATTTGTATGTTGCTTCCGAAAAAATATATTTTTATTTAATGCTTCAAACACAGATGTTGCCTGTTCGCCTTATTTATTTTATTTGATTTCAATATACTTTAGTTTTAGAATCTGATACATCTTCTTTCGTGAAAAATATATCTATGAGTCATTTGCTTTATTAGTTCAATACTTTTCTCATTTGTTCACATTTTCTATAACAACTTGTGTTAAATTTCCTAACTACTTGTCATCTCATTAACACTTGATAAAAGGGAATTCAATTATTAATTCTATTGAAATATAATGCTTCACATCTATTTTCATTTAGTTAATTCTTATAGCAATATAAAACATGTTTCTAACAAAAATTGATTTCTTATTGTTATATCTCATAATAGTTTTTTGTTCTTATATTTTTGAAATGCTTTACTTGAAATCATGTCATACTAAAAAGTCCATGCATTACATTTCATCTATCATTATCTTTTCGAACATAAATGTCTAATAATTGAATTTATTATTATTATTTTAATTTTTTATTAAAATAATACAAACCGTATAATCGCATATACTTCCGCATATCCGCTTACTCGCTTCAGACTGCCTGACCGAACGAATACCGCATACCGACTTTCTGAACCTTGAAGGCCTCTAAGGGTCGTATGTTTTATTGAAATCTCTCAATGGATACATGGGGTGTGGGTCTCCTTATATATATATTCTCATAGATAGATGATGGGTCTCAGAGAGATTTAAATGCTCGTCTATTACATTCTTAAAAACTCCCCCTCAAGCTGGAGTTGAGAAAGCTACGACTTGTGACAACAGAAAATACATTAGATCTTCACTTGATACATATGAGAGAGATAGGATGAGATCTGTTCGAAGTAGTCATTGTTAGAAGACCTCGTATGAGGATGGGTCTACGACGATCATGGCATGCATGTAGTAGAGTCATTGTAACAACCAGGTCATGCCTGGACATGGTCTCTAGAAGAAGTCCAGCATAGAGAGTAGTCGTACAATAGAATGTGCGGAAGTAGTCGATGCTTGGTGAAGACGACTGATAGCAGTAGTAGTCTGAAGTGTCGGTTTTCATGTTGTAGATGAGCAGTAGAAGTATGAGATGATCTTGGGAAGAGAAGTCCATCTGGAGTTGTTGTTGTCGCAAAGTGATCGTCCCCGATACGTATCTCGATGTTTAGGCCTCTCCTATACGTGAACCTTGAGAATAGCCTCTCCTATGTTTCTTATGGGGACCTGGAGTCAATTCACTTATATATAGACCCTGGAAAAGAGATTGCTTTTGTTGAGGAGCCACAAGTAGATGATGATGGATATAACGTAAATTTTGTAGATACACCTCAAGTAGAAGAATATACCATGCTCTCACTCATTCTTTCTCCCATACTTGTCAGAATAAAGCACATAAATAAACAAGTTAGGAAAAACAACAAAGAACATGCTCTCGTTTCTACTTTTTTAAAGTCATACTATCCCTTTTTCCGCTTGCATTCTTCTCTTCGTACAGTTATTCTGTAAGATAGGCATTTTCTAAAAAGTCTTTTTTTTTCAAATCAACCTCTCTTTTTTGTCAATAAGTCCTTTCCCTTTTTTTTTCAATCAGTAGTAGCCAAGACTGGGCCCAAACAATTGCACATTTGGATCCATTCTTTTTTTTCTCGCAAAAATTGTGGCCTTTTGGGCCAAAATCAGGACAACATCACCCTTTTAAAAATTTTTCTCGGTCTGGAGGAAAATTGGGCTTGAGGTTATAATACAAAACCTTTATGTAAAGCTCTATTGCGGCTGAAACCTTTATGTTTCCGATCCGCCTTCTCTTCAAAAGACCTCCGCCTCGTTATGGGGAGAGGGTGGTGGCGCCAACCTGAGAGGGGCAACATCGAGGAGGAGCTGTTCGGAGATATCAGAGTTGTGCAGGTCAAGGTAGGCTCTTACACTGCCTGGAAGATCTGTCTCCATATCGAGACATGTTGTACCGTCGTGGCTTGATGTTGCTGCTATCAGATGCTAATCTGCAGCACCACAGCTTACGAGCGATCCAGGCAAGCCTTCTTCTCAGAATCTCTCGTTAAGTTTATTAGAGGATGGAACTGTAAATGCACGATCAGTGATGGTGAGGGTGATGGAATTTTAAATGCTGCACTTGTTTGCTTAATGATGTCATGACCTGGGCATCCTTTTTTGGGGCCAACTCCAAGCAAAGATCACGGAGAACAGCTGAGGTTGGGAGCATTCAAGAGTCCATACGAGAGATTTTTATGATCCAAGCGACTTGGTCGATTTCATATCAAGAGTATTCTGCTTTTATTTTTCAGATATTGCAAAGTGATTTATATTTCACCATTTTCAAGGTGATTGGTGAATGTTCCTTCCAGTTGAAGTATTGAGTGATTCATCGTAAAGGAAGATTGCACTACATCATGCATACATGATGGAGAAATTCACATCCAATGGTGTATCATTCTTCGTGGAACCCTTCAATGGAAGGACTTCATCTTATGGCAATAAAGAATGAAGAAAATACTTGTTAGATAATGTAATAGACACTCCAAGATCCAACTACCCCCTCTCATGTTTAGTCCCACATCTTCTATATGTGGGACTCTAGTTTATCTATTGGGCTATATAAGGAGCCTCATAATTCATGTATATTGAAAGATTTCATTAGAATATCTGATCCTTCGAGGCCCTCTCCTATGGTTTCATTCTACTTTTCATGGAGTAGGGTTCCAAGTAAAATCTAAAGATATTTACATTTCTTGTTTCTTGTTTTTTATTCCACTTCTGCATTCTATATTTCAACGTGATATCAGAGCAAGTCATTCTTGAGGTTATTTATTGAATTTGAAATACACTTGTGTTATGTCAATTTTGTTTCCCTAAAATTTCGTGGTTTAATTTTGTTGGAGACTATGTGTCACTGGAGAGTTATCGCTGGAAGGAGTTGTGGTCGCAGTAGTGCTTAGATGGCTAGAGCGGATTCGCCTTCGATAAGGAACATGTGCCTGGAGGATTGGAGGATCCTCCTCGACGCCAATCGGAGGATCTCCATCAGCGGGTGTTGGAGATTGGTTGTTCTGGAAGAGACTCGTTGGAGATGGATCGCTGCAAGAAGCAGTTGACGAGGGTGCTCTGATTGCATGCTACAGCCTGGCACCGTCGATTATGAACTCCTCTTCGCTAAAGTTGGGCATCACACGAAGGTGCGTTGATTGCCTAAAGAGGGAGGAATAGCCAACCATTGAGAACCCTAGAACAAACTGGAGATGCCAATCAATCAGATGGTGTTGGCGGTGATATTACAGAATCTGGGTAAATCAGAAACTGGAGATTGTTGGTAATGATCTTCCAGAGCTTGAACATATCGTGAACAGATCACGAATACATAATAATCTTAAAACGCAAATCTGCTTGCTAGAAAAAAAATCAGGGTTTCAATAGAAACCCTGGAACTTGGACTTGAACAATCCCAAACACAATAATATTCAAGAACAAAAACACCAAAATCGAATCTCGAACAAATAATGAAAATAACTCCTCGAGAATCGAACCCGTTCTGATACCATGTTAAAATCTAGAATGCGGAAGCGTAATATCATATATTCATAATAAACAATAAGAACATCAGGATTTTGACGTGGAACCCTACTCTCTAAGGAGCGATATGAAACCACGGGAGAATGCCTCAAAGGACTGATGTTGCATTCAACTTTCTCATCTGATATAATGGGTCTGGGGATTTTTATATAGCCTCCACCGACCCTCCAAGTCCCTCAGATGGTAGAGGCGGGATTAAATCACTGGATGTAGTTGGACCCTGAAGGAATCCAACTACCCATCTACACATGAGTGACACATATACTCCAAGAAATTTCTCTATTATTTTTGTTTTCAAGAGATTTAGTAGATCTTGAAGGATAAGATCAAGTTCATGCAGGTTCCATGTAAGCCCTAGGGTAGGCAATAGGACCTCCAAGTCATGACACCCTTAAACAAACATGTGTAGTGTTCATAGTTCCATCGCCTACACCAGTGAGGATCACGCATTTGGTTCCATTTTCCCATAACCCTAAGTAGAGATTGTGAGGAGAAGGCTTGCCTCGATTGCTCGCAAGTCATGGTGCTGAAGATTAGCGTCCGATGACAACATCAAGCCACAATGGTGCAACATGTCTTGTTGTGGAGACAAACAGGAGCATCGATCTCTAACGTTAATTTTGCATCTCGAAAACCCTGAAACAAGGGCATGAAGATCGACAATCTACTTCAAGCAAGTGCCATCATAGTTGAGAGGAGTAGCACCACCTGGTGACTTTTTTTCTCTTCTTCTCCATATCGAGAAGAGCCTCTAGGAAACCAATGCTTGGACTATGTTGTGTTTCCATCTGGAGCATTTCTTTCCCTTTTGGTGGAGGCTTCAATGTAGAAGAGTGGATTTTGGCGTACCTGGAGATGCAGCAATATCTTCACGTCGTTGGAAGTTGAGGGCAAGAAGATGCACCGTTCTTTAGAATCAGGGTTTCATGAGAAACCCTAGGTCCCAAAAATCTTACCCAGGGTTTCTGGAAGAAACCCTAGAAGTTCAACTTGAACAAACCATAACCATCATCAGAATGCGAACTTGCATAGAAAAATTCAAAATTTCCAAAACTTGAAGAAGATGAATAAAAATGGAATCAATCAGAACACCCAAAACCGACTGGCTCGGATACTATGTTGAAATATAAAAAGCGGAAGCAAAATCGATAATCAAACATAAACATCTTGGATTTTATGTGGAACCCTACTCCCTAAGGAGCAAGATGAAACCACAGGAAAAGGCCTCAAAGGGCCAGATCTTTTATTAGAATTTCTCTATGAGTACAGGAGTGTGAGACTCCTTATATAACCCCACAGATAGACGATGTGGGACTAAACATAAGAAGGGGTAATTGCATCTTGGAGAGATCCAATTACCCAACTATTACGTACTCCAACATTCCCCCTCAAGCTGGAGCTGAGAAAGTTGCAGCTTGCAACAAAAGAGAATATACAACACTCCTTTCAAAAAAAGAAAATTTATAACATATCTTCACACGATATATCTCAAAGAGACAGAGATAGACACCTTCTCAAAATAGTCGTTGCTTATAGAAGACCTCGCATAGGGACAAGTCTGCAACGATCAGGTCATGCATGTAGAAGAGTCGCTATGACAACCAGGTCATGCCTAGAGTAGAGTCGTTGTAAAAGAAGTCAAGCGCTGAATAGAAGTTGGAAAAGACATCCGACGAAGTAGTTGATGCTCTGTGAAGATGGTTGATAGTAGTAGTAGTCTAGAGTGTCGATATGTCAGTCGTGGATCAACAGTAGAAGTCTAAGGAGATCCCAAGTAGAGAAGTCCATTTTGGTATCGGAGACAGACATGCAACGATCAGGGATAGAGACCCCATCTAGTGTTCATCCCCTATACAGAACTCGAACTACTGGAGGGTTAGACACCTCTTGTTGGTCCTCTCCTATACTTGAACCTAAGATGGCCTCTCCCATTATTTATGGGGACATGGGGTCGATTCGTTTGCATAGGGATTGAATGATCAAGGAAAGACATCCGATGTAGAAATTGCTTCTGTTGAGGAGCCACGAGTAGAAGATAATGGACACATATAGAAATCATGTACAAAAAATCTCAAGTAGAAGAGAAAGTTTCTTTGCTCTCACTTCCCCCTTTCTCCCATACTTGATAGAATGAAAGCATTGGTCATCAAGCAGGGAGAAACCTATAAATAACACCTCTTTTTTTCCTCTTTTTTTAAGCCGATCATTTTTTTGGCTTCCCTTTTATCGACTTTCTCTCATCATTTTTTTCGTAAAACATGTCATTATCTTTCTTTCTTTTTTCTAATGGGCCCTCCCTTTTTCCTGGGCCATTTTCCATTTTTTTCTTTTTTTATACTAAGCCGATATGGGCCTGGAAATAACTTATTGCCAGACTCCCCCCTTATTTTTTCGTTACAGCATTGTGGCCCAAAAGGTGAAATAATGAGAGTTTCAGACCCCTCTTTTCTTTCACTCCTCAAGTATCAGATCGAGTCGCCGCCTTCAATGGGGTTTCTTTGCCAGGAATCCACGACGTCACGAGGTGGAGCCATGTTCCTGCTTGCGAGATCGAGGGTGCCACCCAATGTCGCGACTTCTTTGGCTGTGATATCGGAAGAGGAAGGGCTGAAGGTGTAGGAGATTGGATGTGTAAGGTATGTGGCTTTGACTGGAGGTCCTCGTCATTGTGGCCTATGCATGGAGAAAGGGCCTCCAGTTGCGTCTACATGAGGACGCAATGTTGCTGCCATAGATGTGCGCATCTTTGCTTGGAGTTGGGAGGAGTAGCATTTCCCGGTGCCTTTTTAACTCTTCTTCTTCTTCTCATTGTCAAGAAGAGCCTCTAGGACTTTGTCGCTTGGAGTATGATGTGTTACCATCTGGAGCATTTCTTTTCCTTCTGGTGGAGGCTTCGATGGAGAAGATCGGATCTAGGTAGGCCTGGAGATGGCAAACCCATTGTTGCAGCAATATCTTCACATCACTGGAAGTTGAGCAGCCGAGAGATTCATCGTTCTTTGCAGAATCAAGGTTTCATGGGAAAACCCAGATCCTAGAAATCTCACCTAGGGTTTCTGGAAGAAACCCAATAACTTCAACTTGAACCAAATTATAACCATCTATAATGTGAACTTGCACGAAGAAATTTGAAATTTCCATAACTTAAGAAAGATGAAGAACTATCGAATCAACCAGAACTCCCAAAACAGAGTTGCTCTAATACCATGTTGAAATATAAAACACGGAAGCAAAATCGATAAACAAACATAATCATCTTAAATTTTACGTTGAGCCGTACTCCACAAGGAATGAGATGAAACCACGGGAGAAGACCTCAAAAGGTCGAATTTTCTATTAGAATTTCTAATGAGTACATGTGGTATGGGGCTCCTTATATAACCCCATAGACAGACCAAGAGTTCCATCGATAGACGGTGTGGGACTAATAATTGGATCTTGGAGAGATCCAATTAACCAACTATTACATACTCCAGTAGTTCACTGTTCACAGCTATGTGCACCAGTGTTGTGGCATCCTATCATCAATGCTGACCATCGTCCTGATACAACAGTTCATAAAGAGTTGATATCTTCTCGACTATGCTACCAATTATTCTTAATGAAACTCAGATGTGCAATCAATCGCCACCAGGGGAGCATGTGAAAAATAAGACAACCGACATGACGATGGTTGGTTTCCTGACTATTAGAGGGGAAAATCACTATGAAGAAGAACAAGTACAACTCTCTCCATTTCCTCGCTCTCTTTATCTCATCTCCCTCTTGTTGTTGATTTGTTGTTTCTTGCTATAGTTTTGGTGGTAAAGTCCCCAGTCCCTCTATATATAGCCCAAGTACAAGATCCATAGTCATATTCTTAAAAGAATTCTAGATATAACACAACTCAATTCTTATTAGGATTATAAGTTCTCTTCCTTTAGGATTCACAATCTTAATATAATTCCTAATCCTAACCGATTCAAGGATAATGATCACATTTTCTTAAAAGTTTTTATTCCATTTTACAGTCTTGCTTTCATTGTATGCAAAATTTTATACCAGAATAGATGGAGAACAATAATAAATATAGGAAACTTTCATAGACAAATTCTTCATGTCTTTAACTATTCAGGAAAATAAGAAAAAAATATTTTCTTTGATATAATATCTCACGAGAATGAAAATCACCTAACGAGAAAATTTGTATATAAACAAGATTTAGATCCTTTTTCGGATCCAGGTACATTGATCCAGACCTGATCAGGGGAATACTTTCAAGTATACCTGGACAAAATGCAACATGGCCAACCCATGGGTCGGGCTAGGTGGGCCAAGGTTCTAAAACCTCTGTCCAAAGCTCGCCATGGGTCAGACCATGGGCCCACTTTATTTTTTTCATTGATTTTTTAAATGTTATATAATAAGTGTAAATGATTTTGTTACCACCATTTATACTTTATGTAACTAATATAAATAGTTTACATGTTACTTGACAAGTAACATGTAAACTATTAAATTTAATGTAAAACTAGTATCACATATAAAAAACTAGTATCACATATTAAATTTAATGTAAAACTATACCCTATTAATACATGTCTTATCTAGCTTATACATGTATATATTGCAGGTTTGTCGGGTCAGTCCATACCTCAATTCTCCTAGCCCAAACCCGACCCATGAGCAGGTCGGATGGGTTGGGCAGACAGCCCCCAGTCTGAGAATATTATGCCTATCAACGACCCGTTATGCCCCAGTCTGTCTCATAACATGAAGACATATGCGACTTCGACGAAGGATGACTGAAAATCACTCCAATATTCCAAGAACAACTTACACTGTCTATACAAGGAATGATCCACAGGAAGAAGAGGGTCAATATATATGATTGGTCATACATGTAAACAAATCATAATAAAAAGGAAGAAAATTATACTTTACTTAAAACTCACAACCGGCTCATACAACTTGAATCCAACTTTACTAGATCTAGCACAGACAATTAAGACATAGCATATAAGTTTATATTCAAAATACAAGAGAAAATCCATTAAATTTTTTAGGAAAAGCTAGCAAATATCATGTTTTAAAAAGAGAACAAGAAGGTGAGAATGTTTCATAGAAAAAATGAAGTCCAACAACAAGAAAAAACAAAAAAAACATATGGAGAAAACCCATCAAAGTCACCAACCAAACAACAGGAAAGAATAACCTCTAGTAGCAACATGTGTAATAGATAAAGAGGGAGAAATCTTGCTCAAATCAGCAAAATTTGGAAAAGTTGCACAGGATCCCCATTTTCGACAATATCGCTAATATCCCCCCAATGGTATCTTGTCGATATCGAGTTATATATCAGGTGAGCCTAGGATAAGATATAATGTCAACATGGAAACTCGATGTGATGATGAAATTAAAATCGAACAATATTTTGCAATATTTAAGTGCAAGGGATAGCCCAGGGTAAGTAGGATAAAGGGGATAGCTACAGATACCCATTAAGTTAGACCTCAAATATCCAATTTCTTTGTTAAGAGAATGTAATGGGTCATTTTAGTGGGAGTTGTTTAATCGCACATTGCCCAGTGGTGGGATCTTGCTGAAATGGCGGAGCTATATAAAGAGCACCACACCTCCTATACTCATTGAGATACATAATATAAAAACGCATTCCATAATGGCGTTCTCTCATGTCTTTATCTCGCTCCTTAAGGAGTAAGGTTCCACGTAAATTCAAGTTTTCCTATTGTTCTTGATTATCTATTTCCTATGTTCTATTTTCACGCTCTCCGATAGTATTAAATCTCCTAAAAATTATTCTTTATTTATTATTATCGACCCACTTATCTACCATACAATGATTAAAGTGTATTCCATTGATAGAATTACAATTAACTCATATCACTCTATTTATTCCACTTTGCAAACATCCAACGCCCATATTATAAGTTAATCTTCACCCACTAGGTTACCTATCCCACTTATTATATGATGGGAAAAAAGAAGGCATTGATTATAGATTAGTCCGGCATGGAGTATAGGAATATCTTAAAACACATGGAATACCTTGCGATCTATCTTCATCGGTTAAATTCAACTTCATCAAATAACAACTGCCGAAGCTTCCATTTTTTTGAGTGACTTCTAATTGTAATTGTTTTTATAAGGGAAAAATTTGCTTTCCCTTGGTGCACTCATTATCAAATGTTGCCATAGTAAGATAAGGGTTGCCTATAGAGGGGAAATATGCGAATATTATTTCACCAAGTCAAGTTGGAAAATCACAATTCTCCTAGACATCCAAACTAAAGCATAAACCAAAGCAAGAAATCAGGGAGGACAGGATTAGGCTAATTTCCTATTGTTGCATTAGAAAGATGTAATATGAAGTAGAACAGTGTGAACCCCTCAGGATCGGGGTACCCGTTTACGCGCATTTCGCAATAATTCATTCACAGGAGATCACATTAAGTGACAGAAAAACAGGGAAATTTTTCGCGCGGATAATTTTCCACATGACATTCACAATCATAACCACAAGTTAATATAGACAATTGTCACCAAAATCTTATTTCATTAACTTCCATATATTCTACAACATGTACAAAGTCTGACAGTACATATAATATCCCAAAAATCTGACTGAAGAGAAAGAAACATGAGACATTATAAACTGAACAAAAACTGGCACAAAATACCATACCGTCGAGTATAAACTTTACTTCCTGAAATCATCAACCCGCTACTGTGCTAAAGGCTCCTTGCCTGCCATGCGTGCAAGGAAGAAAAGGCGTCAGCGGGTGCTGGTACTTCCCATAAATTTATATAAAAATAACAGGCATTTATTATTTACAAAAGAAAGCAAGTAGAGAGGCATGAGCAACTCAAATTTAAAATTTAATTCTACTTGCAAATGTAAAAGGTTTCCAAATTTTTAGTAAGAACATCTCATGATCAGCCCTTATCCCCACATTTCCCACATAAGCATATGTCTACGGTAACTCATTGATCATAAGTACGTATATTTTATTCTCATATTACTTAGAGATCATATTTGTGAATTTTGATGATGGGAAAGATGAGATGAGAAGATATAATGATTTATTAAATTCTTAAGTCTAGTGGATAGTCTGTGGTCTTGGTTCTTGTGAAACCTCACACTATGACTCTAAGACTTGGGAAACATCTTAGGGTTGGGGTGCCTCCGTAGGCATGCAGTGTAGTATAATGCATCCTAACTAAGTTCCCAACACGTTCACTAGCTTAATGAGATTTCGAATTTAGATTATAGTCACTTCCATTTACTTAACTTAACTGTGATCTTTATAGGGATTTCAAAACTGATTATAGTCACTTCTAATCATCTCAATTTTAATTGTGATTTCCTCCAAACCTTGACTATAACATTCTCTCTGATGTAACTCTCGATGATGTAGATATAAATGTAGATGTGGATGATCTGGATGTAGAATCGCCAAGTCTGTTGGCGAAAGAAAAACTCAAGCGGTGAAGAAGCCAACAAAAGGGCTCTTCCGTCTCGCCCCCTAATTGGAAGGACGGTCCAATAGAGGGATAGATCTACTCCCAAACTACGCCACTGAGACGGGTGAGAGGGACTTCCCGGAAAAGTCACTCTAGAAAAACAGCCCGACCGGTAACGGGCAACCGAGCTCGTACGTAAAACTGAAAAACCAGGATCCCCCGCCTGGGCATCCTAAAAGACAGGGTCAGCGGAACTGGTCTAAAGTCTGGATCCCAACGAGGCGTAAAAACACTGCGAGCTCGCGTAAAAACCGAAAGAGGACTGGGATCCTAGACCCGCGCACTTAGCGGCCCCTGCCCAAACTGAGCTTCCTATTCTCCCGCCCAGTTGAGGGTCACCGCACCCTCGCACAGTCAGGTGTAGGAGTCACCATGACCGGCACTATAATTATGTATCACTATAACCAAGATCATTTATTTTCAGTCATCACTGATTCCAAGATTTTCACTTATCTGTCCACACAATTCTTTATCAATCTCTGCTATGTTTGACTTTATTAATCTACGCTTTTCTCACTACCTATCTTTAGTGATATGCATATATATGTATATAAATAGCAAATTATACTCATGGGCCAATTGATTGAGAAGGATATTAATATCCTAATAACAAAGCCTGTCCAATCTCTTATTTATGAGGTGCCACTGTGTGTATATTTTATTATGAAGTACTGCACCTGATGCACCTGATTCTCTGTAATACCAAAATTTTATACTTGCATCTTATCTCTCTTTATTACATTCATTTATTTCATACTAATATATGTTATATATATACGTCAATTGTTTTTTTTAAAGAACAGAAGATTGTTTTCGTTGTTTCAAGAATATCCAATTTATACTTTGCTGAAGCTTTCTGACCTCTTTCAGAAGGAAAATTCCTGATTTTGTATTTTAGTTTCACAATCCTATTATTTTATTTCTTCCAACTCAATAGTGAAAGCTACATATCCATACTTCCTAATAAGCAAACCATTGGTTCTTAATTAATGCATATCATAGGGATGGATCACAAACATCCCAAACAGAAACATGACAATATATGGTACGTTATGGTGTTGTACACACTGTCATTATATCTGTGGTTGACCAACTGTAATTACTTATTGGACTCGTAATGGTACTTTCCAAAGCAATGAATCAGCAGAAAGTATAGATTTCTCTTTTTTTATACTACTATTACGAGAATCAAGGAGAAAGGCTTTATCGACTGGACATGAAATCAAGATTTTTCGCATTTGTAAGTTGCTAATATAATTTACCAGAATCACATTGTATTCTCCTGACTATCAAAAACATAATGTCTTACAACATCTTTCTTAGCAACTTGTGCTTTAAGGTCATGCCTATTATGTCAACAATTTCGTATCTATAATACGTTAATAAGTCTGGCTCGATAACTCTTTTAACAAATTTCGAACAAAATTAAGGTTAATCTTTGCTGTTGAACATATCCAACTTCTAGTAAACACCACCAACCTTTATTGACAACCAATAATTTGAGACCAAGTGCTGAAATTATTTATTATCCAGATGAGATATCGTATCCTCCAGAAAGCCTAAGGATGTCTTAATAGTCTACATCTTTTGAATAAAGAACATAGATAGCAACCATTTATATTGTATAATAAACATAGATAGTAACCATTTAACATTTACAGGGACCAAAAATAAAACTTCAATTCAAAAGATTTTTTTTATATATATTGTCTAAGAAACTAAGCAGCTGACTAAATTTTAAATCTGAATTTTCATAAGTTAATTTTTTATTTCATAAGTTCCAGCCCTCATTTCTTAAATCAGAATTTAATTATGTGGAGACTCATGCACGGTAGCAAGAGATAGGAAAGAAATGTACATTTGATGCTTTGATCTATATGTAAAGCAACATGCATTGTAGTAAGGAAGAAGGGCATAGGTTGTACATACAATCAAGTTTAATATGCATGCATGGCAGCAAGGGATGGGGAAGGAGGTACCTCATTAGATTTCCAAATAGAAATCTCTTTGCATGCTACAATTTATGTTTTGGATCAGCTCCTACTTGGCAGAATCTGGAGCAGCAATAAGAGCTCTAAATAGCCCCTAGTCTGGAGCAAGAACTTTAATAGATTTGCAGTCCCAACTGCAAATTTCAAACAATGAGGGGAAGAGAAGGGGAGATTCTCGGCTGAAATTGAGGGGATATATATATATATATGGAGAGGGAATGGAGGGGGAAAATTGTACCTTGATTTGCATGCAAGATAAGATTTTCAGCACAACATCATGCAACAGTCCAAGGAAGAAGCAAGGAATGGTGCAACGGAACCTCTCTTGGCTGGAGTTCCAGCAGTTGCTGGTTAAAACTGGAGCAAATAGTAGAGACCGACAACTCCTCGTTGGAAAAAAATAGGAAAAAGAGAAGTGGGTTTGGGGAAAGTGAAAAAAAACGAGAGTGAGTTGGGTTTATATAACAAGGAGGGCTTAAGGGGTGATGACAAGTGGAGGATTTAAGAAGCCATATGGATTAATGAGAGAAAAAAAGAAAATCCAGTGGCCGATTGTCGTGTTGGAAAAGAAAAAGAAACTTAAATAATATTATATATGTTTCTCTTTCTTGTTGAATATACTAAATTCCTCCGTACTCGCTCCTCGAGTATCGGATTTCGTCGCATAATATCTTGATTTGATTGTCTCGGAACGACGATCGATATGGGTATAATATTGATATACTTTCGGTCGAGTTTTGAATACCCGAAATTTTCGGATACGTTTTTTTTGTTTAAGGTTAAATTTTGTGAAATTAAAATACCAAACGACACCCGATTGACGAACGGTCGATTTCGTTGGTCTCGTGTCGTCGAATCGGATCTAATGATGGTCTCGGTTCATTTTGCGGTTTCTGAATTTGCGTCGCGGCTTTTTCACGGCGTGCGCTACGATGCGACCGTTTTTCGGTCGATTTCGCCCGAACGACTTTTGATTCATAATAAATTGACCGTTTTAGGTTGTTTGGCATTGACCAACAACGTTTTTAGGTTCATTGGATCTAAAATCGAACGAGTTCGGGTTTGTTAGAATATGGATGTTACAAACAGAGTGCATGAAAAAGAGACATTTTAAAAAAAAAAAGATGTCGCAATAATATGGTCCGATATTATAAGAGGCATGGCCCAAAAGAGATCACTAATCCCCCAAAAAGTTAGAACCCACAAAAATAAGGTCCAATGAAGGCTCAGGAGCCTAACTCTTAAAAGCATAAAACATGTCGCAATAATAGCAACACTAGTCATCCATTGTTACCGCGGTAAAAGCCACCACTTTCGTCAGTAACCAACATAAGTCTGCCAACATCGGTATCATGACGTGATGACACAAGTCCAAGTCCAAAGAAGGGAGATTATGAATCACTCAAACAGCCAGAGGGCAGCTTTACATCTAATATACACGAACCGACTCTTTAACATCACAACAACAAAAAAGCATTTTCCCACATTAAGTAGGATCGGCTACATAGATTCTTTGCCTCCATTCAAATCTATCTTGGGTCATTCTCGGGCTTAGATCAAAAAAAAATAAGATCCCTTCGTATAGTCTCATTCCAACACTTCTTGGGCCTTCCCCACCTTCTCTTAGCCAGCTCAACATCCCAAAACTCGCATCTCCTAACTGGTGCATCAGCTGACCTCCTTTGCAAATGACCAAGCCACCTTAAGCGGTTTTCTCGCATCTTATCCTTGATCGGAACTACACCAACTTTCCATCTGATTGCACGAATCCGATCTTTGTGTGCACGTGTGTGTGTGTGTCCATACATCCACCTTAGCATTTTCATTTCTCTTGTTGACTCTTTAAAATCGATTATATAATAATCGAGGAGCATCTCCAGTGGAAAAGAAGGGCTAGCACAGGAATCCAACATCTAGTTGACTATAGAAAGAGGATTGTGTTTGTCTATAACAATCCATCCTACATAATGCTATTGGGCAGATAGACTCCACCTTTTTGTCTTGATTGTGTTTCAATCCTCACATTTCTCTTCTCTTGTGCTTGCAGGTCCCAGATCCACCATCATTACCTACGTTGAATGGGCCATCCAACTAACTAGGAATTGGTTCCAATGGTTTGGGACAATCAGTTTTTATTATCAAATATTGTTTCAGTCCCTGTATCCTTTTCATCTTTTCTAGAGTAAACACAGATGCTGTAGATTTCTTCAAATCATTCAGATAAATTCAGTTAGAAAGCAAAACATAACGAAGCTGATCATCTTAATTGAGCTCTTTTTGATCTCATCACATGTCAAAGTGACTTTTTATGATTCATAGAATTTAAAATCAGTCTGAGCCAACAATGATGAAAAGGATCCTAAATATCAGTAACTAACTTAACTAATCATTCTCGAAAGATTGTGGATTCTTTCTAGACCAATCCAGATTCATATTAAGCATCAAACAGAAAAGAATATTTATGCTTCATTAAATTTAATGCATGCAAATATTTGTTCAACTCTACAACCAGCCCCCAAATAAGTTCTCGAAATGAGCTACGCCATTGTCAACTAAACATCTTTAACTTATTTGCATCCCACTAATTTATCAAAAAGAAATACCGACTTTTTTAATGGTTTCTGAAACGCCCTGAGTAGTAATGCAGTAATCATCACATCACATCCCACTAATTTAAAAGACACGGTTTTAATAATTGCAAAGGAATCAAGGCCCTGAGCAGTAACGCATCATTTAATGGCAGAGTGCCATTTCTTTAGCAATTTATTTTTGAATCACAATGCCCACAAACCACTACTCAATCCCACGACCATCATTATAAAACCATTTTGTACCCTAAAAAAATAGTCAGACTGCAAGTACTCAAGCCTCTCTGGACAGATAGCTGGCATTTAAATAAAGGAATTTTTAAAACTCACCACCGGATGGCAATGCAGTATGCAGATCTGTTCAGATAGGTCACATAGGAATCATGTAGTATGCGGGAAAGTATGCGGAGAATATGCGGGATGAATGATTTTGATTTTTTGACAATTTTAAATAGGCTGGTAATTCATTAGTAATGTTTCATTTTATAGAACACTAGAGTCTATCAAGATACGATGATAAAATTTAAGATAAATTTGTAGATCTAACATATATTTTTGATAATAAAACCATATCAACATACCTTGTCGCCAACATCCATTAAAATAATCTTGAATCAGCGTGGCATGCGGTTATAATTTGGTTATGTGCCTAAAAACAAACATTGCATATTGTTGAGCAACCCAATGTCTATGTTGTGAGTTTGCTCTTAGAAGAGCTAAATGATAAATTATGAAACAATACATAGAGGACAGGTAGTAGCTAATGCATCGACAAGTATATCTTGCTAGTTATTTTACACAACTATATCTAATAATTATTTAGTCAAAAAAGGATCTTTCTGATTCTCAATAATGATCTTTCACCTATTAAAGAAAGGGCTACTCTTCCTGCGCATGCATGCGAGGGTGGGCAGGACGATACATATGCTTATGAGTAAATCACAATGTCTGTAGAGGTATACATGCAAAAGAAACTCCTTAAAAAATTGACAAGAGGGGGCCTTTAAATACCTCATCTCTCGTAGCCTCCTCATATTGTGAAGCAGCAACAGAGAAACACTTGAGAGCTTTCTTTGTTTGGGTTTGTCAAGAGATGGATTCACTGGCAGACAACATAACCCAGGTTCTGATCCCTGCAGCAGCAATAATAGGTATCGTGTTTGCTCTGCTGCAATGGTTCCTGGTCTCAAGGGTGAAGGTGGCAGCCTCCGGGCAGAATGACAGCAATGGTTATCACCTCATGGACGAGGACGAGGAAGTGGGTCCTGTCGACCAGACAGTCATCACCAAATGTGCTGAGATCCAGAATTCTATATCTGTTGGTGAGCGCATTGTTGATTAACCACTAACAATGATTTTACCTTGGAAATAAATTATAGAGGAATTTTGTACAAAAGAAAAATAAATGGGTGCAATAGTATTCAGGAAGTTTGTTTACATTGTGTAATTCCCCATTCTTTGGAGAGCCCATTTTTTGCATCTTGATTATCCTGTAGTTCGAGCTTTTCCTTGCTGTGAACTCCTGAAAATTTTCCAGTTATCTTTCTGAGCAGTCAACATGGTACAGATAACAAATTTACCTGCAGGAGCTACGTCCTTCCTGTTCACCGAGTACAAGTACCTCGGTATCTTCATGGTTGTGTTCGCGGTGATCATATTCCTCTTCCTCGGATCAGTGAAGGGCTTCAGCAACGAGCCGGAGCCTTGCTCTTACAGCAAGGACAAGATGTGCAAACCTGCAGTTGCCAATGCTCTGTTCAGCACCATTGCCTTCCTGTTAGGTGCACTGACCTCTGTTCTCTCCGGCTTCCTTGGCATGAAGATCGCAACCTATGCCAATGCCAGGACCACCCTTGAAGCAAGGAAGGGTGTAGGAAGGGCGTTCATCACCGCTTTCCGTTCCGGTGCTGTCATGGGATTCCTTCTCGCTGCCAATGGTCTCCTGGTGCTCTACATCTCCATCAACGTGTTCAGATTATACTATGGCGACGACTGGGAGGGGCTCTACGAGTCCATCACCGGTTACGGTCTTGGTGGCTCCTCCATGGCTCTGTTTGGAAGAGTTGGAGGTGGGATTTACACAAAGGCGGCGGATGTTGGCGCAGATCTTGTCGGTAAAGTTGAGAAGAACATCCCTGAAGATGATCCAAGAAATCCTGCTGTATGTTGTGTTTCCCCTGATCTAGATATCATGGTATATGATGCCACTCTGTTGGTACTTGAAAGTTGTTCTTGGTGTTTACAGGTGATTGCAGACAATGTTGGTGACAATGTAGGAGATATCGCCGGAATGGGATCTGATTTGTTTGGATCGTACGCCGAGTCCTCCTGTGCGGCATTGTTCGTTGCATCCATCTCTTCCTTCGGCATCAACCACAACTACGCAGCCATGTCATACCCTCTTCTTATCAGTGCAATGGGAATTGTTGTCTGCCTGATCACCACATTGTTTGCGACAGATTTCTTTGAGATTAAGAGTGTGGGTCAGATCGAGCCATCACTGAAGCGCCAACTCCTCATCTCCACTGTCCTGATGACCATCGGCATTGCAATTGTTAGTCTCACTGCTCTGCCTTCGTCTTTCACTCTATTCGACTTCGGAAATGAGAAGACTGTGAAGAACTGGTAAGATTCCTGATTTAGATAACTCATCAACTTAGAAAAACAAGTTTAGATGATTTATGACATAATATAAATCTGGATAGGCATCTGTTCTTCTGCGTCGCGATCGGTCTCTGGGCGGGTCTGATCATTGGTTACACTACAGAGTACTTCACTAGCAACGCATACAGGTACCTGCCAGTTTGCAAGTTTTATCTCTTGTAAGTTGAGAAGCTTTGTTTTAATGCTGGAGATCGATGCAGTCCTGTGCAGGATGTGGCCGATGCTTGCAGAACTGGAGCTGCCACCAACGTCATCTTTGGCTTGGCCCTGGGTTACAAGTCCGTGATCATCCCTATTTTCGCAATTGCTCTTGCGATCTACGTCAGCTTCACCTTTGCTGCCATGTATGGTATTGCAATGTCTGCCTTGGGAATGTTGAGCACAATTGCCACTGGCCTTGCGATCGATGCATATGGGCCCATCAGTGACAATGCTGGTGGTATTGCTGAAATGGCCGGAATGGATCACAAGATTCGTGAGCGCACGGATGCCCTCGACTCCGCCGGTAACACCACAGCAGCCATTGGCAAGGTAATTTCTTATGGGCAGTGAACGTACTGACTACATATTCGATCGCACAGCTCCTAACAAGGTTTGTGTTTGTATATTCAGGGCTTTGCTATTGGCTCTGCAGCTCTGGTCTCTCTGGCTCTGTTTGGTGCCTTTGTGAGCAGAGCTGGACTCAAGGCTGTCGATCTCCTGACACCCAAAGTCTTCATTGGATTGATTGTGGGTGCAATGCTCCCATACTGGTTCTCCGCCATGACGATGAAGAGTGTCGGTAGTGCTGCCTTGAAGATGGTGGAGGAAGTGCGCAGGCAGTTCAACTCAATTCCTGGACTCATGGAAGGAAGGGTGAAGCCAGACTATGCCAACTGCGTGAAGATCTCCACCGATGCTTCTCTTAGGGAGATGATTCCTCCGGGTGCATTGGTCTTGATTTCTCCCCTCATTGCCGGAACCTTCTTTGGTGTCGAAACTCTCTCAGGCCTTCTTGCTGGTGCTCTTGTTTCTGGTGTGCAGGTTTGTACTGGTTTCCCAACTGTTCTTTTATGTTAGCTTTCTAAAAAAACTGCTTAGCAAAAATATTGTATTGCACCATTCAGATTGCAATCTCTGCTTCGAACACTGGCGGTGCTTGGGACAATGCAAAGAAATACATAGAGGTAATGTACCATTGAAATGTACCAATGAAGTAAGTAACGTGGTTTTATATATACATTAATATGGCTTACTTGCTTCATCCGCAGGCTGGTGCTTCTGAGCATGCGAGAACACTCGGTCCAAAGGGGTCCGACCCTCACAAGGCAGCTGTCATCGGTGATACAATAGGAGATCCTCTCAAGGATACCTCAGGACCATCACTGAACATCCTCATCAAGCTCATGGCTGTTGAGTCCTTGGTATTTGCTCCATTCTTCGCAACGCACGGTGGTCTCATCTTCAAATGGCTGTGATTTTGCAACCTTTTTCAGCTATTGGAGCTTATCTATTTCACATACAAGCGGATTATCGTCAGAAAGATCGCCGAAATGCACAACATAGCCATCATAGCTTCTGATAAAAAAAATCTGTTATGTGAGGAATGATTGGAAATTTTTTAGCCCGATTTTGTTATTTGTTTGGCTTTGGATTTTTGTTTTGGTTATCCATTTTGAGTTTTTTGTTCAAAGAAGTCTTGAGATAATAACATGCACTACCATCTTGCATTAACTCTCTGCACTTTTCAAAATTGAAAATTTTCCATTCCCTGCTTATTGAATAGAGTACGTAAGCAAATTGGTGCTGGTGATTGTATCATTATACTGGTAAAGTGGATTGTACTACATTTTATTGTATAAAACGCTGGTGCTATTTAAATTCCTTCACTGCCTTCCTGTTGTCACAATATAGAAGGGGAGGTGGTACATTTTTCCTTGTTAGAAGTTTCAGGATGCATCCTGGTTTTCCATGAAGGTTGATTTCCAGGAGTCTTTTAAGTCCTCTACAGGATGTTCTTCCTTTTGTATCTGTATTAGATCTTCTGTCATTTGGTCATCATCTACCAGCAAAGAGATTGTTAGGCTATTCCCATCGTTTCCACTGATAAAAACTCTAATAATGGAAAAGGAGAAGCCATGGACAAGTATCATGCCAGAAAGGAGCAACTGTCAGCTTATTTCCGAATAAGAGGAACACCAGGACCATTTTTTTAGGCAAAAAGGGGGAACATTCTAAGATGTCCACCCCATATGTATTAAAAAGAGGAGAAATACAGATGTTACCTTACAGGAGAGTCCTGGCACCCAAACTTAGAGCAAAGTTGTTTCATAATGGACTGTGTAATTATATTATCCCGGTGAATTTAACTCAAAAGCTCTGGAATTTCAGGTACCAAAGCCTTGCAATTGTTTGGGCGTGACAATCTCTAGTATTAAACATCAAGGAAATTTTTCTTTCAGAGAAGGAAGTGATGTCCCTTCAATGCAAAAATACAAGTCAATGATACTAAAGATACCTCCACTGGGAATAATATGCATATTACTTAAGGGATCCAATAACACATAGAAGCCTGTAAAAAACATATATTGAACTGAAGCATGATTGAGAGTACTAGAGCTTGTAGAGTGTTTTAGTAAATCCTGTGATTTGTAAAAGCTCCTTCTCAAGCAGAATTTGTAGACTAAATCTCCTATTGATGGGAAGAGTTCCTGTTAATACTTGTATTGACATAAAGTGGACACAGAGATAAAAGTGAAAATGCATGATGAAAGATGTAAGTCATTGTGGAAATATAAAACAAGAGCAACATCAAAGAGCGAGAGCACAACCGTCTATGTCATTCGAGATGGTCGTGATAATTGTCCTACTCCAATAGAGGAAGGACCTGAGGGGGCCAATATTTTCATAATACTTGTCTCAAATATTACAAGGGGTATAGAGATTTTCATGTATACCCACCAACATGCACAAGTCCCATGCAATATAGGACTAAACAGGATATAGTGGAACACATCTTCACTCTAAACACCTTTTGAACAATTGTGAAGAGACAGCTTAAATGAAACATTGTTGGGTAGAGAGCCATGTGAAAGAGATATCACTCAGAAGGAGACTCATGCTTGAAAGAGATGTTCAGAGACAATAGTCGATTAGATGACGATGAACACAGTTTTAACCTTCATAATCAAATTGATGAGGGAAAAGACGTAGGATACATCCCCAAGTACATGGTTTATGAATCTATCCAAGCTATAATAGGAGTCCATACAAAGCAGCAATAGTAGAGTGGCCCTCTCCTATACTAGAGATCTCGAAAGTTCGACTCTCTTGTACGGAAACTTTGAGAAACATGTCTCTCCCATATGAAAGCCTCAATAGTAGCCCCTCGTCTAGTGACCTTAAAAAGTGGGCTTCTCTTATACAGGAATCTTGAGGAGGGATTTTCTCACATAGGAGCCTCTAAGAAGAGATATCATACCGAAGATTCCCACAAACAGAGAAGGACGGACGACATGTGAGTCTCTCTTGAGCGATCTCAAGCAAAACAAGAGACATTCTACTCTGCCATCGTCCCTTCCACACTTCTAGGAATCATGGAGGCAGACGACCAAGTTCGAAGAAGAAACAAATTGATAAAAATCATTCCCTCTTTTGTGCATTTCTTTCACATGCTTCCCATTTTTAAAATATAGTACTTATCCTTTTTGGGGATTGCTTAGCTCTCTTTTAAATACTAGCACTCCTTTTTTCTTGGTTGATTTTTCTCTCCCCTTTCTTTAATTTTTTCCATGATCGGGGCATCCTCGTTAGGTGTAAATAACATATATTAAATAATAATAATAACGACAAGCCCAAAAACTAAAGGGGTCCTCGCCTATAAAGCTCTGAAAAATCAAACTAATCAGATAATGTCGTGCATATAGGTTGTTGGAATCAGTTTTAACAAACAAACCAATGGGATCAGATTCATCATAATCAGAGTTAGTTTGATATTGATGCATATTTTTCAATTTTCTCTTTAGAAAATTTTAGATGATTTGACGTTCATTTTTTATCATTTTTGACTTTATTCTTCTTGAAGTATTGAGATATTAGTTATCGTTTATTACTTCTATATATTTTCATTTATGAAGGATTCATATATTTTTCTATGATGCATTATGTTTAAAGGACATTTCATTTGAAAGAGGTATTTCTTCGTACAGTTGTACCAGATGAAGTCGCTTTCCTTTTTCCTTTATTCTTTTTTATTCTTTGTTAAAATTTCGATTGTCCTTGATATGAGAGTGATGTTCTCATTGTCTAGATCTTTGTATGACATGGTTGATTTGGCTCGTAATGCTGGACTTCAGGTTTTTTCTCAAACTCATCTTTTTCTTCCTTCTCTTGATGTTTCTCGACTTTAGAGAGGAGCTTGTCGATCAACATGGCCTCAAATTTCAATGAAATTCTACCGAAATTCTCCGAAATTTCCATTTCTTTAGGTCATCGAAATCAAAACGCTCCTTATTTCTTTTTCTAGGATTTCAACGAAGCGTCACCGAAATGTCAACGAAATTCCATCGAAATTACATGTCGTTTCGACTAAACAACAAAAATAAGGGAATCTACCCTCCGTTTTCATCGAATTTTGCATATACTAATGAATTTTCACTTATTTATTCGATAATGTGTTGAGTTGTTAAAACGATTTACATTGTTTAAAGAATTTTCTTTAGTTAGTTTCTATTTTTTTTATCTAAATCCAAACCAAATCAGTTAGACACAAGATTTAAGAGTTAAATTAAAGTTTTAACTTAAGATATTTTTTTATTTTTCTTTTTGATATATATGTTTTAATTAGTAGTTATCATATTTGTCACCTCATTCTTATGGAAGAAGTTCTCACATGTCACCATTATCTTCATGTTCAAGAGGAGAAACCAATGACTTCTAATTACGATTCCAAATCCGGTTCCCCTTCTGAGCAGCATACTACCTTTTTAACTGTTGGGACGATTGGATGGAAATTTTAATGTAACATATCATATTAACATCTTACTATTAGCGAAAAACTATCTTTCTATCTCATTTATTGAGCTAAAGAATATTAGAAATTTATATTTAAAAAATGAGTTTTCAAGTAGTTTCCCCAATTTCTGACCATTTCATCGAAATTCCCTCGAAATTCTCTTTCCTGGCATAACGAAATGAAACTGAAATCCAACTTTAAGGCCTTGCCGATCAGATTATCCATCATAAGTTTATCCGAGTCATTAGCTTCCTTAATCACAATGGCAATGGTCCTTCGTTTCAGACGTTATCTGAGGAACTTCTTTACCTGCATGGGTTCTTTTACATCCGCATCAAGATTCTTAAAACCATACGATACCTCTAAACCTTGTATGCATGTCTCTGACGGATTCTCTAGCTGCTATCCTAAATATCTCATACTTTTGTTACAGAAGGCTTACAAAGGTTCTTTCACCTTGATTATACATTCATACGTTATGCTTAGTTTATTTAGAATTTTATAAACATTCTTATGCTGAAATGAGGTTGAATTCTTCTTTACTTATCGTCTTAGAACATAGTGTTCATAGCCTTCGAGTTATATGTTGCTTTCTTCTTTTTGGGGTTGATCGAAATTGCTTCTGGATCCTTCTTTAGTCAAATGTACATTAAGTTGATTACGTCCCAAGCTTCGCAATCCATTGACTAAAAGAAAATTTGCATTTCAACATTCCAAAAGATAATTGGTCCCATCAAAGGAGGTCTTGCCATTGATTAACCATCAAAGTTGTTATTCATGACGATCATATGTGTTGATTCCACTTACGTAATCTACACAATTGAGGCTTTGATACCAAAGTGGATAAATGTATGATCAGGACACTACTAAAGGGGATGAATAAAACTTTTCACAGTTTATGATTAGATAGAATAATACTTAAAATAACAAGCACAAATGAACAAATATCAACACAGTAAGAAACCACTTACACATAGATGTTAATATAGAAACCCAATTGAAAACCATGGACTAACTCCTCGACTCATGATTCGTGATCAGTTGTGTTGATTAACTATTCAATATATCGAGTTATCTTCCGTGGGTAACTCAACCATTTTTACAGATCCTTTGGATCACACACCAAAGGCTTATACATTTTCAAAACATTGAAATCCCATTAAGATGTACACAACTTTGGATCACACTAAAGGCTTCTCAACTTTGGATCACACATTGAAATTCCTACATGCTTTAATTAAACATCGAGCTTTCTTGCACCCTTGGATCATACACCGGGCAACATGCACAAGTTGGATCAAAGACCAACTTTCCTGCACAAGGGATTTTGTGAAAAGGATGCAATATATCTTTAGATTCAAGCTATTCTATATAATATGTAGATTTATCATAGATAATCATGATACCAATAGAAATTGAAACTCAAACCAGTGATGAACACAGTAAATTGTAAGAGTGATCACATGTGGATTAGAATCGCTTGCTGAAAGGCTTATCTAGTGAGTCCTAGACAAACTAAAGGTTGAGAGGCGATCAACGCTTGAAGAAAGCTAGAGAAATGATTCAGTGGAAGAATGTAGGCTGCTCTCAATAGATAGAATGCAAAACGATCTTCTCAACAGTGAAAAATGAATATGAGTCATGCTTGAATATGTGTTACGAGGTCATATAGATGCAATCAGAAGGAAAGTTGATCTAGCTCTGATCGAGGATATGATGCGAGAAAACTGGTTAAGGTGGTTTGGCCATTTGCAAAGGAAGTCAGTTGATGCACCAGTTAGCAGATGCGAGTTTTGGGATGTTGAGCCGGCTAAGAGAAGACGAGGACGACCCAAGAAGTATTGGAATGAGACTATACGAAGGGATCTTAATTTTTTCGATATAAGCATGAGATTGACCCAAGATGGATCTGAATGGAGGCAAAGAATCCATGTAGATGACCATACTTAATTGTGGGAAAAGGCTTTGTTATTGTTGTTATTGATTAACATTTCAGAAATATATTTCAAATACATGGGTACATTTCGTATGTCATGGTTCGAGGAAATTCTTCAGGTTGCAAAGTCGCATGAGTGTGTTTCACATTTAACAGCAGATACTAGGGACGCAAACGGATGCGGTTATATTCGTATTCGTTCGTATTCGTATTCGTTTTTAAGAGGATATGGTTCTTGTTTTTCTAAAACATGCGAATACGAATACGAATACGAATATTCTAAATGAATTATTTGCGGATACGAATACGAATACGAATCCTGGGTTAACGAATGCGAATACGAATACGAATACGAAAAAAATTACGAATACGGTTACGAATACGAATATTCGTATCATATTTTCTAAAAAAAATAAGGGATAATATGCCCCCACCCAAATCCCTACCCAATCCCAACCCTCGACGCCCTCTTCCCCTCGCACCCAGCCCCCAGGCCGCCGCCCTCGCCTCCCCCTACCCTCCTCCCCGTGCTGGATGCCGCCCGCCGCCACCTCCTGCGCCCTTTGTCTCCCTCGCCACCTCCCCCTGTCGCCCTACCTTCTGCATCCTTCGCACCCCGCCACCCCTGCACCCTCCGCCATCGCCTCCACCCCCTGCCACCCGCATCCCCCTTCTCCATCTGTCCCCTCGCCCTTCACCTCCCTGCCTCCCCCAGCCGATCAACGCCTCCCCCAACGCGACCCGTCCTCGGCCACCCCCTGCGCCCTTCGCCTCCCCACCCCCAGCCGACTGCCGCCTCCCCCTTGTAGCCCCCATGCTGCCAGCCCCATCCCCGTGCCGACCATCCCCAACCCTCGCCTACCCAACCTCTGCCGCAACCACTGCCTCACCTCCCCAGTCATCCGTCGCAGTCGTAACGAACTCCCCCTCCCTTGCAGCCGCAACCAACCTCCATCATCTCCCTCGTCCTTCCTCGCAGTCGCAACCGCCCTCCTTCACCTTCCTCGTCCTCCCTCACAGCCAGAGGCAGGCGCCACCCTCGTCTCCCTCGCCCTCCCTCGCAACTACAACCGATCTAGTATAACATCTTAATCTTTTAATGTTCATTCTATTATGTCATTTTCTTATGTGATTACACAAGAGGATCTCTTATATTATGGCATATAATGTAGATTTTGTACACCATATGATGCTTGTTTGAATCATGCAATGTGGTTAAACAAAAGATGGAAGTTATGCGGAAGTGGTCATCAAATAATCTAGGTGCATTTTTATTTATAATTTAATATTCATGTTAAAGTTAACATTCGTTTGTATATTCGTATTCGTTCGTAAAAGATTCGTTTCGTATTCGTATTCGTATTTTGAGGATATGGATCTTGATTTTTGACATTCGTATAACATTCGTATTCGTATTCGTATTCGTAAAATAATATGGATATGGTTATGGTATGACCTGAATTCGCATTCGTATTCGTTCATTTGCATCCCTAGCAGATACACAGCACCAACAAGAAGACGCCATTCAGAGGCAAATTTCGAGCAATTCCAAGGACGAGGACAAGGATGAGGGAATCGTCACGAAGCAGGCAGGGCACGGGGCCAACCAGAGGATTTGAGACTTCACAGAGGAGGCGACAGTGGGGGAATCCTTAAGAGTTGATTTTGAGACTCTTTTCACAGGCATACCTCATCAAGTAACATGTCGACACTGGCTACCCCAAGAAAGGAGAGGGCACATCCTAGCGTTGGCCCCCCTTACCATTCCCAGTCACCGATTCTTCACTTGGAGGACATTTGCAGTGACAGTGGATCGCGCATTTCACAGATTTACCACGATTGCAACTATAGCCTATTAACCAAGTGGCACCTGAGGCATCCTAGCAAGAACTCGAAGGATGGCTGACGAAGCTGAAATACTTTAGTAGGGGGAAAAGACAATAATGTAGTTCTATGTAATGTGGGAATGAGACTATACGAAGGGATCTTAGTTTTTTGGATCTAAGACCGCGAATGACCCAAGATAGATCTGACTGGAGGCAAAAAATCCATGTAGCTGACCCTACTTAAAGTGGGAAAAACTTTGTTGTTGTTCTATGTAATGCGGGACTAATGTTTTGTAGTATAATTAAAAGTCGTTCAATGTCAAACCACTGAAGTATTTTCGAGGTTATATAACTTGATGCGATTCAAGAGGATAATCTTTTTCTTTATTGGGTTCATTGTTGAAATCTCATGTGTAGTTACCGGTTTTGGTAGGAATGACATATGCTAATCTTTGCATCATGCAAAGGGAAATATTATTAATGGTGAAATCATTTTACAATGTTGTGATTTGTTCTTTTATTTAGAAGTTTGTGAAATTACATAGTCACCGTATAAGGCAAACTAATTGTGCTGCATACCACATAGTAGTTTTACATCACGAGGAACACTACAAATTGATTTTGTGATAAATAGTTGAACGAGCAAGCAGCAACAGCAAGTAGCATCGCCCAACAGTAGCAGCAAGCAACACCTAGAGGAAACGGCTCCACCAAAGCCATTGCCTGAGGCAACAGCTCACTTAAAGATATTATTTTGAATCAAAAATAGGGAAACACCCTGATTGGTGCCACACTAGAATATAATAAAGCGATAAAATCACAGAAGCAGAGTTTCGTGAAGAGATCTGGCAAGATGGGTTACATTCTCTACATAATACTGCTCATTTTGAAACACAACTCCATTGTGTGAGACCTAAATAGCTCAAAGAGTTGCAATCCGCCTCCATAATTCCATGGAGGATCTGAATTGGTTCACCATTAAACAGTCCCAAAAGGTCAAGTGAGAGCACGGATCTAGCCAACTAATACCTGCAGCTTCCCATACCTTCTATGTGCTCGAGTTAGAAAAGAATAAATGGTCTAGATCTTCATATGCCGAGTTCCAAATGGGACAAGAGTCATCGACATCAGGATGTAAAGATGCATAACACCTCCTTGTCAGAGTCTGCTCCCAATGCTAAATCCACGGGAAGATCTTAAATTTCAAAGGGATTTGCAACGTCCATATAAACTTGCAATCACGTTCTCTACTAGTCGATGACGTGCCACGAGATGCTATAAGCGCCACATCAGCCTTCTTAACTGAGAAGTAACCACCCCATCAGATCCAATGGTCTCCACCTACCGTTGGATCTGTGAAACCAGAGATAAGGCTTAACAAGCCTAAGAATTCCTCAACCCCTTGCTCTGAAAAGACGGAAGAAAATGCATGTGCACATTGGTTATCCTCCTAGATATTTCTAAGGAATTGTCGCTTGAGGCAACAGTTTTCTTAAGAACTACTGGTGGCTTAAGAATTCCTCACTTGGAGATTTTGAGATGAAGTCATTGCTGAAAGCAACCCCTTCCTTCTAAGGAAAGCCGTTTCCGCGGGCATTGGCTTCCTTATAGTAAAAAAATGGCAGAGCCTTCTCCCACTTTAAGTAGGTCGGCTACATGGTTTTTTTCTCAAGTCCATGTTAAAAGATCCGACTAAGCAATGGCTTCCTTACTGTATAAAAAAAATAATTTGCATGTTGCATACGTAGAATCAGTTTCCCCATATACGGCCCATGCAAATTTTCCTTGAGAAGCTATCTATTCACTTTTATTTTTATTGAAAAGCCAAAGGATGATGGCAAGAGGTTTGTATACAGGAAACTTATGATATGAAGAAAATCACTTCAGTAGATTAACTAACCATTCTCGTGCAGTATAGATTCAATTCAACCCAATCGAAGTTTCAAACTAAAGCATGAATAACTGAATCCTTTATCATTTAATTTGAAAACTGAATCCTTTCTTGAATCCAATTTAAATAATCACTTAAGCTTGAAATCAACCACTAAATTATCCTAAGAAAATGAGTTCTACCACTATGGAGCTCGCATCCCAAGTTATTTGTGTAGCACTAATTTATTTGGAGAATGAGAGATAGAATAACAAACACACCTCCTCCTTAAATTAAAAAAGGAATCATGGCCTAAGCAGCAGTGCAACGTAAGATGGCAAGTGCCATTTCTTTAGTAATTTAATTGTAAAATATAACAGCCACCGAGCACTAATCAAATCCCACGACCATAACCATGAAACCATTACAAATGGAAAATAATCAAAATATTAGGCAAACCTCTCTGGACAAATCACGGGCATATAAAAAAACAACTTTTAAAATTTGATCCCCCTGAAATCACGATGATTCAGAGAATAACTTTTGAAAATCATAATTACATGCATACCCCTGGACGGATTATTAGACAGAATCATCCATCAAGTGAATTAAAATTAAAATGGCGTGCATATACAAGCCTTGAACAAACATTCAGCTGTTGAAATTGATAATGTAGGCGTTGCCCAAAAAGTTGAAATAAAAGACATCAAGAAAAGAAGCATCACTAGCTTAGGCATCAATATAGATATATTGTAGTTTATATTCACCCATTTCATCAGATATTTTACCATCAAGCTGTTCACGAAGGACTACATTGCAAGTGGGTGTTGTGCAAAAGAAGAGGGCATTTCTGTGGTAATTTACATGTCTATGCCATATCTGCAAAAGGAACTGCTTTAAAAATGCAAAGGGGCGTCTACAAAACCCCTCCCTCACAACCTCCCGACAGTGTGAAGAGCAAATCAACCGAGACATTTTATTTGCTTAGACTTGGGTTTGAGGAGAGATGGCCTCATTAGCATATAATATAACTCAGGTTCTTATTCCTGCTGCAGCTGTGATAGGCCTTGGGTTTGCTTTGCTGCAATGGTTCCTGGTATCGAAGGTAAAGGTGGCAGGCAGTAGAGAAAACGCGAGCCATGGCTATAGGCTCATGGATGATGATGAGGAAGTAGGCCCTATTGACCAGGGTGTCATCACCAAATGCGCTGAGATCCAGAATGCCATTTCCATTGGTGAGTTCACATATATAAAGACATTGTTTACTTTACTGTTTGGTTTTCAGACGTCATAGGAATGATCTTTGATGTTTAAAGAAGAAGAAAACAATGAAATTTGGGAAATTTGTTTAAATAGGATATAAGATGAAATGGAGCACGTACCATTCTCTGTGAATTTTGATCTCTTTACATCTTTTAAACCCTGTGAAATATATACTGTATTATATGAGATCCTGAAAATTCTGTCAGTTTGTCCTGTTTGAGCAGTCAACATGGTAAAGATAACAAATTTACCTGCAGGAGCTACGTCCTTCCTTTTCACCGAGTACAAGTACCTCGGTATCTTCATGGTTGTGTTCGCAGTGATCATATTCCTCTTCCTCGGGTCGGTTAAGGGCTTCAGCAACGAGCCGGAGCCTTGCTCTTACAGCAAGGACAAGATGTGCAAACCTGCAGTTGCTAATGCTCTGTTCAGCACCATTGCCTTCCTGCTAGGTGCGCTGACCTCTGTTCTCTCCGGCTTCCTTGGCATGAAGATCGCAACCTATGCCAATGCCAGGACCACCCTTGAAGCAAGGAAGGGTGTAGGAAGGGCGTTCATCACTGCTTTCCGTTCCGGTGCCGTCATGGGATTCCTTCTCGCTGCCAATGGTCTCCTGGTGCTCTACATCTCTATCAACGTGTTCAGATTATACTATGGCGACGACTGGGAGGGGCTCTACGAGTCCATCACCGGTTACGGTCTTGGTGGCTCCTCTATGGCTCTGTTTGGAAGAGTTGGATGTGGGATTTACACAAAGGCGGCGGATGTTGGTGCAGATCTTGTCGGTAAAGTTGAGAAGAACATCCCTGAAGATGATCCGAGAAATCCTGCTGTATGTTATGTTTCCCCTGATCTAGATATCATGGTACATGATGCCACTATGTTGGTACTTAAAAGTTGTTCTTGGTGTTCACAGGTGATTGCAGACAATGTTGGTGACAATGTAGGAGATATCGCCGGAATGGGATCCGATTTGTTTGGATCGTATGCCGAGTCCTCTTGTGCTGCATTGTTTGTCGCATCCATCTCTTCCTTTGGCATCAACCACAACTATGCAGCCATGTCATACCCTCTTCTTATTAGTGCAATGGGCATTGTTGTCTGCCTGATCACCACATTGTTCGCAACCGATTTCTTTGAGATTAAAAGTGTGGGTCAGATTGAGCCCTCACTTAAGCACCAACTCCTTATCTCCACTGTCCTGATGACCATTGGAATTGCAATTGTTAGTCTAACTGTGCTGCCTTCATCTTTCACTCTCTTCGACTTTGGAAGTGAGAAGACTGTGAAGAACTGGTAAGATTCCTTCTTCAGATAACAACTTATAAAGAAACAAGTTTAGATTGTTTACAACGTAATATAAATATGGATAGGCATCTGTTCTTCTGCGTTGTGATTGGTCTCTGGGCGGGTCTGATCATTGGTTACACTACAGAGTACTTCACTAGCAACGCCTACAGGTATCTGCTGGTCTGCAAGTTTGACCTCTTATAAGTTGAGAAGTTTTGTATTAATACTAGGGATCAATGCAGTCCCGTGCAGGATGTGGCTGATGCTTGCAGAACTGGTGCAGCAACCAACGTCATATTTGGCTTGGCCCTGGGTTACAAGTCCGTGATCATCCCCATTTTCGCGATTGCTCTTGCGATCTACGTCAACTTTACCTTTGTATGGTATTGCAATGTCTGCTTTGGGAATGTTGAGCACAATTGCCACTGGCCTTGCGATCGATGCATATGGGCCCATCAGTGACAATGCCGGTGGTATTGCTGAAATGGCCGGAATGGATCACAAGATTCGTGAGCGCACAGATGCCCTCGACTCCGCTGGTAACACCACAGCAGCCATTGGCAAGGTAATTTCTTATGGGCAGTGAACGTACTGACTACATATTCGATCGCACAGCTCCTAACAAGGTTTGCGTTTGTATATTCAGGGCTTTGCTATTGGCTCTGCAGCTCTGGTTTCTCTGGCTCTGTTTGGCGCCTTTGTGAGCAGAGCTGGACTAAAGGCTGTCGATCTCCTGACACCCAAAGTCTTCATTGGATTGATTGTGGGTGCAATGCTCCCATACTGGTTCTCCGCCATGACAATGAAGAGTGTCGGTAGTGCTGCCTTGAAGATGGTGGAGGAAGTGCGCAGGCAGTTCAACTCGATTCCCGGACTCATGGAAGGAAGGGTGAAGCCAGACTATGCCAACTGCGTGAAGATCTCCACCGATGCTTCTCTTAGGGAGATGATTCCTCCTGGTGCATTGGTCCTGATCTCTCCCCTCATTGCCGGGACCTTCTTTGGTGTCGAAACTCTCTCAGGCCTTCTTGCTGGTGCTCTTGTTTCTGGTGTGCAGGTTTGTACTGGTTTCCCAACTGTTCTTTTATGTTAGCTTTCTGAAAAAACGCTTAGCAAAAATATTGTATTGTGAAATGCAGGTAGCAATCTCTGCTTCAAACACTGGTGGTGCGTGGGACAATGCAAAGAAATATATAGAGGTAATGTACCATTGAAGGGAGTAAAAAGGCTCGCATTGTGGCTTACATATAATAATATGGCTTATTTGATTCATCCGCAGGCTGGTGCTTCTGAGCACGCAAGAACACTTGGACCGAAGGGGTCGGACCCTCACAAGGCAGCTGTCATTGGTGACACAATTGGGGATCCTCTCAAGGATACCTCAGGACCATCGCTGAACATCCTTATCAAGCTCATGGCCGTCGAGTCATTGGTGTTTGCTCCATTCTTCGCAACACATGGGGGTCTGATCTTCAAATGGTTGTGAATTGAGCTTCCTTTTGCAAGTATTGAAGTTAATATTTTCAAGTCCGAATAGGTCCTCATCTGAAGGACCAGCACACCGACAGCAATAGGAGCTTCTGATTTAAACAATCATCTGTTGTGTAATAAAATCCTGAGAGGTTTTTAATTCTTTTTTTTTGTTATCAATTTTGGTTTGGGTTGGGTTATCAGTTCTAGAGTTCTTTTTTGTTAAGTTATGGTTACATTATTCATTTTCAGAAAAAAAAACGGCGGATGTCCAAAATGATGTACACCCATACATTTTCCATTATATCTAAAAATTAATATTTACATCCAGTTATGGTTTCATTATTGATGGTTAATGAGTTATGGATGAAAATTTGTTTAACCATATGTGCCTATATGTAGAACCCATCCCCCATTTCTTTCATTAGGCAAGTAAAGGCGTTTTAGCCATCCACAAGTGTTAGTTTTTATTGAGATCTGTGTCAAACTGTGCCATGTTGCTCGGTTGTGATTGTTTATACATAGTATCAGAGCCTAACTAATGGAACATGGGAGTTTACACATAGGCCTTCCTATATGTATCACTCGTCTCCTTTTCTTTCATTAAGAAAGTAAAAGACAATCTTACTTGTATGTAAGTATTAGCCATCACCTTCCATGATTTTTTTGTCTGGTTGGATCTTCTTTGTGGTACAAAGGATATAGAAACCTAACTTTCACCATCAAGGGGCTTTACATAAAACCCTCATACAAAAAATGGCAAAGACTTCTCCCACTTTAAGTAGGTCGGCTACATGGATTCTTGCTCAAATCCATGTTTACAAATCCGACTATTTTTTACGCCGGTTGTCAACTACCTAACACAACCCCTACAATGAGGGATTTGAACACTGGTCTTTTAGGTGGTAGGCACTATGCACTTCCACCAAACCATTGAAAAATGTGAGATCCTCGTGTTGAGATAGTATGCATCGCGCAGCGATCATGCGAGGGAGGTCACAAAACCAAGCTTTGAAATACATCCGACCGAATGGACGAGGTTGGCTTCAAAGTATTTCAACAGTTTAATTTAATCATATGAAAGAAAAAACCATTCAACAAATCCAAGCTATGGTTGAACTTGCTCCCACGGAACGCATGCGAACATATCAACCGGATTATCTGTAATGTGGCATGCCAACTTTCTTCATCTTTTCATCTTCTCAGAACAAATGAAATGATACATCACTTCAATGTGTTTGTTACTTTCATGATCCACTTGCTCATTACCTAGCCATATTGCACTAAGATTGTCACCGTATACGATCGCAATTTCATGTTACTGAGATATCCACTTAAGCCATTCAACTATATTCCTTCATTTACAGAAAGCCATATATTATGCCTCTTGGTAGAAGAAGTAGCAGAAGATTATTGGGTAGGTTTGTGGTTAATCATAGAACTCCCCAAAGTGAAGATGTAGCTTGTCATTGATAGCGTCCCATCAACATTTGCAACATAATCTGATGAGCAACCACTAACTTAATATTCAACATCACTTCGACCGATGAGACTAATATAAAATATTCCTTTTAGATACCGAAAAATCCTCTTGATTGCATGTCAATGGTATTTCCCTAGATTTTCCATGAATATACTAACACTCACGAAATGCGCAATATATGGTGTTTTGTATATTGAACTAGCATACAATGTATATGAGATGTGCACTGTTGCAGTATAATATGGCAGAATGCCTACTGAGAGATGAATATTCATATTATATGTATTTTTTATCTTTTTCTATGATAGATGAAGTACTCAAGGGCTTTGTTGTGGACATCTCGAATCTCGTTAAAATGTTCTCAATGTAAGCTTTTTGTGATAAGAAGAGTTTTACTTTTAGATCCTTGACGATTTCCATCCCAATTTCTTTTTGTTTCACCTAGGTATTTCATGTCAAACTTTGAATCATGAAGCTTCTTTACATCATCAATGACGCTTAACATCAATCAACATGTCATAAAAATATGGTAGTAGATAGATTAAGGACCCCTCCACCTTGTGGTAAAGACAACAATCATACAAGCTCCTATTAAATAGGATTAACCATGAAACTGTAAAGATTTTTTTACCATTGCTTGGGAACTGCTTAAGTCCATAAGGACTTCTTTAATCTGCAAACTTCATAATCCTTGGCTTAAAACAGGATTCCTTTGGTTAACTCTTCACAATGTGACAATGTCTTCTTCGAGTTCATTATGCAGAAAAGTTGCGGTCACATCTAACTGTTTCAACTCAGAGTCTCAATGTGCTACAAGAGCTAGTAGTATCCTGATGGATACGTTCCTCATAATTGGAGAGAATAACTCATTGTAGGCCACAACTTTCTTTCGATTATAGCTTTTTGCAACTAGACATGCCTTATACAAATTTTTGGTGAAGCCTTCTCCCACTTTAAGTAGGGTCGACTACATGGATTCTTGCTCAAATCCATGTTAACAGATCCGACTATTTTTTACATTGGTTGTCAACTACCTAACGCAGCCCCCACAAGGGGGATTTGAACCCTGATTTTTTGGGTAGTAGACACACACTACCACCAGACCATTACAGAGGCTTATACTTTTACTAATACGGTAATATTATCACGGATTTCTATCTTGAAAAATCATTTGCATCCAACAACATTCCCCAAAAAAATTTTCCTCCCTTTTTGGTGAGTTGACAGGTTCTGATGTTTGATTCATGCTAAGAGACTCCATCTCCCCGTCCATAACAACAATCCCAAGTCTTGAATGTTCTTTTACAAAGATCCCCTTTTAAATGGATGGCTACAGATTGTGGGGACTCGGCCTAATCAACAATATGCACTGTAAATATAACACGTATTCTACAAACCATATTTGTGAGGAGGATGCATCTCTTTGCATGTCAATCAGCAACAAGATTATGAAGCCTATCCTTCGGTTGCTTAATTTCATGTTGTTATGCATCAGCCTGATTAAAAGTAGTGTGATCAAATATATGATCACCACTTGGTGCCAAATCAAACTCAAGCATATTCGTGGATACTATCGCTTATCCATGCATCATTGAACTCGGCCCTTAAGTGAAGCATGGAAATCTCACCATTCCTACTAACACCGATTATGTGCTCAGAAGGAGACCTAATTATATATCCCTCAACCCCACCACTACAACCTGTAAATTCTATTTCATTTTCTATTGGTGTTAATGTCCCTTCACTAACATAATATTACATAGGACATCAGCAAGCATGCATAACAAGATAATCGATATGATTTCAGGGGGCGATTTGCAATCGATAGTGTATGCATATTATGATTCAAGTGACAAATGCTATTAATAGTCGCAACCTAAAATGCCCTATAAAGGTCCGTTTGAGAGCATGCACCTTGCTCTTTTAAGAAGTATCCTATGTGTTTGTTTTATAAATCCGTTATATTGTGATGTATCTCTGCATGTGCAATATCTCGTGTCACCCTCCTTGCAGAACTCGTCAAACTCTGATAAACAGAATTCTAAGCCATTATCAGTACATGGTATTCGGGCCATTCCAATATAATTAGACAATATAGCAGTGTTTATAACCAAAAAATAAGCAAACTATAAGTTCATTGGCCCAGGACCACCAACGATGCAGTTGGGAAATTGGAAAGGAGGAGAAAAGATACGCAACGAGCCTCGAGGGATGAGAGAGGAACGGGATTGAGAAAAGAAACTTTAGAAAACAGATTAAGGGGAGTAATTGTGGAGGCACTCTCCTCCACACCAGAAACCAATTCATAGTTTCATAACTTTTTAACTTACAATGGCCTACTCACCTTGTTAAATAAAAGGGGTGGGTTTACAAAAATAGAAAGAGAATAAATTTAAAATCAAATCAAAATCCTAATTGATTTCGAAAATAATTTTCATTTAACTGATCAAATAAAAAACCCTAATATTTTGAGATGCTAAATTGGTCTCAATTTACTTAATGAAAGTAAATTCGGCAATTGACAAGAAAACTTAATTTACCGAAATTTCCCCATCAATGCTTACATCAATTCTCATCCACTTTTAAAAAAAATCGTTTGCTTCATTATCGAGTGCAGCATTGGAGAATTCCATTTGAATTTACTTGAAGAATGATCTTAATTTTGTATCTTTCTTCCTCAATTCAGCATTATATTTGTAATTATATTCCACAGGGGGCATAGATGCAATATTTCTACACCTTCATTTGAATAAACTCCTCCAAGCAAGTACCTCACGAATTTCCCCTTTAGATAAAAAGATTTGAGAGGAGTTTTATTGTAATATTCCCACAGCAACCCCATATCCCTTTTTCAAGGGACAAGGGCACCGTTAGATATCACATTGGTTGTAGTCAAGGTTCTTTCTGTTCAATGCCAAAGGGGCACTGGACTCGTGGGGTAAGGGTTCCTGCTCGAGTGTCCTACCCGAGGATGGTTGTGACGAAGAAAATGAAAACAATCTTCACCAACACGAGGGAGGATGTGGTGGCACCAGAACTCGGTATTTCAACGATCAAAGCAGTGTGGTGTTGTTTTGCATGGAGTAGGTGATGGCAGTGGTGATTCTCATGAATAGTGATCAGTAACGATCTAGGCTCGATTTGGAAGATCCTAACCTTTGGGTGATGGCTAAAGCAATGGGTTACCACATGAGGGTGGCACCAACTGCAGCATGCACCCTGGTGGCAACACCTATGAAAGGGGGCCGTACATCTCAAGGGTCAGGTAACCATCCTCGTCAACCACCAACTCTTTGTTCGTGGGGTATAACATCAAGGATAGTGTCGGATGGACCGACTCATAATTAGGAAGCAATCAGTGTTCAGGAAAGCGATCAAGTATACCGCATACTCAGTCGCATACTCGTACTCGAAAGCCTTGGCACTTTGAGTATGAATAAATCAGCATCTAGGCAGGTCAAGCCGCATACTCGACCGAGTATCTGTATGTGCGTGCGGCCGTTTTTCGAGTAAACATTTTTACTCATTTGACTCGAGTATACTGTATGTTGTCATATGCTCTTTCAATTGACGTTTTTGCTCATTTGACTTTATATTACTTTTTATCCCAATAGTTTTGTTCCTTGTACCTTCAATTCTTTATTATTATAGTCAAGAAATATAATATTTAGAGGATATTAAAATAATACTAAAATTTAATTTATATTTTTAATAATAAAAAATACCACACGTATAAAACTGCATACTCCCCGCATACTCTCCCGCATACCGCATACTCTCTATACAGTGACCACTCCGACTGAATACCGCATACCGCCTTCCTGAACATTGGAGGCAGTGTTGCTTGGTGTGACGTGGATAACTTTTGAGGGTCTAGCGGTGGTGTGGCCCCCAAGGACCATCCTTCTACTAGATCTTAACGATGAAAAGCGAATTTGGGAGCCGTAACAATCACTTTGGAAAGAGATGTATCGAGGAGTGCAATATTGTTTATAGTCCTCAAACTACTGAGAGTCCCTGATCCTCTTTGTTTTTATGTATTGATGTTGTAAGGTTCATGATAGAACTTACTATTGTAGGAGATTGCTCATCTTTTTTGTATGGGATTTATAATGGTAAAATCTTCTTCTTGAGTGAATGAATCTTCATCTAGAAATGAATCCAACCTATATTGTACTTTGATGTTTGATTTGAGATGATGCTTCAACTTTTTCTGTTGTGAATGTGAATCACAGCGTCGATGACATAGCTCAAACTTCATCTGCAAAAACATGACATGATCGTTGAATGGTGGGAAAGATTCGGATTCCATGCTCTGAAACCACTTGATGCAGTCGGAAAAACAAGAGAGAGGGATGAGAGGAGAAGAGATGCACGACGAGCCTCGCAGGATGAGGGGATCATGAGTGAGAAGAGAAACCTTGGGAAATAGATTGGGGAGCAAGGGATAACGGTTGTGGCACTCTCCAAACCAGAAATCAATTCATAATTGCATAACTCGTTAACTTATAATAGCTTACTAATCCCTTTATATAAAAATGAGTGGGTTTACAAAAATAGAAAATGAATAGATTTAAAATCAAAATACTAATTGACTCCTAAAATAATTCTAGTTTAACTAATAAAATAAAAAAATCTTAATATTTTAAATGCTTCATTGATCTCAATTTATTTATCGAAAGTAAAATCTATGATTGACGGTAAACCCTCCGTGTGTGCATCAATCAACAACCCATCTTAGGTTATTTATTCTATTTTGTTTTAGATACCAATACCTTACAAGTGAACAACATGCAAATGAAGCTATTGTTATGTCATGCATACGCATGCATGTTTTGATGATAATAAAACGTGTACATTTATCTTGCACCTAGATTAAAAACAGGAATCTAAAAGACCAAGAAGAAGCTTGAGTATAGAGAGATCAAAGCTTAAAGGAGAATAAAGGAACTCATGCTAAGGTTTTTGGGAGGACATTAGGGAAGGTTGGTGAGGAACAGAAAAGGAACGATCTAGACACATAGCATTCATCTGGGCAATATGGATGGCTAGAAACGGTGTGGTGTTTCATGGGGACAGGTGGTACGAAGAAAATGTTGTAGCTCATGCTAAGGTGTTGGTGGAGGGTTGGGATATGTAACTTGCTTTCTGGCATGATGTGTGACTTGTAAAACTTGTAAATTTCCTTTTTGGTAATAAATGCTGAAGTTTTGGGACACACACCTATACGTTGTAGGCCCTTTCTTTCAAAAAAATAAATGAACTCATACCAAAGCTTAAACTCAAAGACAACAGCTTAAGGAAAGGAACTCAAGCTCAAGACAAGCCGAAGACTTTTATTTACTTGAGTCTTGTAATTTTATTTTTTTATAGTGTTGTAAAGACCTCAAAGTAATCTTGCATCGTGCATCACTCGTAGAAAATAGGTCACAACTTTTCAATCGACTGACTCTCCTTCCACCCGACTAATCTATTCTTTTGTCGAATAATCACTTATTCCAGTCTACAAATGTCACGTTCCAATAACTTGAATCTAGATCTCATTTCAGCCGACTAACATTATCCTTCATTTTGACTATTTTTTTCTCAGACGACAACCTCTCTTTTTTTTGTTGACTACTCTTGTGCTCCAACAGTAAATCTTGTTTTTACTCGACTACTCTTGTGCTCCAACAATAAAAAATTGGAATGTTGGACCTTGATCTTTTTATAGATTCTACATCAGTCAGACTACCTTTACTCTCCAGCCAACTGAATTGTTTTTCAGTTGGTTGATCTGTCTGTTTAGCCGATTGATTTTCTACAGCTAGTCATTGTAATTGGTCGCTTACCATTCTTAACCACCTCTAACGGCTACTTAGACTAGGAACCTATAAATAGGTTCACACACATAACATGTGAAGAATTTACTATACACTCTAATACTCATTCCAATCAATATGAGAGCATTTTGGCGCTACATTCAGCTCAACGCTACAAACTTAAAGCTTTATTTATTCAATATTCATCTTATAAGCACTATCCTGGCGATGTAATATCAGTCTTTATTTACCTCATTTTGCATTGCATGTTTTATTAAGATTTGAGGTTATAGAAGTTGTACTTTTGTATTTACAGCTGGAGTTGTCCGTGTAAAACAGCTCGTTATAATACAGCAGGGTTGCTCGCATAAAAAATCCATGTTTATTGGAAAGACCGATGTTCAATCAAGTTGAAAGCATGAGTCTCTGGTCATTGTTTTTACCACAGAGAGTTATCACATTAAATCCTTGTGCACTTTGTGGTTTGCTTGTTTATTTATTTTGTGAGTGAAAAGTGCTATGTAACGCATTTAGTGTTTGAAACTTGTGATTACAGCTAATTCGATTTTGCCTGCATAGAACACGCAGGTATGAACCATATGGCCATGGGGATCTCATATCATTCAGATATTGAAAATCAACTCACCAAAGAAAACTAAAATCTAAAGTAAAATGAATCCAAATATTAGTAGGTTCAGAGTAGGACAGACATGAAGATCTTTTTTCCAAAAAAATCAACATTGCGTATTTTAATCAAGGCAAATAATCAAAGAGTAAATAGAATATGGCCAGATATGAAGTACAGCAACATTCAGGTGCTAAGCACTAACCGATAAAAACCTTAGCAGTAACTTGAGTACGATGAAATCATGCAATTTTATGTATCAGCTGAGAATAAATGACAGTTGGGATCCCTCCTATGCGAGGGATGCCAAGCAACATTTACTGCAGATAGACTTTAAAACTAAATCCTCAAATGAGTGTAACTCAGATGATCTTAACTTCAGGTGGTGATGCCACCAATGATGTGTTTTTGAAGAAGAAAGCATCATTAGTTTCATGCAATCATTACTAACGGATCCTCTGGGAGTTGAGATAGGAAGGTTATTTCAGTGACCAATATCACACCAAGATGTCAACAAGTTTCCAATAAATGACTAGATACCAAGAGAATTGAGAGCTTAAAGTGCACTTATTGCAGGAGGTCGCATTCAAGAAAGGTCATCCATAGGCTAAATTTTAGGGATATTTACACCCATAATCCTGAGTAATTTCATAATTATATACATAACCTTGAATAATCACGAATTAGATACAGAACCCTGAATAGTCCTTAACTCTTACTTATCATAACCCTATGTCAACTTCCATCCGTTTCTCCATAATTTTTTTAACAAAATCCGTCCATGTTTGACAATTTTGCCACTTGAAAAAAATTTACATTTTCAAATGATGCCTCTGTCTTCCACACCCAATTACTTCGACAATCGAAGCACCGCCTCAGCTTCCTCTTCACATCACGGGCACGATGGAGCTTGTCGACGAAGATGATGATAGGCAGTGGAGGTGGCGACAAAGCACCGGGGTGGTATCTTCCACAACCATAGGCGGCATGCTTTGCCTTAGATCGTGCCCCATCGTTGCTTGAGTCTACCACGGTAGACATTGCTTCAGATCGTGCTCATCGTTGCTTCGTGCTATCATGGAGCTAGAGGAGGAGGGCGACGTCATCGGGGAGGAGGCGAAGGGCGGCGGGAGGACTAGGAATACGAGGGTGGGGAGGGTAAGGGTAGAAAGGAGGAGGAGGGAGTCAAGGGCAGCGAGGAATGGGGAGGACCTAGAGGAGGTGGGTGAGGGCGTCAGATAAGAGGCAGAGGGCGGCGAGAGGGCCAAGAAGAGGAGGGCAAGGAGGAGGGAGCCAAGGGCAACGGGGGGTGAGGGAGTAGGCAAGGGAGAGGGCATTGGGGAGGAGGCGAAGGCGGCGGGAGGGCCTGGAGGAGGAGGTCAAGGGTGTAGGCGAGGGGGAGGGCAGCATGAGGGCTTGGAAGAGGAGGGTGATGGGGAGGGTGTCGGGGAGGAGGTGGAGGACGGCGGGAGCACCTACAGAAAGAGGGAGGGGAGGTTTAGGGTTGAGTTTTTTGAATAAAATTAATAAAATAAATAAATATTGATCCTTAGATTTGGTCTAGTCAGATTAACTCAAGTGAATGGTTGAGTTAGTGGAACCAACTAAGGGAAGGTCATACATGTAAAACGGAGCATCTATTCAGGGTTTTGGGTGATTCGTGATTATCCGTGGTTATGTATATAATTACGAAATTACTCAAGGTTATGAGTGTAAATATCCCTAAATTTTACAACAAGGTCAGATGCAACATAAAGTTAAATACAAGGGATGGTGAAAAATGAAAGTAATTTTACACAACATAAAAAAGGATTACACCATGCAGTCATTGATGTTGGAAAAAAATGAAAAGAAGAAGATGCATTGAAATCTGAATTCATAGATGTAAGGTGAGTTAGATGATCCCATTACTTCTTTGGGTGCTGCCACCTCTTTCATTGACGGAGTTGTTCCAAGAATTTGCAAAAGAGCTTTTGGTTTGGAATAGGGGGAAGTTCTATGCACCCACTCTTTCTAAGAAGATCACTAAATTACCTTCAACAAGTAATTTTTGTGCCCTGCGTGATTATAAGTACGGTTGGAAGGTGAAAGCTCCTATCAAGGTCAAAATCCTTCTTTGCCTTTACAAATAGAAACAGTCGGTTACAAAGGTTTATAGGAGACAATGGGTGTCTGAGTGTAAGATCAGCTGCCCCCTTTTTGTGGTGGTGGGGAAGAGGACAGTTAAACTTTTTTTGTCCCTTTGCTATGGAACTGTGGCTGAGGTGTGATAGTCTTCGGTTGGATGATTCTTTATGAATTTTTGGTGCAGCTTCAGAAATGGTAGAAAGGTGGGAGCGAATCAACTTATATATGGACAAGATGATACAAATTGTTGGTTTAATTTGGGCCATCTAGTTAAAGAGGAACAAGGTTGTATGCAAAACGACCAGACCAAATATTGAGAAAGTCATTGAGTCAGGCAATCAGGATCAGGTCCTCTTGGGAAGGGGAAATCTAATTATTATATGCAACTTTAAAAAAAGTCTGGATGATCAATATGATGGCTTCTCGTGAACTTCTTTCTTCCTATTCTCGAAGGACCTCTTTGTCTTCAATATGATGGCATGAACTTCCCGTGATGACATAGGCAGTACTAAATCAAAACTGCATTCAATATATATATCGAAATTCTCATACAGATGGTAATAAATTAAAACGCATTGAAAACAAAGGGAAAATGTATGTTTCATTTAATACAACACATGCAGTGAATGAAAATGTTTGCTCTAATGTATCCATATGCTGAACAATTTCGATGGTTAGATAACCAGCTATACATTCAATAGATTTAATCCACCAATGCATATAGTTAAACTATGGTAGTTACATTTATTCGCTTCGATTTTCTAGGCATACATTTAGGCCACAATATACGCAAGGATCTTGTAGTGTTAATTCGGCTGATGGTGATTCTATCGCCTGATAAATGGCCATATTAAAGAAAAAGACATAAATGTGTATAACTCAATCAGACCAATCCCAGAATCACATTATAGCATATTAGCATGAAAAAAGAATGGAACTTTTATGATTTACTTTAATTAAAGTTTGAGCATCCATCCAAAACTCCACAATGTTCCACTCAATGAGCTCCACCACTATCAAAATCCAGAAGAGAAAAGATAGACCTATCCCGTTGGACATGACTCACCGATCCACGACAGCACAATACATGTATGCCCTGAAACCATGGGATCCCCACGGCATATGGGGGGAGAAAGGTGGGAAGAGGGCCTCACTCCATGACGCACGCAAGGGGCTGTGGAGAGGGGGAACTCCCGGAGGGGTTGGATCGCCGTCGTGATTTGGGAGTCCGAATCCCCGATTCTTGGAACGGCTTCTGCACTGCTACTCTCAGTGGTCAGGGGATTTGTCTATGTGGAAGGCGTTTTTCTTTGGCTTAAATGCGGACCTACATTAAGGCCTCTGTGGTAGGAGAATAGGCCTTTGAATAACGAGTCAATTCTCTTCCCAACACGGTTCTCGGTGATACGATTATTCCTCATTATTCTATCTTATTTCACTCTTATTCCTATCTTTATCCCACCTTACCTATTTTTATTTTACCTTATTCTCCTTATTCATATCCTCCAGCCGAACGGAGAATAGACCCTTATTCCCCTTGTTCTCCATCATTATTCCTGCTTATTCTCCTACCGAAGGGGCCCTAAGGATATCTATATCACTGTATAACACCATAATCTCGTTCAAATTTTGAACCAATTCAGACTCATATTCCATCCATCAAACATGACAAATTTTAAAGTAGAAGCGTTGAAATTGACCTCTTATAATGAACAAGTTAGAAATGATTGATTTGTACGAAATTTGAATGACAACATGTTGTCATATTATGGACTAAATTTCCTCATATATTTTCAGGAAATACATTAAAATAAAAAAAAAGTGGGGAAAAGGCAACCAAATTGCTTCCCTCCGGTGTAGCCCCATTAAATCTGGTTCATTTCAATATCGAAAAAAGGGTAGTCATATTTCTACTAATAAAGATTCGATTCTCATAGATGTGATATTTGTATTATAGATTTTTACATTGTAATCCCTTCAAACTTTGACAACTACATCACAACTCATGTAAAATTACAAAGTCTTACATTATAACCCTTTGGGATGACTTTCACCCAAATCAAAGTTATCTTTAGAGAAATTTGTCAAAAAAATATATTTAACCTTTAAAGCACATCGATTTTTCAAATAGCATTCTATCCTTCCTCAATTTTCAATCCATAGTCTTACACATTCACCGCCGCATCGTAGGTATTGACGGTGAAGACACGTCGAGGTACTCCTTTGATCTTGGATGCGAGAGAGAACGAGAGAAGGATGCTGGAGAATGGAGAGAGAGGGATGGAAGGGGGGCTCCCTGAATAATCATGAAAATTACCCTTTTAATTTAATCAAATTAATTATTAAAAGATTTTGGTTGCAGTTGAGTAATTAAGGGTTAATCAGAACGACCACTTATGTTAATTCTTATGTCAATTAAAGCGAGCGGACAACTTTTTTTACTTGGTAAATCCAAGTCGAACTCAGGGAGGCAATTATCTCAATTAGGTTGATTAACTTGATTTTAATTGATCTCGAAGTTACGTTTTCAAAGAGATTCTTTTTTTATGTTTTTAAAAGCAGTAAATGAGGCAAAAAAAACAATTTTGGCAAAGTTCAGGGGCTAAATTATAAATTTCGATCAAATGAATTCAAAAAAACCTCAAACTTGGAAAGAATATTAAATACAATGAAATTAGACTACTATAACTTTTTGGAATTTTTGGATGCAATGTGAATATTCAATAATTAAATAAATGCAGACAATGAGATTTTCAATAATTAATTATAATAAATATTAAATCTATTTATTTTCAAGAAATAAAATTATCTAAGATATATCACTAGTTAATATATCTAAGAAGAATCCTAGATCCTAAAAGTATTGAATTTAATATAATATTAAAAATGAATTCTGAATTGCACAAAATATTTTTCAAGAGCAATATATGCATGCAATTACAATTCTTTTTGGCCACAAAGTCATTGTCAATGATTCTACGATCCATCAATTTTTGGCAATTTTTGGGACTTCGTTTAATTATCTATGAATTTTTAAACGTTGATTAGGTAAAGTACAAAAATTTTCACAAGTAATAAAAATTAATTAACCATAGAGAATAAAAATACCACGGGCACACCAAAATGTGAAGAAGTAATTGTAGAATAAAGTTTAATTTTTTAATATAAAATGGTGTCAAAATGAGGTTCAAATTAAAGTCTAAACACAGGGGCCTAAGTACAATTACAGAAATAAAATTTTATAAAAGAAATATTCTAACATGACTAGTATGCAATTGCCTATACTCGCGGGGGTATTTATGTAATTTTCCCAGTGTCACCTACAATCCATGTGGGCTCGAGTGGGCAAGGACTTTTCTGCAATTCTTTGGGAGATAGAGGGCGTGCTTTTCAAATTCTCTAAAAGGGAACATGCCTCGCACGTGCCCCGACTGGGGAGAACTTCTTAGCAACTGGATGATCTATAGGGGTGGTCCTTGCAGTTTACCCTGGCCTCTCGTGCCTTACACATGAGGTGGAGATAAAACAGAGGACATGTGGTTGGGCGGAATCTTGAAGCGGACGAGGCACTGGAGTGCAGAACACGGGTGGTGCGCGAGGTGCGAGGGATGTGACTAAGATGGTGGCTCGCCTGGAGGGTGCAGCCGCGTGGTGGGTCACGGCGAAGCGTGGTGCGGGAGCAGCGACCAGGGCCGCAGGTGGTTGCGGGTAGGAGGCGAGCTTGCTGACGAGCTGAGATCTGGAGGAGTCAGTGCATGCGATGGGGTTGAGGCTTCGTTCTGTTGTGCATGGAAGGTGGCGTAGGAGGCAGCTGGGCTAGCGCATGGGGTGAAGGCGTACCAAGGGAGAGTGCGGAGATGCGCGAGGGCGAACGGTCGTTGGCTGCTCTGCAGATGGGTAAGCGGGTGGACGTTGGTGAGCAGGAGCACGAAAATTGCTGGTGACAGGGCTCCGCACGAAGGAGGAGATGGCGATGGGGGTGATGATCGGTGGTGTGGGTGATGGTTACAGAGGAAGAGGGAAGAAACAGGGGAAATGGAGTGAAACAGAGGAAAAAGAAAAAGGGAGAAGAAGGGTTGTAGTCACATGGGTTGGAGTGGGTATAGCCCTCCTCTTTGGGTTCTCGCATCAATCGAGGCTGGAAAAAGTCCTCGAGACACTTAAGATGATCATGTTGGTGGTCTTCGCCGAGGCGGAGTCGACCCCTGTCGTTGGCCACTCCGCGAGCTCTATCTCACTCCTTGGAATATCGCAGATAGGGGATGAGGGAAGGTGTCGATGGGTTTTATAGGGAGGAAAGATGCGGAGGCGAGGGGGATAAGGATAGAGGGAGGTGGTTACGAAGTGGCCGGTGGGAGAGAGGAGCTCGAGCAGTTGAAGAGTTTACGGAGATTCCGTGCGACGACTAGGGAGGAAGGAGGCACGAGGTGGGTGTTGACTAGAGAAGAGGGGACCCTCGCGTGCGTGGCACGTGAGGTGAGAAAAAAATTATTATTCTTTTAGTTTTTTAATTAATTAATTAATTTAAATTTTTTGTAAATAAATAATTGCAAAAAATATCAAAAATAGGTGACATGTGGTGGCTCCAGGAGATGCCATATGTCATATCCAGAAAATTCAAGAATAAAAAGAAAAGAAAAATCCAAAAGAAATAGCAAATAACTCGGGTCAAAAAAATCTCTTCACAAAAATTACTCATATTGATGAGATCTACAACTTTTATGAAGGGACCAAGAGAAAAAGAGGTCATCTGTGCAAAATGATATTTTTGGGGTACTCTATATACATAAAAGACTGATTTTTAGAGGTTTTGTAATTTTTCTATGATTTTTAATAAGGAGGAAAATAGAGAAAATTTATGATAAAATCAAATATAATTATTTACATAATAATCTAATTTTTTGGATTTTTAATAAATAAGAAAATAGGATAATAAAATAAAGTATAAAATGGAAGATATTTGTACAGACTCACAAGGGACACTCGGACTCGGTTAGTTTCTTTGATTTCAGTCTTAGTTTGGATTTGGATTTTTGTAGATCTTAATAACACTTTCATCAAAGAATATAAATGGAAAGTAAATAAAGGAAAAAGAGTTAATTTTGTACATAAAATAATATATCAAAAACGGCTAAAATACAAAATGCACAAAAGAGGCCCAAAACCCAACTTTCACATACGAGCTCCAATTTTTATGAAATTGGTCTTTTTTGAAGGTCTTTGAATATTTATTATTTTAAAAGTGAGTAGATCTAAATTGGACATTGTGTGAGGAAGATATAAGCGTTTCAGTATGCCTATTCTGAAATTTGGGGTTTTGTCTCACAGGACAAGTATTTGAGTTAGTAATTTTTTTATATTTTTACTTTATTCTTGTTAGTAATATATAGACAATGGAGATAGTTGGATGTCAATTAGAGTTAGCATGAAACAGTTAAAAATGTGTGAATTTAACTGAAAATATGAAGATGATTTTAAATGCAATTATGAGTGCTAAAATGCAAATATTAAATCTAAGTGCATGAGTGGTAAAAATGCAGAATAAATGATGAAATGCAGCTAATTACTTGATAACGAAGCTTTATTTTTAACTTTTAGTATGATGAATCATGGATTCATCACTCCCGTACTCGAGGTGTTGCTTGATGGTTTCTCCTCCCGTCGGGAGGTCTATTTATAGGGTGCGAGCCCCTCGAGTCTTCCGCCCCCCATCTTCCTTGCGCCTGCACGATGTGGCATCGTCATATCTGGTCATCCCATAACCGTAGGTCGCCGAACGACCGGGGTGCGATTGTTGACCACTAAAGATCATTTATCAAGTTTATTCAAATATCTCCCACTTGACCGAAGTGGTCAAAACATGTATGCTCCAACTACTTGTGTAGTATATACATGGAGATTTATCATGTGAGGATCATTATCTATGAAACATCTTCCTTGACTAATACATTATTGAGTCTCATTAAACCTACATGTTTAATGTATGTTCCTATTGTTACTTCCTTGATTAGGGAATCAGCCAAATGTCACTGGTAGGTATGTAGGTTACCGTGATATCTTGTATACAAAAGTTTAGATATATTGTCCCTTTCAGATATCGAAGAATCCTCTTTACAGCTTCCCAATGTGTTGGACCGATATTGCTTTGATATCTACTAACATTGAACATTGAACTATTAATCCTTGTAAATGGTTGGCTCTAGTAGAAGGAAGGATGTATTAGTAAATAGTATAAGCTGATGAGAATAAATGAGTGTAGTCATTTTTCCTGTGTTGTTCATTGAACGTGAATTAATGAAAGATGGTTGGGGATCAAAATCGATAGCTAGATATTTTAGGATCTTGTGCCAGTGTGAACCTTAACCAAGGGTCATGGAGCTTAGGTTTGTGTTGGGGAGTTTCTCTCTACACTAGGGAATAAGATACATAGTTTCTATCTGTCGGTGTTGTGATATGGTGTGAGTTGGGTTACACCCAGCGAGAGAGTTTGGACATAATGAGAAGTTTACCTTTGTCACTTCTTGGCACAATTTATAGTATTTTCCTTACTTTTTCTAGTTGTTTGCACCAAACTAAGAAACTATGCTCATAGCATACCCTTTGTGTTGGATCCAACAGGTGTTGTTGGTGTTGTTGTGGTAGTGAGCGTCTTCAGTATTAGACTTGGTTAGTGGTTGCTACACTGTTCAGAGTACATGTTTACTGGTAAAATTGTACAGTATTGCCACTTGTAGCTTGCTTTTGTGGCTTCCACATTTCAATTTTTCATTCATGTAATTTTTTAAGTTGAGGACTCTGTTTATGATTGTTATGTATAAATTGTTGGGAAGCGTGAATAAAATGTGTCACTAGTAGGGATGCAACCGGATGCGGATATATCCGTATCCGTTCGCTACCGTATCCGAAATTAAGCGGATACGGATATACATTTTCGAATTTTAGCAGATACGGATACGGATACTAGTTTTAATTTTTTTTGCGGATACGGATTCGGATATGGATACTATTATAGATTTTTTTCGGATACGGATACAGATACGGATGTATGTATTTTTTGCGGATACGGATACGGATATCCGTATTATCGAGTCACTTATGATATGTACATATATGTGCTAATATAGATCTCATGATGGGTATATATGTAAAATTTTAAATAAAATACATAATGGTCCATATCCAAATCCACTTTCCATTTCTGTATTTAATTGGAATACAAATCGACGGTGCTGCCCAACATGCCATGCGTTCCACTTTCCATTTATATTTTGTATATTTAATTGGAATACAAAGGGACATGCACTCTGTGTTTCGTTTCTCTTCCCAATCTTCGTGATTCTCCAAAACTGAAGCCAACCCATGTGTTTCCAATTTCGTTTCTATCTTTTCATTCAACTTTGGTGAAAATAGTACGATTTCAAGAGCATCCAACGACGAGAAGGACTTCATCAATTTCGGGTACACAGATTTTTTCTTTCATCGTGTAGAATAGAATTTAGCAAGTGCATGTGCTTGACAATCTTGATATTCTATGAACCACAGTTGTTTGCTTGCAAAGGGAGCAACCATCAACTTGGGGCTTTTGCAGTCTGCACTCACGTAAGTTTTTCTTCATTTATATGCTTCCATTTTCCAGCCCTTATACTCGCTAAATGAACTTGAATCGGCAAGAAAATATTGCCTTACAGAGGCTTTCCTAATCGATGTCAAGATACTTTTATGGTATTGTGATGGTGTATTGGATTATTTCTTAATTTCATATCAACTCATTCCATCCCAATACCACGTATATGAAATCTGAAATTTTTTGTTGCTTGTTGGTCAGTGTTCTGAGGCGGTGTTATTTCTTTGAGTTAACCATTTGAGCTTTATTTTTATTTCATAGGCTTGTACTATGAGTTCCGATCCAGCCAATGGCTCTTTTAATGATGATGAGATAACGAAGTCAAAATCAAAGAAGCAAAAGAAACTAACCTCTCCTTGTTGGATAAGTTTTGATAGAATTTACCAGGAAGTGAAACAAGTGGTGGAAGGAGACGAGGTTAATGTTGAAATTTTATATGCCAAATGCAAATCTTGTGGTAAAGAACTTTTACATACCTCTGATTAAAAGTATGAGGAGGCACTTAATATTTATAGGATAATCCGTATCCATTTCTTAAATATCCGTATCCGAATCATGAATATCCGATTCCGAATCCGTATCCGTATTTAAGGATACGGTATTCAATTTTCGATATCCGTATGATATCTGTTTTCGTATCCGTATCCATATTTTAAAACGGATAAGGATATGGTAATACCTATATCTATATCCGTATCCGTCCGTTTGCATCCCTAGTCACTAGAGTATTTTTATTTCAATTATTTCTTTCCTACTATACATTCTGAATGATAATCATGGAGTATGAATATAGCTATTGCTGAGTGTCTAGGCTCCGAGGGATGATTGTCATAATTTGGTATCAGAGTAATGATACTCCATTAGCCACCATTCTTATGTCATGATTATAGTTGGTATTCTGAATGTTTGGAATATATTAGAGTTCCCTGACTCTGATATGTAGTCCAACAGGAATAGTTCCCTAATAAGAGTCTTATAGATTGTAATTGACTCATGTTGAATTATGTCAGATTCTAATCTGGACGTTGCTCGCCATTTAGCGATGGAGGTAGATATGCCTCGCAGTATGGAATAGAGGTAGATGGCCATGGATCAGAGACTGCAGACCATAGAGCAGATACTTGATGGATTCGAGGAATCCAATCGTACCCTCTAGGGCAAGGGTAGTGCTAGAGTTCCAACTCTTCCATCTGTAGAGGATGTTTTCCAGAAGCATTAGAGGATGTTTACTAGTTACTACAACGGACAAGTACCAGAGTTTGTAGGAGACCAATACCATATTTTGTTGGAGACACCACTCCTGAGGATGTTGATGTATGGTTAAAAAAGTTTGAGAAAGTTCTCAAGATCATTTAAGTACAGGAAGATTGTTGGGTGTCATTCCCTGTGTATTCATTGACTCAGCATGCCAAGCGATGGTGCGTTACATTGTGATGACACTCACACCATCCTTAACTTGGGATGGCATTGTGAGATCATTTAGAGTGATTATTCCTAACTATTAGGTGAGAAGGAAGAGAAGATAATTGGATGAGTTGAAATAACGATCAATGACAGTTAGAGAATATCATATCAAGTTTGATGAGTTAGGATGACATTCACTTATGCTCAAAATATGTGAGGAGGAGCAATTTCTCATGTTTCGATGTGGGCATTGACTTAATGTTTGGGGGTGATCTTTCATTTCGTCGACCATCTACTATTCGTGAGATGGTGGAGGTCATATCTCATATGGAAGACACACATTACAACAAGAGGTCAAAAATGACACTCTCACAAGAGAACGACGATAAAGAAAGAATGTGGAATGCCTTATCCAAATCCGATCCAAGGTTTCCTACCTAAGGTGTGTACCGATACATGAGAGTAGTACAAGTGCTAGTGGCAAGGGATCAAGTGGGAGTAACATGCCTCGAAGGTGTTACAATTGTGGTCAAAGGGGCCATATATAAGTTAAATGACCATAGTGAACCAATCGTGCTAAGTTTTGCAACACGTGATGAGTATTCACCTGTTAATGGAAATGAGCAAGACGATGATGAAGATTTGTGAGCAATGTAATGAATTTTGTTGGCAATCGAAGCCTTTCTCTTTGTAATGAAAAAACCTTGTTGTCAATGTATCATTAATGCATGTTATTAGATGTGATATTATTTGTGAGTGTATTCCAACATCCTTATGCCTACATGAATGATGAGGTGATAAGGGAAGTATTAGTTTTTCCTTGATGACCACTTGTAGCCCTGAACGACTCTATGACATGTATTTATAAAACATGATGATTGAAAGGAAATCCGAAAGCTATATTATGTTAAGCTTTGGTAATTTGTGATGGAGATTAACATGAAATAACCTACATTAAATTGTGATATAATAGTAAACCCAAAAGATATGTGTCGACTCCTTTTTAAGATTCTTATTGCTGATTGCGATAACACCAATTCTTTTAATATTGTTATCACTAGAAGTGATAATTGTGATCCTTTTTAATATTATTATCAAAATTTTCAAAAATTAATATTCTTTTCAATATTGTTTATAAGTGAAATATGGATATAGATACGCTCTCAAGGAAATGAAAAAAACTTTTCAAGAGTGTTATCATTGAAGGTGATAACTATAATCCTTTTTAAGACTGTTATTGTGGACTGTGATAACTGCTATCATGTTTACATTATTGCCACTCCAAGTATATGTGGTGTATGAATGTAGGTTCATTTTCAAGGAAATAAGGAGAACACTTTAAGATTGATTATCACTTTGTGATAAAGTGTGTATAGATACATGTGTATTTTCAGAATGATAAGAGAAATTCTTTAAGATTGTTATCGACGACTACGATAACTAAGATTTTTAAGATTGATGTCACCTTGATGATAAGATAAATTATTTTAAGATTGTTATCACTATTGGTGATAACACAATGTAGATGAGTTGTCATATCGAGATAAACAAAATTCTGTATGGTGGCAAGGACAACACGAGATGATATAGTACATGGATTTTCCAATGGTCTCAATGACAATGACACGTACTCCTCAAGTCTCGGGGATGAGACTTTCTTTAAGATTGTTATGACGTAAGACACCTAATAGTTGATTTCATTAAAACTCAATTTCTATCATGTTATAGTATTAAAGATCAGACTAATGAGTACCCTATCTTGCAGTACTCGTCAAGACCTTTTCAATTGAGTCCAACAACATTGAAATCAAAGTTCGTATGTGAAAGTTATATGTGAAATACTAGCGGGAAGCGGCTATTGGATCCCGATCAGGATCTGATTAGACTTGACCCAATATAAGAAGAGTCAATTGGAATTGGCTAATCAAACCAGCCCAAACCTTTGTCGGAGCTCCTCCCCTTCATCGGAGCTCCGTTGTCAGATGATTTGTGACCACCGATTGAGGGTCCAAGTACATCAACTCGAAGAGCTCGATGTAAGGATCAACGTGGACACGTTGATGTTCCACGAAACACAACAAAACTCTCATTCTGGGCAAAAAAAGTTCATGAGAGACCATTCCTGCAGGTACGGTTTTAGCCATCTCTTGCTATCAAATTTGTGTGCATTTCGTACCATGGGTTGTGGGTAGGGTATATTACCTGTAGGCAGTGTTAGCTTTGGATTTAGATGATATTTGCGATAAAAAACCATATCATATCATCTCACATTTTTTGTATTTTCCTGTTGATATATTGCTTTCATGTGTGAAATAAAAATATATTTGTAACGTTGGTGTTAGCATGAACAAGTTAGTGAAATCAGATCGACAATTGGAGAGGTTTTGTGGGACGCCACCAAAATGGTTTCGACTACTATCCAGAAAAATGATCAATCATTATTTTTAGATGATTGGTCATACTGAATCGATCACACCATTTCGATGATCGATCATTTTCCACCAAAATGATAGATCATAGTTTCTTTGTTGATCGATTAGTACTGATCGATCATCAAAGTTAGACGATCGGTCATTTTAGGGAATCTAGATTAAATGGATCCAAAAATGATGGAAATTAACTTAAAAAAGATGTAGACCTAAGTAAGACATTATGATATATGATAAATATATGGACTAGTTATTATGAGTTGATAAATGACTGAAAATGTCCATTGTGAGTTTAATCAAATTAAAATTTGATGCAACGAACATCGGTGAGTGAGTGCATCTTGAGGATCATTGGAACAATTGTGGGGATCTCGAATTTGTGTGTATCATGTTTGTTGAGATCTAATTGTTCGGAGACCCCTCAATGACTTGTCCCGTGAGGTCTTTACTTTGTGCCAAGGTTTTTGAAATCGAACCGGACATCGAACCAGAAACCTTACCAAAACGGCCGGATCGGGTTAAACCATGGAATCAAACTGGTTCAATCGGATGATGACGCCATTATTATTTAAAACCGGATTAAGTCGGATCAGTGAAAAAAAGTGGTTGAACCGGCTTATCAAACCGAACACAATATACACTTAAATCTACTTGAAATATAAATAAAATACATGGATAATGTATATATTTCACACTATACATAAACCATCAAATATCATACATAATATATATATATATATATTATTTGGACTAGATGCTCTATAACATGATAATAGATTAATTATATTTAAAACCAAATACATGTAAAAAGTTGTGTTAGTGTAGTTCGTCAAAAATTTGAAATATGTAACCAAAGGTCATGGGTTCAACTCCTATTATCAGGAAATTTTCAATAATTTAAAAATTTAATGTGTTTCAGAGCTTCGGTTGAACCTGGTTAAACCGAGTCAAAAAATAGGTTGAACCAGATAGGTTAATTAAAATTTGAAAAATTGAACTGAACCGACATAAATCGATTAACCAGACCATTTCAGACCCGGTTCACTGGTCGGACCGGTCAAACCGTCTGGTATGGTCCGATTTCCAAAACATTGCTTTGTGCATGATTGTGGTCCTATGTACATGGGTAGTGATAGTAGAAATATACCTCTAATAATATAATCGCTTAGATCAGTGGACAGCTATTCTTACATTGATATTATTAGGTCACAGTGATCTTCCTTGAAGTGACCTATGCAAGAGTGAGAAACACATACTTCGCATCCTAGGTATTTGACGGTGTGTTGTAACTTCTCTACTTGTTAGTATAAATCATGATTGATAGTGGATGGATTAACCTAGTTAAATTATGCGTAAATATTATTGAGATTAAATGACTATTGACATTAGGTTTTCAAAGAAAATGCAAACCTAAATGTGAGTTTGGGGTCATTTAGTGAATATGTAACTAAGCTCATTTAGGGTTGGAGGAGCCTAAAAGTATAAGCCCCGAGATAATTACAAATAAGTATATATAAGGGATTGTGGTAATGTTGGGAGCTTAGTTAGGACACAACTTCAAAATCATTCCTTCAAAGGCACCCCAACCCTAAAGTAATAAACACTTTAGAGTCATAGCGCGAGACTCGGTAATTGATTACTATGTTGAAGATTATCTGTAACATATCTAAGTTATTTTAAATTGATTATTTATTGTTGTAAATTTATGCAATAAAATCACGACAATTGATTGAAAGCATAAAATATTCTACACCACTAATTATTGTGTGCGTATGGATTGAGGTCCATGGTCATCCATTTTGTTATAAAAGAAAGGCAAGTCTTTGCTCTTTCTTTACAACAATTGCAAGAGCAATAACTCTCTCTATAAAAAAATATACACCTCCTCTCTCTGTCAATATTGTGGTCGTCCACCATATTGACCTAGAGAGCCTCGCCGTCATCGTGATGTTGTTGTGCTGCCGGAACGATTGCTTGTGGATCTCAACCTTCTTCAGTACATCTTGCTCGTGAGGAAGGCCATTGATTTCGTACGATGAAATCATGAGACTCTACACTCGGATCTTCAACTCATATCGCGAGAAGCATGCGTCTCATCCACGCACCTGCAAGTGCATCCTTCGTCGAATCTGACTTGTGACAGGATGTCTCTTCGCTTAGAAGCATATGTGATCGCAAACACGCTTCAATAGGTACTCCTATTGCTTGTTTGTGATCTTGATTAAACGATATGAGAAGCGTTCTCATATTATGTGTTCATTTATTTAAAAATTTTAAATTTCGGTGCCATGAGCAACCAGTGTGTCTAGTCACTCTTGATCGTATGTTATGCATCTTTACGCTTCTGTGATGCGTTGAGGTTTAAACCCTAGCCTTTAATTAAGACTATGCCTCAATCCTCCTAAAGGCAAAATCTTTTGGAGCCACCTTCTTGGGAGTCTTGGTGTAATCCATTTAGGATCATGCCTCAAGACTTTTACCCAAGTCTCACACATGGGATGTATGCCTCCTACTTTTAAGCATTGTTCCATTGAGGAGAGGTGAGCCTCAAGGAACACGCTTGTAACTCTCTCGGTGAAATATAGATTCATGTATCTGAGTCCATACATGATCATACAATCGCCTCCACATGTAATAATATTGGGAGGAGGCTTTTACTTAGTGGTCTACTAATCATCTTCCAGTCCTTGACCATCAAACTAATGTTTTGATAAAAATATTTAAGAACAAGGATTATGTGTAAAATAGTGATTTTTTAGAGATAATAGTTTCTAATTTTAGAATAAATATGGATTTAAATATTATTAGCAAGTTCTACACAGCACAAAATATATAAACCTATCATTATTCTGAAGTATTTGTAGTCGGACGGAGCAAACTTATATACATAGAGCTGGTCGACTCCTGAAAAACAACAAGACACACCACAGCTTCCCATTTCTCTGTTACGTCGCTTGTTGTTTCTGGGCTTCGCCATTTCTCCGGCCTCAGGCTCACATGGCTAATAGAACATCCTTCCAGAACATGTCAAATTGAACATTACCTCTGTTGTGAGTAGCAGGAACAAACACACAAACACGATCAAGCGCGCACGCACACACGCGTGCACACACACACACACATACACAGATTTATAAGTTTACCCATAAATGATTTACATAATTCAGAGGCGGCGATTGGTTTCACTATATGTGGATAAGAAGAAAATAAAGAGGATGGAGAGAGCCCTTATCCTAGAGAGTTATATACTGCTCCCAATACAAACAGATCCTTGATGCAAATAGATCCTATCTAGTAGAGTATGGTGTGACAAAGGAGGTGTATACGATGGTTCTTCAACTGGAATCAGCAAAATATATGATTAGAATTCAAGGTATGTTGGCTTCAAGCCTACCCTAAACACTGCCAAGATCGACGAGAACTTTTGTATAGGTATGATCATCCATGATAAAAATGGAAGTTTTATGTGATTAATGCCTGTGGTCATTAGTACTGAAAACAATATGGATGCTCTTTTGCACATTCTACTTTGCATCTTCATCAGATTTCTAAGTCTGGAACTCTTCACGCTATATTGATAATAAAAAATGGACACAATAAATTCAATCCATGTTTGTATTTGCGAGACAAGCCTCATGCAAACTTCTTAGTACAGTATTCACAAGTCTGTATGATTTCGTATCCCTGTATATATAATTCCTACACTGTATAAACACCTGTACGGGCTATACTCCTCATTTGGCTACGTATACATCACCAAAGGGAGAAGGTGGAGTAGTAAAGAGGATGTGGGAAAAAATCATATATTACATAATCTTTACTGTAGAATCTATCTCATGTGTTGTGCCCAGATTCTGTTCCTGAATTCATACTGCTGGAATCTGGCCTCGTCGATCATGACCGCGGTCGATCTACCTTTTTTCCCCTTGTGTGGAGAATGGGAACTCCTCATGAATGGATATGTATGGAATGCTGTGGCAATTGAGAGTGTTCTTGCAGAGGCAAATCGTCTCTGCTCTGTTTCCATCACATTGAGAATCCAAAATCAGAAAATAGAATAAATCAGACCCTTCTTTTATATGGATTGCAAACTTACTGTCATCTATGAAATTGAACAAAAATACGAAATCGGGCACGACTTGGAGAGCCCAAAAAGTGGATGCTTCTCACCTCTACAATCTCAGGAAGCGAAAGAGCACGATGCTCCCTACGCAACTGCTGGACCGCTGCGGCCATCCTTATCACAGCGTACAGAAGCAGCATGATCCCCGTCGCTCTCAAGATGCACACCTGCAAGATTAAACTGTGGTGAGTGAATCATATAATGTCATTACACTGAGATTACACTGAGATGTAGTCAGGAGGAAAATGTTGTTGGAGTGTTTGTTAGCTTAGAATGTCTTGCTTCCAATATAAGAAAGAACAAAATTGGTTAGAACTATATATGAATCAAATCTGACTGAACTCACTGTGAAAATGGTGAAGGCGTAGTCGTCAGCTCCTGTTGTGATCGCAGATATCAAATGCCGCAGCAAGAGCACTAAGGTGACCTGCACATTCCCATGAACACGATTAAATTTTAAAAAATGTTCTTGACATAAATTGCTCAGCAAATTACAATGTGCCACATTTTCTTAATACACACATACATATACATATAGATATAAGCACGAAAGAAGACTAATTATGTGAGGTGTTGTTGCTCACAGTGAGGGCGATGGAATGGCAGCAAGCAGCACCCCGTCCCGGTGCAGGAGAGCACTCTGGTGGATCATCATCTTCTTCTTCGAAGAGGGCGGCGGTGAGCGGAGTGCTCGACAGTCTGTATCCTTCCAGTCTGCTGATCTCTACGCTCTGCCTGATGGTTATTGAGCACAATATCAATACTTGAGGTTAAGAAAATGATCTACCATTCCATGACAATCACAGACACATATCACTTTACGAGCATCGATACACAAAGGTGAAGGGAAGATGTGAATTTACCTGATGGTTACTCCCACTTCTATGAGGGCCTTCTTGGGGGCTACTGTGTAGTTTGGTTCAAAGTTCTGCATCAATTTTCGAAGTCGTGTTATTGTGCGTGTACATATATAGCTGTTGGTTTGAACTATACTTTGAAGGGAATCATCAGATTGGAGAAGAAATCAAAGTTGAAAAGGAAACCATGGCAGCAGTTTAATCGGGAATTGAATCAAGAAGGAATCAAAGTTGAAAAGGAAACCATGACAGTAGTTTAATCGGGAATTGAATCAAGAAGGAATCAAAGTTGAAGCTTGGTCAAATCAAATTTTTTTGGTAAACCCAAAACCGAGAATGGAATAAAAAACGATGGACAGCAGTCCATTTATTGGAGATGACAACGACGACCTCGCATTATTTATTTGCTTAAATCATGTTCCTTTCTGATGAGAATACATCGATATTTTTGTGCCCGTAATCTCGGTGGTACCCATGAAATTTGATCCCATATCCAATAATAGGAACTGGTTCTGTAAAAAACACGAACTTTTTTTTGGTAAAAAAAAACACGAACTTGGGAGATGATTACGGGAGGTGAAGTACGAAAATTGTGTATTTTCGGCTAAGTTTTGACTTCCAAAAACGGTATTCGACGAAAAAGGAGACTTTCCTTTTAACTGAAACATTTCTATTCACACGTATTTCAAGGAATCATAGAGAGAGAGGCAAAGAGAGAAAGGTTCAGATTGGTTCGTTGACCATGTCAAACACGGGAGCCATGGCAGTCTTCGTGTCCTTGAAAAAAAAGGTTCTTCTTTCCCCATGCTTATTTTATTCGAAACTTTATCTTGCAACCAAAGATGAGGAGGAAGAACAAGGAACGCTGGAAGCAATTCCAAGCTCCAGAACCCATAACAAATCTACGCCAAAGATGCTAAAGCTAATACCATGTCCAGTTTATTTAAAAAAATGGAAAACAAACTACTAACCTGAAGGCAGACCTCGCAGAGAGTTCCCCCCTTCTCATCACACCATCTCTGCACACATCTCCTATGGGCAAACTTAAACAAACCAAACAAAAAGAATATTAAGAACCAATAAATCAAAGGTCAGAATCCGAAGGTCGAGAGAGAGAGAAATAACATGAAAAAAATCGCAAACTTTTTTCGGTACCTCGAGGGTGCCGGAGCAAGCACAGGGGGCCTCCATGGTGGTGCTGCTCGTTTCCTCCTCTTCATGGCAGATTCTGCAAAGGGTCGTGGATGGAACAGGAGAAGGGCTCGTCCTATCTTCTATGAGCACCACGACTTGGTTTCCTTTCGAATCCATGGCTATCTCTTTCTTCTCTTCGCCTCTCTTTCTTCTCCCCGTCCTCCATATATAGGCTGCCCGAAGAGGGAGGGGAGAGATGGGGAGAGATTGCAGAGAGGCCCTCGGGAGTTTTTAATAATGACGGGCACGTCCGTGTTGGGCTGTGGACCACCGGATCAATCCGAGTAGGACAATCCACGCGGAGGGCTGCGAGAGGGGAGGTGGTTATGAGACCTCCAACGGCACACCAACTGTTTCACAGGGGGCCCACGCCCCCATGCTCGGTGTGCTTTCATAGAGAACGTGGGCCCCACATGCTTGGTGTGCTTTGGTTATGATCCATTTTGAACTCAAGATGGACCACTTTGATTGTGACTGTATTGCGGGTAGGGATGAAAACGGTCGGATATATATACGAATAAATATGTATAATTCTATCTCTATTCATTTTAAAACATGAATATGAATGTGGATACGAATATTGAGGGATGTGGAAAATATGTTATCATATCCTTAAAAACGAATACGAATCAGATACGAATAATAACAAAAATATTTAATGTATTAACTAAAATATACATATTTAGGATGCTTTACACGTAAAACAGATATAGCATGTATAGTAATTTCATAGCAAGTATATCAACAACGGTGGATGCAATCATAAAATATTGTTACACATAGTTATAATTAAATTTATTACTATACTTATGTACGAAAATGAATATACAAATACGAATGCGAATATTAGCTAATGTTAAAGTGACATCCATATCTGTATCTATTTTGAAATAAATACGAATACGAATGTCAAAATATTTATAAAACGAATACGGTAACTGATCGGATATGAATATGTTCACATTTGCTTTCATCCCTAACTGTGGGGATTCCATGGAAAATAAAGGGATAGATTTTTTAAACTAAAATTACATGCAGTGGAACGTAGTTGATCCGCAGGATAGATGATTCTGTTGGTTGGCAATTTCGAGATCACTGCGATCGTCTGTGCTATATCTGGGAGGATTAGAGTCATATTAAGATTAGAATTCCTAACGGGACGAGACTCTTAATCCTACTAGTAGTTGAGTCCTATTCTTTTTATAGTCATAATGGGAATATGACTATATTGTATCAGGTGGTCGGTATCTCTAACAACCGGTATCTAAGGAAAGACGATACTAACGGGTCGTGTCTCAACAATATCTTCTGATGCTAAATTTAAAACAAAATTTTCTATTTATTAAAAAATAATCGTCAATTCTTGGAATTCACAATGGATATAATCTTCATTCATAGTGGGTGCGATTATTTATTGATTTATTGAAATTTTGTAGCACCAGTTGCTAATTTAGCACGATTTAAAGACAATTTCATGAAACAGATCACCACAGGATCATCATCATATAATTTGTTGCCACTACAAGGAAAACAAGTTGTGGCTATAGAACTATGGCCACGGATATGGAATTTGTGGCCACAGAATTAGGCTCTGGCTACGACACGTCGTGGCCAGTAGTCGTAGCTACAAGTCTCGTCGCGAGAGTTCTCTAGCCACGAACATGCCGTGACCACTACAAGTGGCCACAGAACTTATCGTGGCCACGACTCTTATATGAAGTCCTTGGCTACGGATTATGGCTACGAGAAACTAGTGGCCATGAAATTATCGTTGCCACAAGTTTCTGTAGCTACATTCCGTAGCCACAACTCATTTTTCTTGTAGTGCATGCGTGTGATTTATAGGTATAAATATGACGTTTATTGTCAATTTTGAGAATTGAGGGCAATTTTACAATAAATAAAATTCATCGTTATAAACTAAAAAAATGCAGCTATATTTTGATGCAGTGGACAAAGAGGATGCTTTGAGTGACCACCATTAAATCGCGTATCCACTACAAGGAAATCAATGTGTGGTTACAGAACTATGCTCAGGGATGCGGGGTTTGTGGCCACAGAATTGGGCTCTGACCACAACACGTCGTGGTCAGTAGCCGTAGCTACAAGTCTCGTCGCGAGAGTTCTTTAACCGTGAATATGTCGTGACCACTACAAGTGACCACAGAACTTGTTGTGACCACAACTCTTGTATGAAGATTTTGGCTACGAATTGTAGTTACGAGAAACTAGTGACCACGGAATTATCGTGGTCACAAGTTTCCGTAGTCACATTTTGTGGCCACAACTCATTTTTGTTGTAGTGATCCTATGTGATAGTTCTATATCAGTTTGTCACCATTTTACAGGGCAGGTCTATACAGGAGAAATTGTCTGTGCGGATAGATATTTTTATTTAGTAGTTTTGATGATAAAGGTTTCTTCAAAAAAAAGAAAAAAAAAAGAAAAAAATGGCGATAATATATGTGGCCTCACAAGGTTGGATGTCTATATGCAGTCAAGGAAGATGACCTCAATGAGACTTTAAAAAATGGACCAGTTCAAGGATTGGTTGCCGGTTCAATCTTCAAGATGACAATAACTTAAATAAATGGGTCTTAATACTTCTACACACCTCTATCTTTTCACGTCAACAGAATATATAATCTCATCGCCATTTCCAAGTGTAGCTCGCCAATAATTTCTATATACATATTTATATTGTAGGATTAAAGGGTTCATGAGAATGAACTTACAAGACCGAATACAAAGGAGATAAGCATTGCCAGTCATGGGAACTAAACGTATCAGTTAACAGTGAACCTTCCGTCGAGAGATCGAGCTCTCAAGGGACAAGCTGATAAAACAGACGAGAAATTAAAGAAGAAGAAAAACAAAAATAATCTACTCTTCATGTAATTCCATATACGAAAGCTCTACTATGAAGCCTGATGGGGTTAGAAATGCTCACTAAGAGTCAAATCTCACTTGGAGACGGGTTGAGAAGAATCCATCAGAAGGACATGTAGAAGATCCGGGGAGTTGGAGGTTATCCAATGACTATCCTGTATGCAAAAGGTCGGAGGTGGCTAACTAAGCAGGCGGAGCAGATATATATTGCGATCGCAAGGGACATGGTGCGGTCGATGGGCACCATTATCAAACCCCTAGTGCTTTATTGGAGGCATGGAAGGAAATATCGTGATATATGAGCACAAATATGGCGATATATCCCGATTTCCAAGCATTTTCTTCACAAAGGCTCGTCGATATGGACGATATTTCGGCGATATATCGTCGAAATATCGTATTGATGTGATATCGAAACGATATCGATATCGGCCTTCCATGATTGGAGGTATAACTATTCATAAGCAATAATCTACCTTGCAAGGAAGACAAATGAGCTTCATAGCACCAAGAAGCAAATTTCACTATTTATTCCATCATGTTGCTAAGGCGAAGTGTATCTAGCGAGGCTTTTCATTTACACCCCTGTTTTTTTATTTCTCTTTTCGTGTATCCTATTTCTCTTTTCCCTATTTGTTAAAAATCGTTGAATAAATAAACAAATCATGCATTGTGTTTAAAAATCACTAGATTTTTTTCCTTTAGTTTTCGATGCTCATTATTTTTCTATGAACTATTTTCTTATGCAATTAAAATCACAACGAATAGATATATAGAGTGCATTTAACAAATCGCTTATGACTTGGATATTTGAAAAAAAATCAATAATGCCATTTTTATTATCATCAAAGTAAAGTTTGAGGTAACTTATATCAACATTCTCCTCTTTTTATGATGACAAAATTTAATCAAAATGAAATATTTCATAACATTACATGACATAAAAAGATAGCAATTGTTAGTTCTTTATTTATCTTTAAGTTTATTTTGAAGATGGGATACATATATCTCAGTCAGTTTCTCATGCACTTATTTATAGGATTGCAAGACATTTCAGCTAAGATAGCAATTATGAAGTACGAACTACATACCATAGTTTGTTAGATCACAAAAGCTCAAAGTTCATTTTTGAATCAAAGTTGTAATGTTGTGTTTTACATTGTATTTGATAAAGTTGTGACCTCAAGCTATATTCTCAAAACTTTCCAAATCAAACCAGGTCAAATAAGTCAAAATTGATCGGCTGCTCTATCTAACTGATTGGCCAGACATGATAGACCATCTTGCTTCACTAATCCACTAGACATGATCGACCACTCTCCTTTCTTGATCGAGTAGGCATGATCGACAATTGAGTTTAATTGATTGATCATACTTTTTAATCTCACTACCACCAATGGTCATCAGAGGATCGACGATCTCTCCAGAATGATCGTCAACTTGACATGATCGATCATCCCGAATGATTGGTCGTTGGTACATAATCTTATTTATTTCTTGGTTATTTCATTTCCAACGACTCTTATATATGTGTGTATGTATCTATGTAGGATTTCCTAACGACTTTTTTTGTAAAAACACATTTACTAGAATACAAATGCAATTTGTGTCATAATGTGTAATTTTAATTTTTGTATTATAATGTCCAGTTTTATGTGCGGTTTTGTATTTACAATGTGCAACTATAATATAAATGTATATGTACTCTACTAAAGTGCTCGTATTTTATACAAAACGAGGGCGGCCTTCCTGAACTCAAGAAGGACCGTGTCCCATTGGAAGGGCTCCATATATATATATATATATATATATATATATATATATATATATATATGAGAAAAGGGATCCTACTCCATGGAGTAGGTAACTTACCTACTCCATTTTCTTTTTTTTCTTCATTTTTTCTTATTTTTTTTTTGAAAAATGCTTCCATGGATTTTCATAACTATATCCCTCTATTATGTCATTCAAATTTCGTCAGAAACAGAGACTCCTGCAGCCTCCAACCAGACAATCATTTTTTAATGGTCACAGTTTTGATGTATTTTTCATGTTATAGATGGAAGTCATATGAGTCTCTATTTCTGACAAAATTTGAATGACATATTAGAGGGATGCAGTTATGAAAATCCATGAAAGCATTTTTCAAAAAATAAAAAATTTTGAAAAAAAAAGTGGAGTAGGTAAGTTACCTACTCAATGGAGTAGGATCCCTTTCCTCCCTCCTCTCTCTCTCTCTCTCTTTATATATATATATAGGGATATTTACCCAGCAGACCCTGAAATCTTTCGAAATTACCTCTACGACCTTTGAAACATCGTAATTCCTCCCACGACCCCGTAATCTTGCTCCGTTTTACCCAATAAACCCTGCCGTCAATTTTAACTATATTTGAGTCAAAGACTTGGGTTACTCTTGAGTTAACCTAACCCATTTACCATCTAACGGTTAGGATTAGCCGTAATAAAAAGAATAAGAAAAAAATAAAAATCCGGATGCCGACAGTGGAGGGGGACCCAGCGCGAGGGTGGGGCAATGCGGCGGCGGCCGGGGAACTCCATCGTTGGGGCTTCATCCTCGGCAGGGGGGGCGCGAACGGGAGGAGGGGGGGCGAGGCAGGGGGCGGCATCCATCGTTCCCGGGAGGGGGAGGGGGGGAAGCTCCATCGTTCCCACGAGGGGGGAAGCACCTTCACCCTCCACCTCCGCCCCTTCCCCTTCTGGCGCTGCCGCCGCGGCTCCACTCCCATGTTCCCCTTCCTCCTCCACTGGGACCTCCGCTCCGCCCGCTTCTCCTCCCACCACCCCGACCCCCTCTCCAACTTTTACCTCGCCCTCTCCCTCGACCGCCGCCCCGTCCTCCTCATCGGCGACCTCCGCGACGACGCCCTCCGCAGGATCGGCTGCTCCTCTCCCCCTCCGCCTCCTTCTTTCCCTCCCCCGTTGCTCCTCTCGAGAGAGGACCACACCTTCGGGAAGCGCCAGTTCGCCACCAAGGCCAGATTTTGCGACGTGGGTATCGCTCACGACGTCGCCGTGGAGGTCGGGGGACGCACCTCCGAGATGAAGGTGAAGGTCGACGGGGCGCCGGTGATCGACGTGAGCAGGCTGGAGTGGAAGTTCCGGGGGCGGGGGGAGTGCTGGGTTGGCTGCCGAGGGCAGTGGGTCGAGACGGAGGGGGGAGCAATGGAGGCTAAGCAGGGGGAGGGAGACGGAGTGGCACTCATGGTAAATTTGATAGATAAAATAGGTATAATGTACAAGAAGATAACAGAATCTGGTTAACTTTAACGGCTTAATGGATGGGAGTTAACCACAGGGTCTGTTGGGTAAGAGTTAGCAAGATTACAGGGTCGTGGGAGGAATTACGATGTTTCAAAGGTCGTAGAGGTAATTTCGAAAGATTTCAGGGTCTGCTGGGTAAATATCCCATATATATATATATATATAGGGTCATATGTGGCTGCCCCCTAGGGGCAGCCAACATGGCTGCCCCCGCCTTATTTGGGCAAATTTTTTATTTTTTTTGAAAAATAACACCATTTACATTCATCCCTATATCCCTCCTATATACCATTCGAATTTCGTCAGAAACAGAGACTCATACGGCCTCCATCCGGACAATAATTTTTTAACGGTAACCGGATTTTTTTAAATCGATACCATCGAGATGGAGGCCGTAGGAGTCTCTGTTTCTGACGAAATTCGAATGGCATGTAGGAGGGATATATGGATGAATATACATGGTTTTATTTTTCAAAAAAAATAAAAAAAAAACGCCGAAAAATGGGGCGGGGGCAGCCCCATTTTTTCCATATATATATATATATATATATATATATGGTAAAATGTATATGCCCCTAGAGGAGCTAACTTAGTTCCCCCCGTCATATTTTTCACATAGTTTTTATTTTTCTAAAATAAAAATTGTGTAAATTCATTATCATTTCCCTATATTATGTCATTCAAATTTCATGTACGACCTCCATCCAGACAGGGTTGATTTAAAAAATCCTGGGACCGTTAAAAATTGATTGTCTGGATGAAGGATGTAGGAGTCTCTGTTTCACACGAAATTTTTATGACATACTGTAGGGATATAGTGATGAATATTCACGGAAAAAATTTTCAAAAAAATAAAAAATGGAGAAAATAGAGCGGGGGAAGCTAAGTTAGCTCCCCCCAGGGGGCAGCCCCATTTTACCCATGTGTGTGTGTAAATAAAAGATACCCTTTATCCATCATTGGAAGAACCACAATTCATTCTCATTCTCTACCAAGTGAAGAAAAATACTCTTTGAGTGATATTTTCCCATTCTCTTTCTGGTTCTTCGAGTGCTTTGATATTTTTGAGAAGAATAGTTCTGAGGATAGCTTCTTCAAGAGAAGTTTTCAACAATCACCCTCTAATCACCTCTAAGTCTTCTAATTATTCTAACATCAGTCAGAACACTTACGCTACAGCGTTAGCGATATTTTTCTTTGATACATTATTATTCACATGTGCTTTTTTCTATTGATATATTCTTATATTATATGTAATTATCTCGATTGATATTGATATCACGGTGCTTTTTCTTTGAGAATTATTTGTGATCTTGAAAAATATCGTGAAATATTCTTCATATTCTTTCCTTAACTCTTCTCTATGAACTTTTGGTGTGGTTGTTTGTAGATATGTAGCTCTATCCAAGGAAGTCAGAGGATAAATGGAGCTTATCCACCCTCGACGTTGTTGCAGGGTCAGATATGTTGTTGACTTGTGTGTTTGATCTGAAGTTGTAAAGCAGGAAGTTTTGTAAACGGTTGAGATATTGGTGTAATCATCTCGGGCTATAGTGAAACAATTGGTTGGGTCGACTATTCAGAAATCCCAAGTCAGGAGACTCAGGTCATGATTTTCACCTAGATGGGTTTCTACCTTAGCATTGCATGCAATTTGCTTGATTGATTTGTTGATTGTGGAAGTCTTTTCCATATCACAAGCATGTTCCCTCTTAAAAGATACTCCCTTCGTACTAGTAGCATCAAGGATCATAGTTTTAAACTAAAATCTTAACTTTTAATGATTTTCAAAACACATTACTTCGTAGCATTTTTTAGCATACAAAACATGTATCCCCTATTTTTCTCATAATGAAAATTGTAGTAAAATAAAAAAACTAGATAAAAGATGTTAGAATCTAAGTTAAGTACAAATAAATCAAGTTTAAGAAATAATAATTAGCACAAATATGTAGGTAAAAGTCAATTAATCTTATTCAGTACATGTAGTCAATGAGTAATTTTCTTACCAATGGTAGACATTTATTTTAAAAATCAATTTTTTAAAGATCAAGTTTCGAAGCCCGTCCCTCGTTTGGAGATCAAATCACCTTAACCTCTATTGAGAATCTATTCATGCATTAAAAAGATATATTAGGAATTTTACATAAGCTTCTCAAATACCAACTGAGATGATTAACAAAAGTTAGCAATAATGTGCAATAATAATCTGTTTAAAAAAGACAACTCATGGTGTTCAATAATAGATAATGAAAAAGGTAATAGACTCCTCATATTAGCCAATAGAGATACCGGATGACGTATAATAAATAACAAGGAATAAGCATCTAGTAAGCCATTTCGAAATTTTAGGCAATTTAAAACATAGCGATAATAATTCTAAAAGCAGGAGTCGTGAGTTAGATACATTTTAACATGTAAGGAAGTATTATTTTCTACGTTTTTCTTGTGATTGTATATTTTGAATGTCCATTATCTGGGATATTTTATTTTTAGTTCTCTCCACAATTGAAATTTGGTACACATGCCTTATTTATTGGACTTCTCTCAATTTTTTGTGCTAGAAATGTGGATGAAAATGGCTGGATATTGATATGAATATAGGTATAATCATATCTTTTTCATTTGAAAATACAAATACGAATGCAGATATGAATCTTGACGAATGTGATAAATGTGTTACTATATCCTTAATACGAACGTAAAACGAATACGTCGAATACAAATAATAAGAGAAATATTTTATAGATTAACTAAAATGTACATGTTTAGGATGGTTTAAACATAAAATCGATATATGCGATATTGTAATTTTATAAGAATTATATAAACAATGGTGAATACAATCATAAAATATTGTTACGCACATTTATAAATAAATCTATTACTATACTCATGTTCAAATATACGAATACGAATGTGAATATTAGCGAATGTCAAAGTGACTTCCATATCTGCATCAATTTTAAAATGAATACGAATATGAATGTCAAAATATGTATAAAACAAATACGATAACGGATCGAATACGAATATATTCACACTCACTTTCATCCCTAGATAGAAAGCAATTCAAATGTCAACTTTAGCCAAAGATGTGCTCCCTCGGGCAGAAAAAACAAAGTTCCAAATGTGCCCCGTGTCAATTTCTTGTAAAAAACGATCATGGGTTAATTAGTCTTTCATAGTTAATTAGGCATTCAAATCATTTCATTGTTGGAAAAATACTCCTCAAAATAGTTGATCTTTGGAATAAATCATACTTTAGCTTTATGATCATAAATAAAAGAATGCACTTGAATCTTAGGCTTGGGTACAATTTTCATATCTACTAGATGAAGATATTTGGTAGAATTTTTAAATTTTAGTTCCCGTAATAAATTTAGCAAGATCATTTGCAAGCCTTTCGATATTTGATTTTAAAGAGTATAACACTATTTCTAATTCAGATATTTTATTTTTGAAATAGTCTCATAAAGGAAAATATTTTTCTATAATCAAAGACTGATTTGATTTATATGCAATTTCTAGAAGTTTTCAGAATATCTTATTTGTGGCAATTGTTTCTCTCTCATTTTAATTTTTTTTATTTTAATGCATTCCCAAAAAAATCCACTATATGCATCAAGAAGTCGTGCAAAGGCGTTGTCTGCCTCATTGTTGTTTGGAATATTTACCCCCATAATCCTGAGTAACTTCGTAATTATCCCGGATATCCTCTATAATCACGAATTACACTCAGGACCATGAATAGTACTTAACTCTTACACTCATAACCATGTGTTAACTTCCATCTAATTTTCTGTTAACTACAACGGTATTCGTCAAGTATTTTGCATTTTATACCCTTTAACTTTCAATTATTTACAGATAAGCTCATTATCCCCTTCCTTCTCCTCCTTGCCCCCTTCGTCCTCCAAGCAGCACCCACCTCCTCCTCCCCTTCCTCCTCCTCCCCTTCCTCCTCCAAGCAGCAACTAGCTCCTCCGACCACCTCCTCCTCTCCTTCGTCCTCCAAGCAGAACCCCCCATCCCAGGTCGGAGCCCCCACCCTCTTGCGGCCCACCATACCCCTAGGTCGTGCTCCCCCCCCCCCCCACCGGTCCGCGCCTCGCAAGTCCAGGTCGAGATCCCCCACCCCCCTCGCGTGCCTCCGCCTGCAGGTCCCTCGCGCGCGCGCCTCAGCATGCAGCCCAACCTTCCCCCACACGCCTTCGCCTGCAGCACACCCCCCCCCTCCGCGCCTCCGCCTGCAGGCCCCCCCCCCACACACACACACCTCTGACTGCAACCCCCCACTTCCCGCGCCTCTGCCTGCAGGTCCCCCCCTCCCCCACGTGCCTTCGCCTGCAACCCCCCTCCCTAGCATGCCTTCGCCTACAGACCCCCTCCCCGTGCGGCCGTGCCTTCACATGCAGGTCCCCCACTCCCCGCGTCTCCGCATGTAGTACCCCCCCCCCCCCCCCATCCAGGTCATGCTCTCCCCCTCAGGTCCAGGTCACGCCCCACCTCCTTCATGCGAATCTCCATCCTGCACGCACCTCCTTCCCCCTACCTACGTCGTTGCCCGCTGCCCTCCGTGAAAGACCCCACCGTCTGCAGCAAGCTCCAGGATGAAACCCACCTCCTCCTTCCTTCTTTTCTTTTTTTTATTAATCTCAGCCGTTAGATCACAAATTGGGTTAGATTAACTGAGATACCTTGTTGAGTTAATGAACTAAACTATCGGAAGGTTATGGGTGTAAAACAGAGTGGTTATTCAACGTCTTGGGCGTAATTCATGATTATAGAGGGTATCCCGGGTAATTACGAAGTTACTCAGGATTATGGGTGTAAATATCCCTTGTTGTTTTGAATGTTGTACTCTTCAATGAAACATTGCTTTTACTTGAATTTAAAATCCCAACTTGTTGTTTTGTTTGTGAGGACATTTTCTTTCGAACATGCTTATTTAAACCTTTGTCGTTTTCTCGTATTTTTTCTTTCTAACGGAGATTGAATTACCTTCATTATCGCTTTCCTTTCATCATGTATGCCATCGATTCTAACAAAAAATGAGGGTCGCTTACATGAAAATCCCTTGGTGCGATCGATGTTGCTTGTAGAGTCAATCGATTGTCAATATACAGTAGTTATAATTCGACCACCAAATGTGATTTGATACGAAATGAAGAAGCATTAAAGGGGGTGAGAAGCTCTTTACAAAATAATATAATAATTTAAACATTTGTGTTTAGTAATCACTAATAATTTTGTAACAACACAAGTCCAAGAATAAGCAAACACGATGCACTATTTATATTTGTTCTTCCTATTCATAGGCTATGTCATGTGCCTAAGCTTGGACTACTTAGAATTTATAATCTCTCACTACAAGAACTACTTTGCATCTTACCAAAATCCATTCTTCTACACACGAAGAAATGATTTCACTAAAAATACCTCAACTTACACAACCTTAATGGAATTTATTTTTTATACAAGAAGAAAGATTTTCATGAAGAATGACCAAGCAACCTCTCAAATGTGTTAATCTTCCTCTTAGAAAGAAAGGCCTTCACCAAATGCCTCTTACTCTAGAATAAATACCTATACAAATATGTCAAAATCTCCTTAAATATGTATTGCAGTACAAATATGTAAATCAAATAGAATACAAATGCAAATCAAGAATATTGCAAGATAGATAGCTATGGAAGCCATGCAATTGAACAACGATAAAGAGCAGTGCTTCTCGAAGATTTCTCCTTTTAATGTATTTAGGAGATGAGGGTAGAAGTGTTGTATGGGTTGTATTTTTAATAGATAACTTAGGGATCCCTTTTAAGGTAAAGAGAGACAAAAAATTAGGGCTAACCAAGAGTAGAAAATAAATAGAGAACTGTAATATATTGTCTTAAAATATAACCCTGAATAGGATTCAAATATGGTTATAAAAATAGTTAGATCAAAATATAGAAAAATAGATATGAAATTAATGGTTATAAATGATAATTATTATCAAATTAGAACTTATATAACTAGCTATAAAAGGAGTTGAAATAAAAAAATCTAACCAAGAATAGAAAATAAATGAATGGTCAGACAAGATATCAGTTCAAGAGTATAATTGAAAAGAATGGATATAAGAGTTGGCTTAAGGGATAGACTTAAGAAAACATAAATTGACTAATAGACAAAAATATACCTATAGAAAGATTAAGGGTTCATATGCAACTTCAACAAATGTAAAAAATATTGAATTCAAGATCACTTGATATATCAGTACGATATCAAGGTGTACTCGTGTATGACCTTGTTTTGCAGTGCATAAAATGTGACTATTAAGTATAATTAAGCGAATCGTTACGAGTTCAAACAAATATATTAGTGTAATGCTAGGTCCACGGGTAATGGAAGATCTGTGCCAATGTACAATTTTGTATATTGATGAAGTAGAACTGGTAGGGATTTGATTGATTAATTTCAAGGTCATGTGTATAAGTGGATAAATGTGCGTAGTAGTGCACATGATAAAACAGTAAATAAAGTTATTTTTTGTACTTTTTTATATATCTTTCCATTAATAATTCTAGGTACTATAGCACGTAACGTAGACTTAGCAGCTCTAGAACCATCAATGATTGGTGAACCAGTGAAACCTTTTGCAACTGTTTTGGAAATATTACCCAAATGGCACTTCTTTCCTGTATTTCAAATACTTCGTACAATGCCAAATACATTATTAGGTGTCCTTTTAATGGTTTAAGTACCATTAGGATTATTCACAGTGTATTTTTTGAAGAATATCAATAAATTCCAAATTTTGTTTTGTCGCCAGGTAGCTACAACTATTTTATTATCGGTACCACAATAGCACTTTGATTAGATATCTGAGCAACAATACCTATTGATAAATCTTCGACTTTAGATCTTTTTTAAATTGACTCAATTGTAACATCATATGGGTATCTAGGGAATAATTCCTTTAAAGTGAATTTTCCCTAGATACATTCAATTTTTTATTTTATTATGAATTAATTATGCAAACATATTATATGGATCGTGTTGAAAATCAAAAAATGATTTTCCCTTTCGTTTATGTCTTTTGTTTAATCTTTTTCATAGCTCGATAGATAATCTAATAAGCCAATATTTTTTTCCATGTTCCTAACCAATATGTTAACTAATCAATTACGATAAATTAGATCATTGCAGTTTTTTTCTTTTAAAGTATCTCGATGTGACATGAGCATCAAAGAGGTTCAAGAGTCGATTTTTTTATAAGGGCGAAAAATGAATCGATGTACAAGTGCATCTATTTAGATATACCAATATAAAAGATCGTATACATATCCAATATAGAAAAAGTATGTAATAAGGATCAAGTATAAATATGAATTTTCCTAGTTAGGTAACTATGAAGAGTTCATGACTTTGAGAGTCGCTTGCACTTTTTCTAAGATTAAAACAATAACTATACATGATAACAAATGGGCTTCAACTTTCATTTTTCTTTCAATCAGAGCTTTAACTTAAGCGTCTTGTTGCATTGATTCGAAGCTAGCTTTAACTTAAGCTATTAATGAGCTTATTTTCTTCCAACCTCTTATTTATCTTGTTTGAGTTTTCTTTTATCTTTAGTATCAAGAATTTCTCGAGGTTTGCTTGTACATCATAGTACGTGATCTTATAGTTTACGCAACACATGGACATGCGCAATTCACGTGCCTCATGACATATCAATTCATCGGTGTTAACTTGCATTTTTTTACCTATAACATTAGTCCTTTGCAAATGACAAATTACATTGATTTAATTAGCATCAAAATAGAGTTCTAGGTAACTTGTGCCAACACATTGATCAAGTTAATAGCCTAAACTACTTGGTTGTACTGCTTCAGCTGGAAAGGTCTTATGTGGCAAAAAAATTATTTTATATTGTATCCAGATGAAGTTCAAGTTAACGTAGATATTTATTGATTTGTAGAATGCTCATGATATGATCATCCTCGAGTGAGAGAGAACATGAACCCACTTCTCTTTGTGCACACTAGTATAATACTTGAGATTGTACGTACTACGTGTTCTTCTAGGAGAACTACGCCTCCTAGGGTCTTTTCGGAAACAGATTCTCTGCTGTAGAGAGGATTGCAATAGATGTGTTGTAATCCTCTTTAAATTGTTTGTGATTTTGATTCCAAAATCTAACCTTATGGATTTAATCTTAGGTTAATTCTCTGCATATCCTCCAAATTTCACCTGAATCTGACTTTAATTGCTATTTTATCTTAAAGTTCAAACATTCGGATCTTTTTTAAATCGAATTTAAGTTGCTTAGATCATGACTGAATGTTTGACCATCAGGATAAAATAGCAATTAAAGTCAGATTTGGATGAAATTCGAAGGATATATAGAGAATAAGATAAGATTAAATCCATAAGGTTAGATTTTGGAATCAAGATCACAAAAACAATTTAGGAAGGATTACATCACCTCTAATGCAATCCTCCATACAACATAGGATCTGTTTTTGGGTCTTTTCTTCCTTGTACTCTTTCTTGTGATATTTGTATCCTCCACTTCAAAGGAATTTTTCCATACAGATCTTAATGGGATGGGAATTAGATTATTAAATACGTAGTAGTGGTAGACCAACTCCTCCTCCCATATATGCATACGTAGGTCCATCTCCCATTGATATTTGTTGTCCAATATCCATCTTTCAATAGTGGCATTCCTTTGTTGGTTGTGGTAGATTTGTGTGGAATTAGATTTTAGTGAGATAAGGAAGGAAGCCGACTGAGGTTGGTGAGAGGTTGCAGCCAACCCTAACATGCTCATTTCAGATGGTCACTAACCCTATGACTAACTTCCATTGGAAGTTCAAGTTAATCGAGGAAAATGGGAAAATTATGCAAGCTCACAACCTCCCTTCACTCTGTGAAGCAAGCCATTAGTTCTAATCACAATAATAATATGGGTCCATAACAATTAATTGTATATTTTATCTGTCGTCTGATACTCCGATGTTGATTTTAGATGATGCAACTCATCAATTGCGATATAGTACATAGGGGTGTTCACGAGGTGGATACTCGACTCGTTCGCATGTTGATCCGCACTGCCTCATTATGACCGGGTCAGGGTCGACCCAACCCATTAAAACAGGTACCCATATTTAGGGGGTACTTGGTTCATTTGAATGGGTAACGGGTACCCACGGGTACCCGTGGAATAGCTCTTCCAAGAAAAAAATAACTTCCACGTCATCCATCTATTTACATTTATAGGAATAACATATCATTAAATTGAACAAGTTATTTATAAAACCAATCATCATATTCTTGTACTATTCAGTAGTTTTAATAGATGTCAAAGATGTGATGGAGCTACACATTGAAATCAAACAACAAAAATGTCCATTATTAGATTACTTGTGTCCCTAGCCAAGAGGGGATTAATTAGACATTACATGAACATTCAATTGAAACATCGATATGCATGCCCGAGTATCCAATTCATTGTCGTATTTGTTTATTCATAATGTACTGCAAAACTTTTTAATTGAAACATTATTAAAAATTATTTATACATGTGAATGTGTAGCCTCGTATCCGATTTATCAACGTATCCATACAATGCCTCGTATCTGATTTATACAATGCCTCGTATATAATTTAATGTACAATACCTCATATATAATTTAAATTGTATAATTTAAATTATTTATACTCGTATAGGTGTAGACTCATATCCAATTTATCACAGTATCCGATTTATCATCGTATCCGTCATCTTTCTCATTTAACCAATGTTACACATTCTGTTATCTAATGTCTTAAGGTGTTGTTTTGATACAACGTCGTTCCATCATTAATATAAATTGTAAAATAACTATAGTGAAAACGTGGGTCGATTTGGGCCAAATCGAGTTTCTGCGAGGTGGAGAGGGCCCAGGCCCCTCCCATATATATTTGGATTCAAGTCGAGTTCGGCCTTTTACGGGTCGAGTCAATGTTGGTTTCGGACGACCATACCTCATGATCCACCCTATACATCTATATCCATTTCAAAATCGATATGAATTTAGATACGAATATTTCCATTTGAATTAAATTTAATACAACCTACTATATTTCTTCTAATAGTTGTATCAAATTCGTGATTTCATATTCATATCCGTATTTAGTGCATGATCTTATATTTTTCATATTTATAAATATATGTATTCATAACCATATCCTTGTTACAAATCGTATATCAATAACATGATAATTATATTTGTGTCATTTTTAAGTTTTTACATTTTTTTGAATTAAAGGACAAGTGAAAGTTTCCAATAGGGTACATGCGGGTACTCGCTATAGCACATAGATATTTTGAATGGGGGCATGGGTCAAGACAAAACAGGTATCCGACCCAATATTTCCAAACGGTACTCGCGAGTTTTGGATCAAAATGTACATGTCAAGTTGGATACCCGCTTAACCCATATTTTTTAACAGTCCTTAATAGTACATACACCCAAAATCATATCTGAAAATCCTATGTGGCAGTGGCATCCAACAAAGGTAAGTATATACTATACACTGTAGAACCTAGCCAATCATACATTGCATCCAACAAGACTCTCGACGTCCCTACTTGTTGGCAGCTTAAAGAATCTCAAGAACATTTTAAATCCCTATACAAAGAGGAAAAGGACAGCTTCATCTCCTTGGTTTGAAAGCGCGAGGCGACACATGTAGCAGTGACGCGAGCGAGAGACAGTGGTGTGCGGTGAAGATGGCACAATTGCAAGCAGTGAGTCGCGGTGGCGATGACGACATCAGTTGTGTGTGGCAGTGGTTGTAGCTATGAACAACGAGTGGTATAATAAGGTGATGGTGCGCAATGCATGTGACACACAGTGGTTGTGGCTGGTGGTGGAAGTGACACGTGGTTGAGGTGGATGGCGGTGATGATATGTGATTGAGGCGGTCGACAAGACAATGAAGGTGGCACACTGTGGAGGTGGCATGCGATGGTGACATGTGATCAAGGTGGTGCAAGAGGTTGCAATCGTGGTTGCGTGACTGCATGGTAGTTGTGGAAGATCGCGGTGGCAAGTAGGGAGAATCTACCATCAAAATGATAGATCTCTTGCAGACTTGTCATGAGTTCGAGCTAAATACATGGAAGGTTCTTAAACTTATAGTATGCTCATCAAAAGACATGTCATGAGCATACCAAAATCGATTTCAAGGTTGAATATGATATAGTTGTTGGATGTTGTCATATCATGTGTAGGGAGATTGAACAACTTCCACTACATGTACATGTTAGGATTAGAGTCAAATTAGGATTAGAAATCCTAATGGAATTAGACTCTTAATCCTAATAGCAGTTGAGTTGTACTCTATTTATAGTCCTATTGGAAATAGGACTATATTATAGGGTTGTGTTTGGGCTATATAAAGAGGGAGGTGGAAGCATTGCCTCACCACCAACAGCAAGAACAATGTAACCCCTAGAGAGAAAGGGGTAGGGAGAGAGAAGAGAGGAAGAGAGCGAGGGAACGGAGAGGGTTGTACTTGTTCTTCTCTTAGTGATTTTTCTTCTCCGGTGGTCGCAAGAGGTGACTGACCACTGTTATATCCGGTTGTTATTTATTTCATGTGCTTCTGTGATGGTGGTCGATTGCGCTTCTGCATCTGTAACTACATCTGCTTTCGTATCAAGGGGTCCGGTATCCGAGAGGAGACGATATCGATGGATCACATTACTAACAGTACCATCACATAAGCTCGATGGCCGTACATGGTAGTTGAGGCATCATGCCATGTAGATGGGTAAGATTTGTGTCACCTTTTGGGTGTGAGTACCATTTTCCCATCCAACATTGCACTAACCTAGACACCCCGCCCGCCATCCAACATGGAAATTGATATTTCAAATAATTCATTTTTTTAAATCTCTATTTAAGGAGGAAGGACTATCTCACCTCCCATTTGCACGTAGTTTGTCAGATGGGTTTAAGGTTTCACATGTTTAGGGAATGGAGTTCAGATGTGTTAGGGTTTCAAACATAGGGGTTATTTGCTCGTTGTAATGGTAGTGTTGAAGATGGGTTGTTTGTTCTTTGTTTTCTCAATCGATGCATGCTCTTTATTTTCTCTATTGAAGATCTAACATGCATGTGCTAAAGATGGGTTGGTTTGGTGGACACAAAAATATTTTGATCGTATGAGGTTAAATTTGGAGGTCGCTTCAAATGGACGAAGGGAATAAAGGGAGAGAAGTATATGCTTGGAAAAGAAGTGAGGATTGGATTGAACCGAACACTACATCTTGGTTCGACCTTATCATCGGAGAAATCTCTCGTGTGGTAACATGGGATCCAATGTGTGTTATCATGTTGGAATACAAAATCCCTCGTATACAAGATGATAGTACATGAAGATTAAGAACGAGAAAGAGATGATAGAGATGTGTTAGTGCACATGGTGATGGGACATAGGTCAAGCTTGTGATAGAGATGATGGACATGGTGATTATGTGTTACCATGAAGAGAAGGAGTTCCTTAGCAAGAAGAACCAAGCTGGAGAGGGCGATCCCAAAACGACTGTGGATAATCAAGAATGTAACCCTGGAGGCACTATGGATCCCCGGACCCCGAATATTGATGTTGATTTTGGCAGGGTTAAAAGTTGTAAGTTGAAACTAACCTTTACATATGACAACTGGATTAGAACATGGGCGAGGTAGGAGTGGGAAGAAGGTTTAGAAGTGTCGTGATTCTTAAGTATGCTTGGAAAAGAAGTGAGGATTGGATTGACCCGAACACTACATCTTGGTTCGATCTTATCATCGGAGAAATCTCTTGTGTGATAACATGGGATCCAATGTGTGTTATCATGTTGGAATACAAAATTCCTCGCATACAAGATGATAGTACATGAAGATTAAGAATGAGATGATAGAGATGTGTTAGTGCCCATGGTGATGGGACATAGGTCAAGCTTGTGATAGAGACGATGGACATGGTGATTATGAGTTACGATGAAGAGAAGGAGTTCCTTAGCAAGAAGAACCAAGCTGGAGAGGGCGATCCCAAAATGACTGTGGATAATCACGAATGTAACTCTGGAGGCACTATGGATCCCCGGACCCAGAATATTGATGTTGATTTTGGCAGGGTTAAAAGTTGTAAGTTGAAACTAACCTTTACATATGAGCAACTGGATTAGAACATGGTCGAGGTAGGAGCGGGAAGAAGGTTTAGAAGTGTCTTGATTCTTAAGTATGCTTGGAAAAGAAGTGAGGATTGGATTGACCCGAACACTACATCTTGGTTCGACCTTATCATCGGAGAAATCTCTCGTGTGATAACACAGGATCCAATGTGTGTTATCATGTTGGAATACAAAATCCCTTGCATACAAGATGATAGTACATGAAGATTAAGAATGAGAAAGAGATGATAGAGATGTGTTAGTGCCCATGCTGATGGGACATAGGTCAAGCTTGTGATAGAGACGATGGACATGGTGATTATGAGTTACCATGAAGAGAAGGAGTTCCTTAGCAAGAAGAACCAAGCTGGAGAGGGCGATCCCAAAATGACTGTGGATAATCACAAATGTAACTCTGGAGGCACTACGGATCCCCGGACCCAGAATATTGATGTTGATTTTGGCGGGGTTAAAAGTTGTAAGTTGAAACTAACCTTTGCATATGAGCAACTAGATTAGAACATGGGCGAGGTAGGAGCGGGAAGAAGGTTTAGAAGTGTCTTCATTCCTAAGTATGGTATAATGATGATGGGCTTGCGAGTTTCATCGAAAGAAGCATTGGGATTGACGGTGGGCTCGCATGTGCAGTCGAAAGTAGTATTGGGATTAAGGATGGGCTTGAGGGTGGATGAGGTGCAAGTGTAGTTATTGGAAGTATGGTTGGGGTTGTTGGTCACCATGATGGTGTACTTAGGCACGGTGTTGGCACTGAGGGTGGCTCTGGTACTAAAGTGGTAACAGGGGGCTTGGTGGCAATGATGGTTTTTTTGGGACTTCCATTAATGAAGAAGCAAATTTTGTGACTAATACATGAGAAGCGATTGGGGCTGCACTAGGCGAAGACCATCACTCAGATTTGGGGATCAATGATGTAGAAGATTTTGAAATGGGGTCGAGGAGCATGAAGTTCAATAAGAATCTATTCTTGCAAGGTCTCGCGGGAGGATTAAAGAGCATGTGTTTAAACAACGAATTATCGTAGCTATCAAATGGATGGCAAAATAGGGCAATCAATTGTGGGGGAACGGTCGTCATCGAGAAAGTACATGGCTGCTAACCTGCAGGGGGTTTGCCATGCAAGGTTTAGCAACTTTATGAGGTGAAGTGATAATTACGAACTTTACAAAGTCGAGAAGGTAATTTACCAATATTTATAAGGTTCGTGATGTAAAGAACCTATTAATTTTCGAATTTCCTAGTCCTTAAATATATAGGCTCAAGTCACCTAATGGGAGGATGATTTGCACAAAGACACCCACTTTGTTGGGTTGCTTAGGCTTCCACCACTGGAGCAAATCCTCTATTGTACAATAGAGTAAACCCATCCGATGCTCAAGCATCTCAATCTTGATCGAGCGATTCACAGAGTAATTGCCCACAAAAACTCGAATTTCATGCGAACCTCTCAATCAATATCGAGCGGCTCGGGTGTCCAATGAGTTTACAGCAGTCCTTTGTTTTACAATAGAGGATATGCTCTCCTTCCATCACATGTGCTCCTCTTAATCCAAGCTCCCAAGTCACCTCAAGGGAGGACCATGTACATCCACACCACATAGTTGCTTTAGCTCTCCCAACAGAAGGTCGTCCTGTTATGCATGTAATGCTCCCGCAAAGGGATTAGCCAGATCATAGAGGTTCGATACTTGAATAGATACTTTGAGCCTCGATACTGCATATGCTCTAGGTCGTCCAAAAATTTACAAGGAGAAGTTGTCACGGGGATGCCTTCCATGCAAAGAAAAAGAGCGTCGTTCTTCCGCCGCTTCTCTCGAAGATTTCACTATTGAATCTTAAACTTGATGGGTATTCCTTTTCTTAACAATAATAGTTATGTAAACTTTAAATCAGTCACAAGAATTTTAAGGCCCTTATGCGTGTACAAGCATGGCATATACAAACTAAACACGATGATAAACCAATCCTCATGTTGACAAAGTTAATGACAAAGGGCTTTAACTAAAACATTAATAACATGAGAATAACTATACCAAAGGGTGTTACAACAAATGACAATATAACGTGTGAATAAAAGAAGGAAATGCATGAATCATCTTTTAATTACACGCATGTCAATTTCTAATTAATGAAGTTCATGCTATCTCCATGAAGATCTTTAGAAATAAAAAGACGTATGAATGATGATCAATGATATTTGGTGGAGAAGTTAATATAACAAATATGGTAATACAAAGAAAGTAATACCTTGTTGCATGGGCGCCATCAAAGCTTGTAGGCGGCCTTCCAAAACAAGCCAACAACCCTTGCCTTTGCCTCTCCTTCTCTCAATAGTGTCTCTCTCTTCTCACGGCAAAGAGAGTTATATATCAAGAGTAAGGGGTCCATAACTTCCCCTATGAAGGTGGGATTTCAAAAAAAGGAGATAAACTTGCATGTTGGTTGTTTGGGGACCATGACCCATTCAATAACTTCCTTTTGTAATTTGCATCCCTACCCATCATAGCAATGCAAATTACACCTTAGGTCTCTACATAATGCATTCCCATGTAGCCTAAATACATTAATGCCCCAATAACTTCCAAATTCTTTATTTGATCACCATGATTCTATTTTATTGGGACATATAATTAAAATTGATAGTATTATCGATTATGAATATGTATACATATAAGTACATCTTTGGAATAAAATTCCAACAATCTCCCACTTGGACTATATGTGTACATATTATAATCACATAATACCCGAATGAGCTCAACCTTTCTGTCACCACTTTTATGAGTATCCATAAATCCTGTCTACCAGTTGTATCAGGCATAGGATCAAGATGGCTACGTTACAATCGTAGTAACTTAACCTTTAATGGTCACATATATTAATACAACTTAATAACAAGGAAAATGACATGGGTATGTAGCATGAATATTATATGCAATATGATCTTAACATATCAATTTCCAACTGGTCCACTGAATTGAGTCATACTTGGCGAGTAACACAGTGAACATAAAAAAATTTGTTCATTCAAAACAATGACCATATATCCAAACTGAATTACCAAAATACCAAATAGAATTGTTTACAAGCATTCTCAAAAATTACAAACTCCCACTAAAACTGAATATCTTTAACTGAAATGACACTCATATTCATGGTATGATCATGAAATACTTTGGGTGGCAATCCTTTAGTAAGCGGATCCGCAATCATGGAGTTTATACCCATATGCTCAATAGATAATTGTCCACTTTGTACTCTTTCTTTAACAACCAGGAATTTGATGTCTATATGCTTAGATTTTGTCGAACTCCTGTTGTTATTGGAATATAAGACTGCTGATTTGTTGTCACAAAATAATTTCAATGGTCTTTCAATACCATCAACTATACGCAGCCCAGTGACAAAATTTCGCAGCCAAATTCCATGATTGGATGCCTCGTAACAAGCTATAAATTCTGCTGCCATAGTGGAAGAGGCTATAAGAGACTGCTTAGCACTCTTCCAAGAAATAGCACCCCCAACAAGTAGATAGATGTAGCCTGATGTAGACTTCATACTATCTTAACATCCAGCAAAATCGGAGTCGCTATAACCAATGATCTCAAGTTGGTCCGACCTCCTATATGTGAGCATATATTCTTTTGTTCTTTATAGATATCTCAGGACCCTTTTAGCTGCTTTCCAATGATCTTGTCCTGGATTGCTCAAATATCTGCCCAACATCCCTGTAATATATGCCAAGTCTGGACGAGTACAAACTTGCGCATACATTAGACTTCCAACTGTTGATGCATAAGGAATTCTTTGCATCTCCCTTTTCTCAAAATCATTCTTAGGGCACTGATTTAGACTGAACTTGTCTCCCTTAGCCACGGGGGTATCTGATGGTCTACAATCTTGCATGCCATATCTTTTGAGAACCTTTTCAATATATCTCTTTTGAGATAAACCAAGGATATACTGAGAACGATCTCGATATATCTCAATACCCAAAACAAAAGAAGCATCACCAAGATCTTTCATATCAAAATTCTTCGAAAGAAATTTCTTGGTATCCTGTAAAAGGTTCATGTCATTGCTAACAAGCAAGACGTCGTCAACATATAATACCAAGAAAATATGTTTACTCCCACTAAATTTATGGTATATGCATTCATCAGCCAAATTCATCTCAAAACCAAAAGAGATGATTACATGATGAAATTTGAAATACCATTGTCTTGAAGCCTGTTTGAGTCCATAGATGGATTTCTTGAGTTTGCAAACCATATTCTTTGGGTCTCCCGACACAAAGTTTTCTGGTTGCACCATATATATTGTTTCGTCAATGTCACCATTGAGAAATGCTGTCTTTACATCCATCTGATGCAATTCTAAATTAAAGAATGCAACTAATGCCATTATAATCTTGAAAGAGTCTTTCGAAGAAACTGGAGAGAAAGTCTCTTTATAATCAATGCCTTCTTTTTGTGTAAATCCTTTTGCAACAAGGCGGGCTTTGTATCTTTCCACATCACCTTTTGAATCCCTCTTGGTTTTAAATATCCATTTGCAACCAATGGGTTTCACACCTTCAGGTAATGGGACAAGTTCCCACACATTGTTATCCTTCATGGATTTAATTTCCTCATTCATGGCATCTATCCACTTTAGAGCGTTAATACTTTGCATGGCTTGATGAAAGGTGATTGGATCATCTTCCATCACTCCAATGTCTACATCTTGTTCTTGGAGAAATACAATATACTCACCTGATATTGCACTTCTTCTCTCTCTAGTAGATCTTCTTAATGGCAAAGATTCATGAGGTGTTGACGTTTGTTCCTCTATAATTTCATTTTGGGTCGATTCAGCAACATTGTCTTGAATATTTGTGTCACCAGAAATGATAGGAATGTGATCCCTATCAATTCTAACAACACCTGAGGGAATGTCAACATATTCCTCTTCCAAGACAAAGTCTTTACCTTTATCTCCCCTCGCAAACTCAACATCCTCAAAAAATCTAGCATTACCAGACTCAAAAATGGACTTAATTGTGGGATCATAAAATTTGTACCCCCTTGATCTTTCAGAGTATCCAATAAAGTAACAATTAATTGTTCTTGCATCCAGTTTCTTTTCATTTGGCTTGTAAGGACTTGTCTCAGCTGGACATCCCCAAATATGAAAATGGTTTAGACTGGGGTTCCTGCCCGTCCAAAGTTCATATGAGGTTTTATTGGTTGCCTTAATTGGAACTCTATTTAGGATATATGTTGCAGTCTTGAGTGCTTCTCCCCAAAGAGACTGTGGCAAGGTAGAATGACAAATCATACTCCTCACCATATCCTTAAGTGTTCTGTTTCGTCTTTCAGCTACACCATTCATGGTCGGTGACCCTGGCATGGTATGTTGTGGGACGATACCGCATTCTTCAAGGTATCTTGCAAAAGGTCATGGACGTTGTTCACATGAACCGTCATATCTGCCATAGTATTCACCCCCACGGTCAGATCTAACGCTTTTAATCCTTTTACCGAGTTGATTTTCAACTTCAGCCTTAAAATTTTTGAACACATCCGAGGATTGAGATTTTTCATGAATGAGATATATGTAGCCATATCTAGAAAAATCGTCTATGAACGTTATAAAATATTGTTGTCCATTCCAATCAACCGTAGGGAATGGCCCACAAATATCTGTATGTATAAGTTCTAAGACGTCTAATGATCTATTGGCTTCAAATCTCCTTTTATTGGTTTGTTTTCCTTTTATGCAGTTCACACATGTATCAAAATCTGTGAAATCTAAGGAACTTAGAATTTCAGTTGACACAAGCCTTTCTATCCTTGACCTGGATATGTGCCCTAATCGTTTGTGCCATAATGATGCCGAATCTATATCTGTAGATTTTCTTTTCATACCTCGTGTTGTAGTAAGAAATGATTCACTATAAGAGGCAACCGTATTCAAGCAATAAAGACGATCAAATTCAGATAAGAAACCAGAATCAATGAGGATAGAATTTTGAAATAGACTAAGTTTTCCATCACCAAAAGAAATAGAATAACCAGCTTTGTCCAAAAGATAAACTGAAATTAAATTTCTATGAAAGGAAGGAGCAACAAAAGTTCCATCTAGATCAAGATAAAAGCCACTCTTCAGCAATAATATGAATTTTCCTATTGCTTCGACATCTACTGATTCACCATTCCCCACGTAGAGGTACTTTTCAGCTTGACTGGGTTTCCGGTAGCTTAGGCAGCCCTGCATGGAGACACTAACATGAGTAGTAGCTCCAGAATCTAGCCACCAAGTGTACTATGGTACCGAAGTCAAATTAATTTCTGAACAAACCAAACTATGAAGCGTACCTTTCTTACCATGCCAAGCGTGATAATTTGTGCACTGCTTCTTCCTGTGTCCTTCAGGTCCACAAAAGAAACAACCCGTAGCAGATGGTTCCTTATTTTGTTGTTTCTTATGAGGTACTGTGACTGCAGCTTCCTTTTCCTGCTTCTTTTTCTTACCCTTTCCCTTAGAGGTGGAGGCAAGATGAGCACTTTCTGTCTTATCTTGCTTTAGCCTTTCCTCTTCCTGAACACAGTATGAGGTGAGCTCATTCAGAGACCAAGTCTCTTTCTGACAGTTATAGCTCACCTTAAACTGATTGAATGAAGGAGGAATAGATATCAGAACCAAATGCACCAACAAGTCCTCCGAGAGTTCAAATTTGAGTGCTTTTAACTTAGAAGTAAGATGAGACATCTCCATGATGTACTCCCTGATGTTACCTTTTCCCTTATACCGCATTGAAATCAGACTAGCTAAGAGTGTATCAATTTCAGCCTTTTCATTCTTGGCAAATCGTTTTTCAATATCGGTAAGGAATTCTTTAGCAATACTTATTTTCTCAGACATAGTGCCCCTGAATGCTTCCGGAATGGCTCTTTTCATTATCATCATGCACATGCAATTTAATCTCTCCCACTTTTCTTTATCCCTCTTTTCATCAGAGGTACTCTTATCCGTAAGTGGTGGAGGAGAGCCAATCCTTATCGCAAGGTCAAGATCCATGACTCCGAGAACTATCAACAAGTTCTCCTACCATGACTTAAAATTGGAGCCATTTAACATTGGAATCGAATTGATGGCAGCAGTTATATTGGAGGAATTCATATCTGAAAAAAATAACGTAAATGCTCACATAACTGCAAATAAAAATGAATATAGGTAAAATCTCATCTCAAGATATTTACCACTCCATTATAGTTTCATCTTTGGACAAAAATATAACTTGTGAGCGATATCTGACTTAGTAATAAATATTGATGATAATAACGTACCAAATAGAAATCTATCTTTGGGTGGAATTAATATTTGCACGATAACCAAATAATCATCACATATTTAATACTAAACCATATGCATAATTTCTAATGGATATCAATTTTCCTTTGGGTAAATATCATCCATATAAATTAATAATGCATAGCCGTTTATATTTCATCACACATTAATTTCAACAACATCGGCCACTTTGGTGACATATTGTTTAAATAAATGTATATCGAAATATGTAAAAAATCCATCCCTATATCCAAAGTTGTTAAATTTTAACAACAAAAAAATGTCCTAATGGGAAACTGTGGGCCCATAACCCATTGTTGTATCTTAAACTTGATGGGTATTCCTTTTCTTAAAAATAATAATTATGTAAACTTTAAATCAATCACAAGAATTTTAAGGCCCTTATGCGTGTACAAGCATGGCATATACAAACTAAACACGATGATAAACCAATCCTCATGTTGACAAAGTGAATGACAAAGGGCTTTAACTAAAACATTAATAACATGAGAATAACTATACCAAAGGGTGTTACAACAAATGACAATATAACGTGCGAATAAAAAAAAGGAAATGCATGAATCATCTTTTAATTACACGCATGTCAATTTCTAATTAATGAAGTTCATGCTATCTCCATGAAGATCTTTAGAAACAAAAAGACGTATGAATGATGATCAATGATATTTGGTGGAGAAGTTAATATAACAAATATGGTAATACAAAGAAAGTAATACCTTGTTGCATGGACGCCATCAAAGCTTGTAGGTGGCTTTCCAAAACAAGCCAACAACCCTTGCCTTTGCCTCTCCTTCTCTCAATAGTGTCTCTCTCTTCTCACGGCAAAGAGAGTTATATATCAAGAGTAAGGGGTCCATAACTTCCCCTATGAAGGTGGGATTTCAAAAAAAGGAGATAAACTTGCATGTTGGTTGTTTGGGGATCATGACCCATTCAATAACTTCCTTTTGTAATTTGCATCCCTACCCATCATAGCAATGCAAATTACACCTTAGGTCTCTACATAATGCATTCCCATGTAGCCTAAATACATTAATGCCCCAATAACTTCCAAATTCTTTATTTGATCACCATGATTCTATTTTATTGGGACATATAATTAAAATTGACAGTATTATCGATTATGAATATGTATATATAAGTACATCTTTGGAATAAAATTCCAACATTCACCCCCCTCAAGGGGTTTAACTTAACCCTCAGTTAAACAGAGGAATAAACACTGTACGCCCTAAATATCCCAATCATCCGCAATCCATCAGAAGTCATATCTCTTATCAGTGGTGCAATCCGTTGGAGCTTTCCAAGATACGTTAGAAGCTATAAGATCCAATGCATAAAAAAATACAGAGGAAGGCAAAGTTAGATTAGAATTGATGAGATGAGGATAGGATTGGGAGTGGTCAAACATCAAAGGTGGGGGTGAGCGTATAGCTGTCAACATTGGAGCAGCAATAGGCATTGTGGGCTCAACGATTTGGCTACTAGATGTCTCCAAGCTCTCTGGTTTTGAGATGAGATCTTATCTAGTTGTTCGACTTTGACACCAACGGTGGCGGCTCCATGTCCCCTACGCCATGTCCCGCTGTATGTAGCTTCTTCCGTGGGTAGAGATGTGCCTTTGCTTAGATGGTTATTACCTCTGTTCATGAAAGCGGTCAGAGCGGTCGTATATGCGGTTGCATATGCTTAAGCGATTTCTTCTGCATACCAATTACTTGAAATCCCGCTTTATGTACTTTTTGTACATACATGGCATGTATATGCAGACTGTGCGGGCACATATGCGCTCTGTGCACCCGTTTAAGGTCCAATTGGGTAATCGAATTCGGATCTTAAGATCCGGATCATGTATTATTTGGTTCTATATATTAAATTAGATTATGTAATACTATCTCTGATGATTTTGATATTTAAACGTACTAGTTTGAGCTCTATATGAAAACCATTTTTCTTAGATCTTCTGATAGACCACATTTATTCATAAATTCAGTTTAGTTGTAGTCACTTTTGTAGATATGTATTTATTTTTAAATAAAAAAACACTTAAAACCGCATATATCCTGCATATGCCTCTGCGTACCACTTAATCGTTGTTCAATGACATGTCTGAACGCATACGCATACCGCTTTCCAGAACCTTGATTATTACGGCTTCACTCCTTTCAAGGCATTAATAAAGCTCCCCGTTAGTTATCCGCGACTGATTACGATTTGCAACATACATAAGCATCACACGTCATCGTAATCTCTCTCTCGAGTTTATATGGGAAGGATAACACTCGAACATACCTTTAGGGTTCGATCCCTACTGTTAGGGATGAAAATGGTTGGATATAGATACGAATATAGGTATAATTATATCCATATCTATTTTAAAATATGAATACAAATGCGGATACGAATATTGATGGATGTAAAAATGTGTTACCATATTCTTAAAAACGGATACAAATGAAAAACGGATACGAATCGGATACGGATAATAATAGGCATATTCAATAGATTAACTAAAATATACATATTTAGGATGGTTTACACGTAAAATAGAATAGCATATATTGTTATTTCATAACAATTATATCAACAATGGTAAATGCAATCATAAAATATTGTTACACATAGTTATAAATAAATTTATCGCTATACTTATGTACAGAAACGAATATACAGATATCTATATCCACATTTATTTTATACGGATGTCAAAATATGTATAAAGCGAATACGATAAAGGATCAGATACGAATATATTCACATTCGTTTCTCATCCCTACCAGCTGTGAGTATCGCATCCGTCCATCTTAGTTCAAAGGAGAATTTGATCGTAGACCAGATGGTTTCTTACCAAGAGATGTGTCATTTTTACCTTCAGACGTACAGTAACATCCAGGGCTTAGATGCTTGGACGGTTACTAAGGATAGCTGACCCCACTTATTGTGTTGGGACCCGATTAGATCCATTAACAACCATCCAAAATATCTAAGTTTAAGTTATAAAATAATAATCCCGCTACTCTTATAATTCATTCTCACACTTTCTAAGTATCTGAAGTGAGATTATGTTAATATGTTACCATGACAATTTTATTCTTCGGAGATTGAATAGATGCGATGTGGTTCCTAGTCAAGAAGAAGCCTTATCCTATAAAACAAACGTAAAATAAAACATATTTTAAATTTCCCCTATCACTCGAAACAAATGGTGACCACAAAGTCAAATATCTTTTGCAGATGCTCCATCTTGCAAGTCAAATGTGACCTACCTGTTGGTGACTAGAACTCCTGCTATTTTTTTAACGTTTCTAATACGTTGGAAGTCCGATTATTCAATCGGAGCTAATCTTCTTCTGCTGTGCAGCAAGGATCTGCTGTAACTCAAGAGTGTGCATGCATCGTTCAATTGAAATCGAGCGATTCACATGAAATCAGCCTTTTTGTGGGCTTTTATCGTACGAACCGCTTGATCTCGATCAAACCGTTCGTGCACATTCACAGGTTACAGCAGATCCTGTACTGGGGATCTGAACAGGACCTTTGCCGACATAACATCATTACAGAATAATATATTGAGTTATAAGGTGTCAATAAGGCCCATTAGACAAAAGGAAGTTTGATTTGATAAGGTTGGTGATTACATCTAAATTCCAGTATGTGGTATGCGGCAATTAATTAACATTTATGCCCTTTCACAGTTACAACTAAACCTCTCTCTAAGCTATCTTTGTTTAGGACTTGACTTTGAACTCAACTTGATAAACTTGATAAGAGCTCGTGAGTTAGATTTAGAAAGTTATTGAGTCTGAGTCCAAGTTTAATACATGGTTTGTTACGGTTATCGGGTAGGGTTCGAGTTGAGGGTTGCTCAACTCGCTAACTCGAATAGATAACTCAATTTGATTTTATTAGTTTTTTATCTATTTTCATTCCATATGGGCATGATGCATGATGTGTGAATATGAGGAAGAAATGATGCAACACCAACAAATTATTTGGAGTTCTATGATGTTTTACTAGGAATGCAAAAGATTACGGATATATCCATATCCGATCCGTTACCATATCCGTTTTATACAGATTTTAACATACGTATCCATATCTATTTTAAATATGGAAACGTAGAGGATTGATCCTATGAGATGAGATTTTGTGAGATGGCGAGATGGGAGATTCTGGACCACTAGGTTCAATCAAGAGAGAGATAGGCATGAGAGAGAAGACAGAAACTAGAGGTCCAGAATCTCCATCTCACCATCTCACCAAAATCTCATCTCATAGGATCGGCCCTCTGGATACGTATATGGACATCGTTTTGATATCCTCAAACAATTGTATCCGTATCTGTATATCCGTTTCCATATATAAATATATTCATAAGTTTATTTTTAACCCTAAACAACATAATTCTATACCTTCTTTTACCATACTTGTATAATTTTTATGATACAAACACATTAGTAAATTTATATCATGTGTTTTCCATCAAATTCGTAGATATTTAAGTTGATTTTATAGAGTATTCCTAACATTACTTGTATGCGATCAGTATTTGTTTTACGTCCTTGTCTATTTTTTAAGGGTAAGATAGTTTTAATATCCGTCAATATCCTTATCTACATCTGTATTCGTATTAAAAAACGGATAAGGATATGTTTATACCTATATCTATATATGTATCCATTCGTTTGCATATCTATGTTTTACCTATTCCATAATAATGGTGGGAAAATGTTGGATATCCAATACCTTTCTTCACTTGTTGTTGTTTTATATGTCAAATTTTTAGATTTCTTATCAAATGCACATGAATAAATACATTTATATACACTATTTAAAAGCTCAAACATTATTATAAATGAGATAGCTAATTAATGAGTTCAATTTCTTCTTCAAAGAAAGATGACATATAATGAATATAAAATCACCCTACTATATAAAAGGCTCGTTAAGCGGCTCATGAGCTAGCTTGAACTCGACGACTTCAAATTCGAGCTAGCAATCGAGAGCTCGAAGTTTATCCAGACCCAACTCGAGTTCGAGTTTTGGTTATCGAGTCCAACCTACTATCGACACGTTCCACTCGATAGACACCCCTACATTTACCTATATAAGGGGCTCATTCTTTCTCTATTTATGTAACGCCCCGAACCTAGTTCTGGGTCGTCATCGAAGAAAATTGACACTTACGATTTATCCGATTCAAGCCTAATTAAACACGTTGACTACCATCCAAAATGCTTTCATCACTTACTCAATAGCAGTTACAAACACATATCTCAAGTAGTTTTTTTCCTCCTATCTCTTTGTATGAGGGATTACTTCTCGAGTAACCCTTTTCGCTATTCTAGTGGACCTGTTCTGATATCATTTCCAATGTCCTTGGATTAAACACTTACATCTCTCTTTTGAAATCATCCACCAAATAGATCTATTTTTTGCTTTCATGATCCAGAAAGAGCGAGTCTTTTTCTAGAGCATCATTTCTTTTAAAGAACAAAAAGTGGCTTTGCCTGACGAGTGTTAGGGCAAGTGAATTAAAAATATAAGCTATGAAATTGCATCCAGTTTAATGGACTCATTTTTGCAGAGTAGGCACCTGTTTGGAGACTGGTCTCACATCTGGTGACATATCATGATTAATATGTTATTTATGAAGAAAAAGCCAGAGAAAATGAAAATGTGGTTTCCAGAATTTTTGGTAAAAGATGGATTTTGTGCCATCATTTTAGAAAAAAATTATAAATATTTTGATTCGAGTCTTTTCTGCTATAGATATCATGCCAATCACGATGTGCACCTCATCTTCCTCCTCTTTTGGTTGAATGTTTAATAGAAGTTTCTTTAGTTTGCTCGATTGAGGCCAAAATCATAGTAGCACTCTACTTTCAAGAGAGGTAAATCAATTATTCTGTGCTCCGAGATTGTGGAGTGCATCTAGGGTTGTTAATCAAACTGAATTGTAAAGAACAAACTTATTTTTAAGTTCGGTACGATAAGAAACTTCGAAAGTTCGAGTTCGGTTCAATAAATGTTCGAGTTCGAGTTTGTTTAGAAAATGGACGTTCGAGTTCGGTTCAATCATGCCAATCAGGATGCGCACCTCATCTTCTCCTCTTTTGGTTGAATGTTTAATAGAAGTTTCTTTAGTTTGCTCAATTGATGCCAAAATCATAGTAGCACTCTACTTTCAAGAGAGGTAAACCAATTATTTTGTGCTCCGAGATTGTGGAGTGCATTTAGGGTTGTTACTCGAGCCAAACTGTAACGAACAAACCTATTTTCGAGTTCCGTTCGATAAGAAACTTTGAAAGTTCGAGTTCGGTTCAATAAATGTTCGAGTTCAAGTTTGTTTAGAAAACGGACGTTTGAGTTCGGTTCGATAATGGTTCGTTAATGATTTAACTTAACTCGAACATGTTTATATGAACAAGTTCAAAACCGGAAAGATAATAGGATTCGACAAGATGTAAAAATAAGAAATTATTCAAATTAAAGTGGTACAATGCACAAGAAATACCATAATTTCTTTAACCGCAAAATTTATCAAGTGTATAAATACGAAGTTACACACGCATGCATATTATGATAAAAAATTATCTTAAAGTTAGAGATACTTTATCGAGAGATTTCTACAACATAAAGTCATGTATTTTATGATCCGAATTGATCGGGATGGGGTTTCCTTGACAAGATGTGATGCAGTCGATTTGTACTGGAGACTTCCTTTCTTTTTTTTTCGAGAAAGTTGATGATTCCTTAAAAAGTATTGTATTGTTAAAGCTGGCTAAATCTAAAGTCCTCCGTCATCATTTTCTTTTGACGTACACATTTTTTCCCAGAACCACTTTGCTTCACTTAGGACCTGTTTGGTTGGACTAGGTTGGGTTGGGGTACACCGGTATACCCCTCCTTCCGACCCTCTCAATCCTCCTCACATTTTACTATTCACAATGGGTACAATTTACTATTCACAGGGGTATCCCCAGCCCAACCCAATCTAGTCCAGTCCAGCAACCAAACATGCCCTCAAAGGATTGTTGATTTGAAGTTATTTCCCATTCTAAAGGAAATTTCTTCATATTTTATCAATTTTGTTGATGGCATACTTTGTGAGTTTTAAGATCGATAGCAAATGATTTGCGAGAGGTGTTATACATGAGTTGACGAGAGTAGCTTTTGCTGGTAGAGCTAACATCTTGTCCTTCCATCAACAAATTGTACATTTGTGATCTAAGTCTCGCAACCGAAGTGATTGACTCCCCTGCTAATTCCTTCATTGCGTCTTTTCTAAGCATTCCATTAAGTATGTCGATCAAATTAAGGAAGAGACTAGCAGAGATAAGTTCTCCTTGATGCACGCCTCATTGAGGTTTGAAAAAAAAAACCTCAAGGAACTGTTAAGATTGGAGAAAAGAGCAGTCATATGTAATAGGGAAATGATCCACGTAATATATTTGATTTTCTATCATTAGTGCCCTTCCTAACTTCTGCAATATCAATTATATCTCTCACTTTTTTGTAATATCATTTGTGTCCTTGACTTCTTACAAAATCCACAATTCTTCCCTTTTAGTTAAGGTAAAGTCGAAGCATAATTGAAGTTACATAAGGGTAGAACTGTGGATTTTGTAAGAAATCAGGGCACAACTGATATTACAAAAAAAGATGGGGCATAACCATGGATCAAAATATCCTCGATATACCATATCGACAAGTCAAGGATATTGATATTATCCTGTATATTGATATTGACTGATATCAAGCGATATATCAGCGATATGCCATACGATATCATCGATATTGATGACATTTTAAATATCTAGTACAGACTTTCCATCATTTCGAGTTATATCATTGATATTGTGTCGATATCGATGCTCTATCATCAACGTCAAATATGTTAGTTGGCTCCATGGCTTGTTTTGTAAGGAAAGAAGATTGGAAGATAAAATTTTTTATTCTTTAATCTTTAAAAGTTGATTTATTAAGACTTCCTAGTCATTTCCTATATTAACACATTTGAAAAAAACTCAATATAAATAACAAAATTTATTATTTGTTCAAAATATCATGATATATCAATGATATATCAGTATCACTAAAAAGATGATTTCAATATTTGAGTGCATACCAAATACCAAGATATCACCCGATATCTCGTGAGATATCGATGAAATATTAGTAATTCAGTCAAAAAAGGAAGATATCAATACAAAATTTCCTAGATATCGTTAAAAATCGACCGATACCATCTATATGATATTGATGTTGCTCAATATCACCCATTTTTAAATTTTGGTTTATTTGTTTGAGATTTTGCTTCTGTATCTATTCTTGTAATTAAAACACCTTATGATTAACCTATTTTTTTGGGTCATGGGGGACTTGAACGGGGAGCTTTGCCCCCTATTGCAATGAGGATGAAGTAACTTTAGAGCTGACCAAAGAATGTCTCTTTACATTTATGTTATTTTGCTCATTAGCTTGTTCATATAATATCCGATATAGCTCGACAATTTGTTTATATATAATATGTGATGTGATGTAAATTTAATGTGCTAAATACACTTTCTTGATGTCATTAAGTTATTGTTTGAAATTTAATCATTTCGTTTCTAAAATCTCTCAACAGTCCACATTCAACGATCATCATTGACAACAATGATATGTGCGACATAATATGTATTGGCCCGCTATATGCATGACATTCTTGCATATAAGTGTGCATTTGTATGTTATTTATTGTTCTAAAAACAAGTATGATCTTAATTTGCGAGAAAATCACCTTTTTACATCATTTTCGAGATTTCCATCGATATCATCGATATATCCCATAATATCCCTTTTCGGGCTTTTACCGATACGACTTCGATATCGATATTTCGAACCTTGGACATAATTGATATTGCGAAGTTAAGAATTGTATGGTTTTTATCACTAGTTCCCTTCTTAACTTCTACGATATCAGTTATGCCCCTCTGTTTTTTTGTAATATCAGTTGTCCTTGACTTATTTCAAAATTCACATTTCTGCCTTTTGTAATATCAATTATGTCCCTAATTCACCTTAACGAAAGGGCATAAGCGCGAATTTTGTAAGAAGTCATGGGCAAAACCGATATTATAAAAAAAGAAGGGTATAACTGATATAGCACAAGTTAAGAAGGGCACACACAATAAAATTCCAAAAAATGTACATCTTTATTCGTATACGAATAAACAATTAAACAGTCAGGTGTATGCAGATTTTTGGGGATTTTTTTAAATAATTATTAAAAAAATAGAAATTAATTAAATAGGCACGGATTAAAATTTTTTTTAAAAATAGGTATCGATCGGCACCTGAGGTGCCGATTTGGGGCGCCCCCTCCAAATCGACACCTCAGGTGCCGATTTGGGAGATGTCTGTTGGCCTCCGCTCCAAATCGGCACCTGAGGTGCGGATTTGGGAGAGGGCCGTTGGAAATTTGCCAACGGTCCCCTTCTCCCAACTTCTTATATAAACCCCCCCCTCATTCCATTCTCCTCACATTTCCCCCCTCTCTCCTTCTTCATCTTCTCCCCTTACTCCTCCTCTCTTATTTCAGTCATTCGGTTTTCTGAAGCGGGATTTCTTCTCTTGATCTGCTAATCTTATTCAAGTAAGAATAAGATATATTTTTGTAGCCTTTGTTTGTGCATTTTTTGCAGGGTTTTATCATTGAGGGCGATATATACGTTCGGATACCGGATTATATTATTTTCATTTGGATAACATTTCTTGTAGAAGACACGCGTCTTTCAGGTAATTTTACTTGTATTAATTTTTTCGTAGATTTTAAAGTAATTAGATGTGCAAAATTGATACTTAAAATATATTTTTAAAATAATTCTTGTTTATATTTGAATGGAAAATCATTTATCTATGAAGTAACTTAAAGATGTTGAAAAATAATCATTGTGAATGTAATATGATTTTTTTAATATCAATTGCATTAGACATTTTATTAGGAGATTTTTTTAAATAGTTATTAAAAAAATAGAAATTAATTAAATAGGGGACATTAGAAATTACATTAGCATTACATTCATTTAGATTTAAAAGTGCACATAGTGATATTAAAATTACTTTCATTTAGATTTGGAATCGAGCGTCGGGAGGGTCTCTATACAACGCTGGCAGGACTTACTGTGGTGAGCACCGATGAGTCCCCAAGACCGGACTTTTGGATTCCATCTCTGAGTGATTAGTATATCATATAAATTATCGATTTTTAGAGATAACATCCGACTGAAATGTTAATTAAACTAATTGTTACATCCGATTATTAAGTAATTGTTTCGTGTAATTAAACTAATTAAATCATGTATTTTATTCGTATAGATGGCCTCCAACACTGCTCATGTCTTAATATATTGGGGAGGATCGGTTGATGTCTTTGATGACCACATAGAATATATTGGGGGCAAGAAACGGATGGTTACATTACCATGCCAATTAACATACATTGGCTTACTGTCTCGAGTCTCTGAAGCCACTGATCTTCCGCTCGACCAGTATATACTTACATTAACTTGTAAGTGGTTGTATGAGGGATCAACTTTCTTTACAGTACCGATTGAAGATGATGAATCCACATTATCCATGTTGAGTTCAATCATTGGTGTGAGATTTATCCGCCTTTTTGTAGAAGCTACTCCATTTAATATGGAAAATATGCCATCATCTTCGAGGTAAAATTAATCACATTCAAATTATAGAATAATTTTACATTTTTTATTTAAACTGACAAAGATTTAAATTATTCAGACCAACGAATGAGACCATGTTTGAGGATATCGAAGGGTCATCACAAGTAAATGTAGAAGATGATTTAGTGACAGAAATATCCGAAAAATAAAATAAGGAGTCCGAAAATGACGAGTCAGAAAATGGTACTCAAACATTAGAAGAAAACGTAGGTGGTAATAGTTGTCATGATTTTAGATATGGTTCGCTAGTTCTAGTCGTAGGTAATGAGGAAAGAGGGAACTCATATTCTGTTAATAATGATGATGCTGAAGAAGAACCGACGGAGGAGTTACCTCACATTTTTTATCATGAAATTGCATAAGCAGAAGATGTAGTGTAGAGAGTCAATCGGAACCCATCGATGATTCCGGACTAAGTTATTGGTTAGGTAGGAGTTATAAATTGAAAAAGGATCTACAATACGATTTCCAGAAATGGAGCATGGAAAATCACGTGCAATACAAACCCAAGGCGTCAAACAAGCATATTTTGATTGTTGTTTGTATTTATGATGATTGTGGATGGCGTTTGCATGCATCAGAGAGGAAATCGCAAGGAGATTGGTACGTTTCAGGATATAGGGGGAAGCACACATGCAGAAATTCTGTCCTTTTAGCGAGACATCGTCAATGCACTTCTGTTTTTGTAGCACAGTATATTTTATCTTCCTTTAAAGCAAAAGTTAGTATGACCTCAGGAGTAATAATGTACAAAATAAAGGAGGAGCTGAAGACTGAAATCAACTACATGATAACTTGGAATGGTAGACGTCGTGCAATGGATAGTTTATGGGAATGAGGTTGATTCATATCGTGATCTTCGGAGATTCATTCGTACTTTAGAACGACATAACCCTGGTACATATACGTGGTTCAAGACAGTAGAAGGCCAAAACGAGAGCACTATACATTTTGAAGAGTGTTTATAGCGTTTGGAGCGTGTCATAGAGCATTCAGATTTTGTCGACCAGTTTTGTCTATTGACGGAACACATCTATACAGGAGATATGCCGGTCACATGTACGTGGCCACAACAATGGACACCAATAATGGTCTTTTTCCGCTAGCATTTGCCATTGCTGAAAAGAACGAGAATATTTCAGCATGGGGCTAGTTTTTGAATTTACTTAAACAAGTTATCGATCATCGGGACATTTGTTTTATAAGTGATCGATTTCCTGGTCTAAAGGATGTTGTACGTGGTTTTCCACTGGAAGAGGGATTCACGCATCGTCATTGTCTCAGACACATGCGTGCAAACATGCAGAGAGCCGGACATAAAAATCATACAGTTCAAAGCAGATTCTACGCTGATGGAAAAGAACCATGTCAGAACAAGTTCAACAGTATGATGCGGGAAATTTTCATTCTAGATAGAAGTGCTTTCGAGTGGATCGTATCTCAGGACAATGGCGATCGAAGATATTGGGCATTAAGTTTAGATGATGGACACCGTTATGGACATATGACAACCAATTTATCTGAAAGTTTTAACGGTGCCTTTAGAGGAGCACATGGTTTGCCAATTATTTCTCCCATCCTAACAGTATTCCTTATAATAAATGGCTATTTCAATGATCGTCGTGAGGAGTCAGAAGGAATGACCACATATTTGACAAAGAAATATGGAGAGTTGTTAGAGAAACAAACCAGGGAGGCAAGAGCATATCACGTTGAAAGATTTTCATTAACTCAATTTCAAGTCTGCGATCGCGATGGATTTGCATATGAAGTCAATCTAAATGGCCGAGAAAGTGAATGCATGTGCGGGTTTATGTAGATGAAATACTTTGTATGTCCACATGTTATAGCCGCAGCTTCACATACTCGTACTCACGTAGATAACTACGATCTATGTTCCTAGTACTTCTCCCGCGATTATTACCGTTAGACGTACAACTTCTTCTTTCATCCAATACCTGATAAACGTTATTGGGGAGAAGAAGATGCTACTGTTATGTTACCTCCAAAAATGGGGAAGAGAAATGTCGGAAGACCTGTGCAGGGAAGAATTAGAAATGAAATGGACGAAATGTGCGTACGGCCGAAATTATGTAAAATCTACAAGCAACCAGGACATAATAGATTTAGTTGTCCACGCAGAACATAGGCACACATGGATTTGTAAGGGTAATTTAATTTCATAGCTTATATTTCATTTTCATCACTAATTTATAGTTCATGTTTTCATGACATTTATAGTTATTAATGTAGATGGCACAGATGGATAGACTTCCTGAACCAGTACATACCTCAGTATTGTATATGCAGAATGACCATCGATCATCACAACCCACTAGCTCGGCATGTAATTTTTATAATTTTTATAATTTTTAAAATTTACTGTTTGGTAATATTGTTACTTATTTTTTATTCAATATATTTTACAGATTCGATTTGTAGAGCTTAATGAGTTACTAAACTCCATTTCTGTCAAGAAGAGTGGCGTAGTAGAACGATTGATAGAAGCGTCAGGTTTCTCATGTATGGTGAACATGAGAAGAGTCCAGATGGATCCATCATTACTGACCAGCTTACTAAAGAGATGGAGACCTGAGACATACACATTTCACCTACGCTTAGGGGAGGCCACTAGTACTCTTCAGGATATGGGATTAATTAGTGGTTTAAGAGTTAATGGTCTACCTGTAACTGATCCGGATTCTGTATAAATCCATTGAAATAATGAAATATCGACATATATATGTGTGTGATTCTTATAAATCCAATGAAATAATGAAATATCGACATTCTTGTACATCCCCACTCTCCCCGCTCGCAAAACAAACGAAGACTCCTCCATCTAGTTACCCTCGCGGTCAACGTTTACTTAACCCACGCCACGCTCCCTTAAACTGACCCCTCGGACCAATCAAACCTCATGCCTTCAGGCGGTAACCACACCATGGATCCCTCTTAAACCCATCCCAGCTTTATCCATCTTCCCCTCCACTCTCCACCCTCACTTCGACATCTCCGCTCCCACGTCGACGGACCTCCCGAGGCCCTTCGTTGCTCCGCATCCTCCTCCCTCCAAACCCCAATCCTCATTCCGCCGTTCCTGATCGCCATGCCGGTGGCGATCGCCATCTCCCCCTCCTCCGCTGCGATCTCCAGATCGAGTGGCGCCGCGGCGGCGGACATCCCCTCCTCCTTCGATCCCTTTCGCCCCTCCGGTCTCCGCTTCTGCGGCCTCCGTAAGGAGGCGCTGCGTCTCCGCTTGCGATCGGGGAGGGCACCGCGCCTGGAGAGCCGGAGGCTGCCGGTGAAGGTGTCCGCCTCGAGTTTGGGCAATGGGAGCGCTTCGGCGGGGTTTGACTATGATCTGGTCATCATTGGGGCGGGCGTCGGGGGACATGGCGCAGCGCTGCATGCCGTGGAGAAGGTATGGGTTTAAGATTGAGATGGATGTCTGTCCGCGAGATTTCTGACCTTAAAATATGTCATTTTAACGTTCATTGGGGATTATTTGAGTAGATTGCAGATAATAATGGTCAGGTTATTGCAAAACATCTTTTGTTGATTGCATTTTGTCTGGAAAGTTGGCTTCTCTGCGTTCGACTCCAGGAGTCACAATTGGAATTTTGCTGTCGCTGAAGATCAGACATCTGCACGTCTTTATGATTTCAACATCTCACCAATAAAAAATTGGCTCCTTCGTACAAGTAGTAATCGTCAGCATTCGCGACTTCTCCTCCACACCATTTCAGAACTCGTTTCTGCACCATGCTATGAGCCCTCTTTGACTTTGACAACATTTATTTAGAAGGATTCTGCATTTTTCATTCCAAGACAACTTTAAGGCTCATTTTAATATCATCTACTCGATCCTTCTCAGATCTTCTAGCAGCTATATTTTTTAAATGGAATAAAACCACGACTTGACTTGTTTTTAATCTGTTGGAAGTATGAATTCCGTATTCAAAGTTGTTTCGGAGAAAGAAACCTTCCTTTATGTAATTTAAAATGTTGAAGCACTTGATTTGGTTGGTAACGTAAAACTGTTGCATGCTATTGGTTGTTAATGTATCATCAGAAAATATATTGGAATTTAATATATAGTAAAATAATTTAAGGGATTTTTACTATGCTCCTCCGAGATTTGCCAATAACAATTGTGCTCTTGAATTTTTTGCAATCACACTTGTGCACCTGCATTCCTGCACCGTTAATAGTAACGGCCTTCCATTAGTTGACTGAGATAAATCTGATCATGGTTTGTTTGAACCACGATTTGGTTAATAAATAATTCTAACACTTCTGCTCCCACATTCTCGACCTCATAAAAGATGGTGCACGATGGTAGGGCTTGGAGGTGGAGACATTCCAAATCGATGATAATGGTGGTTCACCACCGTGAAGCTGGAGATCGATGGTGGAGAATGGAGGTGCAATTGATGGAGGCGATGACACGAGCCTTAAAGGTTGGGGGATTGGTAGTGGGGAGGAAGTGGAGGAGATGAGGTGAAGGTTCGGGCTTCTTGCATTGGCTGCGACATCCATCTTCACTGCCCGATTCGACTTCGACATGCTCAGCTGGCTATTTTGAAGCTATTGGGCGATGCCCACTTGATGCAGATAGAAATTCAGATTGGAGATACTATTTGAGAAGGTGAGACGAGACATAGGAAAAGGCATCAAAACATGGTGTTTTGGAGGAGAAACACACAAATGCATGGGAGGGAGAATGAGAAAGGAGGGAGAGAGGTAAACACAATTTTGATATAACATGTACAGTCCTACAATCTACCCATTCACCTCTTTATATATGAGTATGATGAGATTATGGATTTGAAATAAAGAAATAAAGGAAAACCCCAATAGACTCTAATTTGACTCCCTAAGTTACACCACCTAATAAATGATTAGAAATTACCTACAATTTCATTAAGTAAATATTGAAATTGCTAAGGACCAGAATACGATGAAATTATTGACAACCCTAATTTAACTAGAAATTCTAATTGGATGGAAGTAAATGGAAGATAAATCCTAATCTTTTAAAGTTTGCAAACTAGGAAACCTTATATATCTATTAAAAGCCCCATCCTTCTAACTAATATATAAAATGACAATTCAATTAGGAATTAGTTGGACCCTTAATGGCTTTCATTGATTCAACATCTGCGTCAAAAAGTCATCCCTAATTTTACATTGCATCAAATCTCTGTTGCTTTGAAAGAGTTAAATTCTAATGAAATGCGTGATTTTGGATGCAGTGTACAGAGTTTTGGTCCTTGTGCATCCAAGTCCATGGTTAAAGAGTTGATATGGTGCATAAGTCTAGGTTCATACAATTGCTGTGATCTTGGTGGAGTTGTCGTCTTCTTGATGATGCGGATTGGTTTTCGCGGCGTCGATAAATGATAAATTTTATGGTGGATTTTTGGTAGAAGAACGAGATGGGTTGAGAAGAGAAATTGGAAGGATTGAGAAAAGAACTCGCCGGGAATACGAGAGGTTGAAGGAGGAGAACCGCGGAGATCGCGTGGGGGGAGAAGAGAAAGAGGGAGATACTGAGATAAACTCAATTTTAATTCATACTTGACTGCATAAAACAATGGGCTACCCTCTCTTTATATAGGAGAGATGGGTTTACAAAATTAGTAAATTCATTTAAATTGACAACTAACTTGCCTAAACTGACTCTAACTAATTAATTGACCCAATTTCAAATTAATATCTACGAAATAAACGTTGAGATCACATGTGATCTCAATTATCTAATTAAACAATTTCGACAACCTAAAAACGTAAATAAAATTGATGATTAACTAATTAAATAAATACGACCCTATAATTTGGGGTCACGCTGCATCAACTCTCCACCGCTTTAAAAATTCGGCTCCTGACGAATTGCGTGATGTAGGTGGATCGTTGGAGAAATCATCCTTGAATTGGGGCTTCAATTTCCCCCAATGCGATCATTTTCCGCGTTACGTTTGTAGTTTTTTCCAATTGGAGGGCGTCTCTGCAATTTTCGTACCTCCTTATTGTTCTCTCTTTTCATAAGACTCTGGACTTTTCGGTAAATAGAGAACTTGGGGAATTGATTTTTGTAATTTTTCCAATTAGCTTTCCAATCCCACCATCCACGGAGGTGACATCTCGTAACCCTCGGTTCTTTAGTTAGGGCATGCCTGGGTGTTGGGCGCATCCCGCGCGGGTGGAGAAGGCGGCTCCCCGATGGTTGGCGCGGCGTTGCGAGGCGTAGAAGGGAGCGTGGCCAGGAAAGGCGATGACACGGGGAGCTGAAGAGGTCGCGTGCTAGGTCGGGGTATGGGAGGCGGAAGGGTGGGGTTCGGCGTGCGGGAATGGGGCAATGGGATTCTGGGGGCCGTGATGGGTGGCGGCGCACCATCGCGACGGGGGGGAGCGGGCGGTGCTGGCAGGGTGCTGGGGGTGGGGGTAAGTATCGGAGGAGGAGGGGAGGGCTGGGGAGAGGGCTGATGCGTGGGAGGAGGGGTTTGGAGGCGGTGGGGGTGGGTAGAATCACGCTCGGGAGGGCGTATGGCGCTGCGGGAGGGGTCACCAGCGGGGCTGGGCTCTGGATCGGGGCCGCCGGGGTTGAGGGATGGCCTGGAGAGCCCTGCGAAGGAGTCGTTGGAAGGGTGGGGCTCACCGGGGTTGATTTCGGCGTCGACGGTTGGTCTGAAACCTCTTGGACAGCAGCCTTGTTGTCGATTTTTTCTTCTAAAATGATCTGGACAGCAGCGGAATCTTCGTGGGCAGCGAGCTTTTCGTCGTGGACGGCGAGATCTTCATCGATTAGAGCGTCCAACCATGCGTGAACCTTGATGCACGCTACAAGTCGCTGCCGGAACTTCTTTGAACGATACGGATCATGAGATGAGCGGTTGAGACCAAACTTTGAACACCAATATTCGACAGGATCGTCGAATCGTAGGAACGATTCGGTATCCATGCTCTGATACCAATTGATGCGGATTGGTTTTCACGGCGTCGATAAATGATAAATTTTATGTGGATTTTTGGTAGAAGAACGAGATGGGTTGAGAAGAGAAATTGGAAGGGTTGAGAAAAGAACTCGCCGGAAATACGAGAGGTTGAAGGAGGAGAACCGCGGAGATCGCGTGGGGGGAGAAGAGAAAGAGGGAGATACTGAGATAAACTCAATTTTAATTCATATTTGACTGCATAAAACAATGGGCTACCCTCTCTTTATATAGGAGAGATGGGTTTACAAAATTAGTAAATTCATTTAAATTGACAACTAACTTGCCTAAACTGACTCTAACTAATTAATTGACCCAATTTCAAATTAATATCTACGAAATAAACGTTGAGATCACATGTGATCTCAATTATCTAATTAAACAATTTCGACAACCTAAAAACGTAAATAAAATTGATGATTAACTAATTAAATAAATACGGCCTTATAATTTGGGGTCACGCTGCATCACTTGAAGAGGATTACAACTAAAGAATTAGTGCGACATATTCATCGGTTGGGCCATGGAGCTTGGAGAGGCCATGAAATATGAAAGCAATATGACTATGGTGATGGGAGATATGATTAATGTAATCGAACCCGATGTTCTTATTCAAGGAGGCACAATACTCCTAGTTCCACTAGGAAGAGGTTGTTGCTAACTTTTATTTTTCTCAGCACTTATCTTGTCGTTGGTACTCCTAGTAACCACTTAAATTGTCGTGGTAGTGCAGTATGCCTACTAGACCAGGGTTCAAATTTTCCCTTGTGGGGTTTTCGTTAGATAGTCGACAACCCATGTAAAAAATGGTCGGATCCTTCAACATGGATTTGACTTTTTGAGCAAGAATCCATGTAGCTGATCCCTACTTATAGTGCAAGAAGGCATTGCCATTTTTTATCTAGTTTTTTCATAAGACGGTGAAATCACAATTCTTCCACCACTTCAATGAAAAATGTACTCCCTTTTGTTCTTTCCAAGTTTAACTGTTTGTTGAAGTTCTTTTGGAAGAGTGGCTTCTTTAAAAATGTCCTCGAACAATCACTTGCCCATGAGGATAAAGATTTTGGTTCTCTTTGATCCGATCTTCTCCATCTTTATTAGGGTTTTTCTTTCTCCATGATAACTGCAACATTGGAGGAGGGGGATCCTATATCTGATGGCCCAAATGATGATTACAGTCATGGATGCGATGTGCATAGCGGTGTTGGTGGTAGTCTTCTTCGACCTGAGCGCGATAGCACATAGCGGTGGAGTTCCAACTTCGACGCTTCAGGGGAAGGTCATGACATTGGAGGAAGTAAACGTTGTAATGACGCCACCTCCTATGGTTGCGACGATGGTGTCGTTCGAGTAAGTGGCGACGCCGAGGATCAAAGATGCGGTGGAGGCGATGCTTATAGATATTGCGACAATGATGGCTTTCAACCTGATGATAGTAATCATTGAGGATCGTGCACATCGACCACGCTTGTGGAGCAGCCTACATTTGTGGCGGTGGAAGTTCAAGGTGAGCGGGGGAAGGTGATGAAGGGGCATGGTTTATGGTTTTTTATTCTATGGGGAGGGGAATAAATAAGGAGATCGAAGATGGTGTTGGTGATGATGGTGACACGAGGAAGAGGTGATGGTGACTATGAAGAGTGGTGGAGGTGGTGACAATGATGTGCTAGGGGCCATAGGGTGGCGATTGAGGGAGACGGAGAATCGGAGATGGTGATGATGGCGACATGGGGAAGAGGCAGCATTGGCATTGAGGCAAAATAGGGGAGGTGGTGGTAGCAGTGTTGGCATGGGTAGAGAGGCTAGTAACACTTGTGTGGGGGTGATGAAGACTACGTGATGGGGAGGTATTGGCGAGTTGCTCGATCGTGGTGAGTATGAAGCCTATTGGATAGCGGTCCAATTTTAGAATATTCTTCTTCTTTCTCTTCTTTTTTGTGTTCTTGTACGAATCAATCAACAATCATTGCTTTTTTTAGAGGAACCATTGGTTCTTTGATTTCATCTTCTTCTACTTTTTCTTATGTTTTGGAGTTGTATGTATAAGTGTTGCTATAGGTTGGTTTTTTTTGTTATCAATGGTAACTTTTTTGAACCACTGCCCATCTTTTGTTATACCTTCAAACATGATCTTAAATGAATCGTTAAACCACTTTCTGCCGATACAAGTGCGAGTACGAGTAGCAATCCAAATAGCTTGCATCAAACTTCATGCATCAATACTCAACATGATTGTTGAATGGTGGGGTCGACTCACACACTATGCTTTGACACCAATGGATGTAGTTAGAAACTTAGGTGTAGAGAATATTTGAAGGGGTGAGAAGAAGAAGAAGTAGCATCTTCGGAATGGGGGGTTTTGGTGGAGAAATGCGTGGATGTGTGGGAGGGGGAAGAAGAAAGAAGAGAGAAAGGCCGAGAAACTCCAATTTTGATATGATCTAAATAATTCTGCGATCTACTATTAATCTACCAATGGATGTACTTAGAAATTTAGGGTGGAGAGAATATTTGAAAGGGTGAGAAGAAGAAGCTACGATCTACTATTAATCTACCAATGGATGTAATTAGAAATTTAGGGTGGAGAGAATATTTGAAAGGGTGAGAAGAAGCAGCAGCTTCGTAGTGGGGGGTTTTGGTGGGAAAATGCCTAGGTGTGTGGGAGAGGGAAGAAGAAAGAAGAGAGAAATGCTGAGAAACTCCAATTTTGATATGATCTAAATAGTCTTGCAATCTACCCATTAATCTTTTTATGTAGGAGAGGATGTGATTACAAATTCTAACTATATAAACAAAAGAAAGTCCTAACAAACTTTAATTTAATTCCCTAAGGGTGCGTTCGGTTCAGGAATAAACATGAATAGGGATGGGGAATAAGGAGAATAAGGGTCTATTCTTTGTTCTGTTGGAGGATATGAATAAGGAGAATAAGGTGAAATAAAGGTAGGTAAGGTGGGATAAAGATAGTAATAAGAGTGAAATAAGATGGAATAGTGGGGAATAGTCGTACCCCTGGGAACCGTGTCGGGAGGAGAATTGACCCCTTATTTCAGGGCCTATTCTCCAACCAAACAGGGCCTAAATTACTCAACCTAATAATTAATTAGAGATCACACGTGGTCTTTTTGTTCAAGTAAAAGTTTACATGAAAAAGGACTCGATTGGGAACAACTAACCTTAACCCTAACTTAATTAGAATTATAAAATGGACAGATTCATTTGACAACAAATCCTAATTTGTCCATAATCCCCAACATCGTGCTGCATCACCACCTCAGAATTGTTAACACTTAGCATCCATCTTTTGTGCAACTCCTAATGCCGAACTCCAACACCAGTCATGTCCTGTCCATGCACGTCATATGCTTCTGCCTCCCCATCAAGGGGATCCCCTTCTCAATCTGTATAACCCGCCTCGACTCCTCCATCGGCGATGTCCTCACATTCGTGCTTGCCTATGATGGCCACTTGGTCGGGGACGCATGCGGGCTCATGTGTCTCATCAACGTGGGCGATCTTGAGGATGGGTCCATTGTGCGGACGGTAGAGTTCGACACCATGGTGGACATGGAGTTCATCGACGTGAAAGAGAACCCCACATGGGTATGGATTTGAACAACTTGGTATTGATGTAGATCGCAGACCATGTTGTGGAGGGCATGGACCTCCACTGCAGGAATCTGGTTAACGAGTGGGTGAACCTTTAGAGTGGTAATCTCGTTAACGATTGGGTGGACTAGGATGACAATTGACAATAAAGGAGATTGATAGTGTGTGTGTGTGATCGGCAATAAAACTTGTGTCCCTGTTCTGTTTTGCAATTATACACGGGCCTGGAATTTAAAACCATTTGGTGGGGAAGAGATGGCAACTATTTAGAGAAACATAAGTGGAATAAGTCCGTTTCTCTGTAATTTTGTATTATGCACGTGTATTTATAAAAAACAATCAGGGAGAAAAGTGATATTGGGAAATCTCGGAGGTGCAGAAGTGTAAAAATCCATAAATTAAGTTTGGCAGAATATCACAATTTTAATTAGTTATTGCAAAATGGAACTGAATTTATACCGAGTTTAATTTGGAAAAAGAAAAGATACTTCTTTTTCATACTTATATTAGCTTAAATAACCTCGTGAGAAAACGTATTGATGACTTCTTCCTTCTCTTTTCCTTCCTACGAGAGAAATGGTTGAATGGATTTAAAGAGATTCAGATAATCATTTGCAATCTCCAGTAAAAGTACCTTGTACTTGCGGGTCCAAAGTTCCTTTTCCGCTCTACTTCTACACAATAATTTTATCTCAAACTACATCTATAACCAAATAACCTGAAGACATCCCAGAGATCTTATCTCTTCAGTCTTTGTATGGTACAAAGACAAAGGTTATGAATCTATTTTTTTTCGACAAAAGATCAAGGCATTTCATTCATCTAAAATATAGAACATCCTGGGATGTTACAAAAAGATAACACCCGTTCCCATATTTCAGGGATAACGTGACCGACCCGATAGTGGGAGAGGTAGGTGTACAAGAAGGGAGATAAAAAACACCAAAGCTTTCACACAAACATGATATTTTTTCCCCATCCAAAACGATCCACACCAACTACGCTTCTATTTGTCGAGGACATGAAAGAGTCAATTATCCAAGACAAATTAGAGCCTTTTTGATTTGGCAACCACACAACATAAGCATGTCATCAGGAGCTACTTCATGCTTCATAGGAGAACTGATGTTCTCATCATGTGTCATCATCGGAGAAAGAGCCTCAAAACCCGGCATGATGGTTAAAGCTGAATAAAAAAAACAAAGAAGAAAAAGAAACGATTAGCCAAGTGAAATATGAAGCCGAAGAAACATATTTAGCTCCAAAAGGAAAGACTCCAATGGTGTTTTAGAGCCCTCAAAAGCCCTACAACATCTCTCCTTCCAGAGGAACCACCAAATCGTTGCAGTCTTTGCTAACCCAATACAATGATTGTCATCGCAAGTTCCGAACTTTATCTCAAAAAATTTTAGGTAGTGGGTCCAATGAAGTTGCATGCCTAGTTTACTAATTTTTTGTTTAGTAAATTGCAAAGTATATGTTTTCAACATGGTTTTTGCATAAATGGCAGTCTATTCATCCATTCCATCCCACGTTTATTTAAACAATCCTAGGTCTCGTACTTTTGATGAAGAACAAGCTCTCAAGGTTTGTAAGACCTCCTAGAGGTGCAAATTGAAAGAAGAGGCTACATGCCCATTAGCAAGTAACCTGTATAATTCCTAATTTGTAGTTTGACACATAATGTTTTTAGAGGGAAAAAAATTTGTCATCCTCGGAGTTCAGGCTTATTAGCCCAAGAAGATTTTTAGGAGCACTTATTTCTCGCCAAAGATGGAGAGGCACCCGATTGTACATGCTGGTAAGCCAGTTGTTAGAGGCTCTCAATTTGTTCATCACCGAAGGCCAAGAATCTTTCTTATTTCTTGCAAAACTCCAAAGCGCAGGAAATCTATCCTTCAAGACCGCCCCCATCTCTTTGAGTAAAAGAGAGGGTAATCTCCCAAGGTGGTCGTTACCGCAAAATGGCATTCATAAAGGAAAATATGTTACATTAACACGATGTCCAGAAGTTATAAAGTGCTTTACGATGTGAAACCACATTTTCTGAGTAGAATCTCTGGTTATTGAATATCAGGTCATTCCGCCCAAGCCAAATCGCCTGAAAACCTGCAGAAGCGGCCGACACATCATTCGTGGTGTTAGACCCCACCGTGCGAACCGACCTCCAGAAGCCATCCAAACCATCTGCCTCCATCCAAGAGATGCCGAGCTCCCTTTAGATTAAAGTTGATGCTGAGCATTTGAAAAATAAGTGATCAATATCCTCTATCTGCCCTTCACACCTGTCACAGAATATATCCTCCGACCCCATTGAGGTCCAACCGGAAAAGAGCACCATCACCATTATTAAAAATTTAAAATGTTTACAAGAGGCATCCCAAAAAAATTTGAGCTCGATTTAATGGACCTCCAAATCATCGAGTCCTTTCGATTTGAATTTAAGCATGGCCTTAAATTTCGGCGAATTTCGACCAAAATTCGGTCGAAATTCAGTTTCGTAGCGATACCGATATCGAAACCATGCATAATATCAGTTTCCAGGATTTCAGTCGAAATTTCGGTTGAATTTCGATCCATTTCGGTTCATTTCGGTCCATTTCGGTAAAAATTGTTCACATTATTCTTGGATTTCGGTGGAATTTCGGTTCATTTCGGTCCATTTCGATTGAAATTGTTCTAGGTCTTCATATGTCATGCCTAAGCCACTTATTGATATTCATAGGCACTATTTGGCCACTAAATGAAATTTATAGGTCACTATTTCAACCACCATTGCAATATAAGCCACTATTCCAACCACCATTGTAATAAATAAGGCCATTTAGGGTCCTCTTTAAACCCAATAAATATAATGTATATGTTCTCATTCCATCTCACAACTTCACAAGTCATAATTCACAACCCAACTTAAGTCTTGGAGAGTTAAGTTTCCAAATTCCAAGCAAGGTAAGTATTTTACCATATTTTTTCATAAAACATCTTTTTTTAACATACTTTGAGATGCCAAATATGTATTTTTTTCATCTTTGACTGCTAACTTCAGAGTTCAGAATCTTCGTAGTTAGAATCTTTATATAATCATCTTGTTATCTTTTCATAGGCCAACTTGTCTGCACATGTGGTAGGTTGTTAACAACCTTCCAAGTCTTTGACTGTAACTATTTTTCTACTATTAGGCTGGACGTAGGTTGTGCTTATGAATGCTACTCAATTTCTTGGTGTTAATAAATTTGTTTGTGTCTCGTATAACATACATTTTACGATCACATGCCCTACTATGCATTTATTTTGGCATACATGTTAAAATATTCATGTTTGTGTGTGTCTTATTTTACTTTTAAATAAAAGTATTATTGTTCTTTTGAGAATTGACAGAAAAATTGAATGCCAAAATTTAACTGTGTACTGAAATATGAAATTTCAGTCTGGATAGTCATCGATATGATGACCGAAATCATTATTTTAAGGCATTGAACATTATACCATCTTATTATAAGCAAAAAAACTTGTATTTATGTCTCTTTTATTGATTAAACAACATTAGAAATCTTAAAATTTGAAAAAAATGAGTTTTCAATTCATTTTCCCAATTTCCGGCCATTTCACCGAAATTCCACCGAAATTCCTTTTCTGGGCTTACCGAAACGAAACTGAAATCCGACATTTGAGGCCTTGAATTTAAGTACATCAGTATTTGCTTACCCCTAAAATATATGTATTTCACAAGCCTATTAGCCAAGGGCTTTCCCTTCCAAAATGACGAAGATTTTTTGATAACATGGAGTCATTGAGGTTTTGCAAGTTTAAAATACACCATCCATTGATGAGATTAGGACGACATATTTTGTCCTGTTGAGAAGAGGGACCGAATGAGATGAGATATTTATTCCATAGAGATAGGGTCTCTTATATAGAGAGAAAACCCTAGAGAGTACAAGAGTTAAAGAACCTGAAGGGTCACTGGGAGTTACGGAACTTGAAGGGTTACAAACATAATAGTAAATAATAGTAACTCTAACACTCCCCCTCAAGCTGGAGCCGAGAAAGCTGCAGCTTGTAACAAAAAGAAAAAGTATACACCACATCTTCACACGATGCATCATAGGAATATATGTCCGCTGCTGGTAGAAGACCTCGCACGAGGACGGGTCTACGACTTTCAGGTCATCGGAACGTATCTCTGTCATGCCTGTAGAACCGCTGCGATATCAGGTCACCGGAACATATCTCTGTCGTGCCTGGAGAAGAATCGCTGCAAAAGAAGTCCAGTGCAGAATAGTAGTCGGGTCGCAAAAGAAGAAGTATGCGCCCTGTCGAAGAAATTGATGCTCGGTGAAGACGGATGATCTGTAAAAAGCTGGAGTGATGATCTGTTAGTCGTGAATGGACAATAGAAGTTGTGAAGAATACATCTCTGACTCCCCCTTTCTCCCATACTTGATAAAATAAAGAGCTTGGAACATCAAGTTGGGAGAAACAAAACATGCATTTTTTTTGCTTCATTCTTTTTTTTGCACAATTTTTTTCTTTCTTTTTTTTTGCTTAGCCGTTCCCTTTTTTTTCGGCTGACTTGCAACACATTTTTTCCTTTTTTTCCTCCTCTTCTTCTTTTTTTTTCGGCCAGATTTGTTTTAATGTTGGCCCTCTTGGGCCGTACAGGAATCGAAGCCCACTTGGGCTTTTCTGAGTAGGGTTCCGATCCCCTCTCTTTTCTACGACTGCAACCCCCGATTGGGGAGCCATGCTCCTGCCGCCCTGGAGGAGCCCTATCAATCGCGCGAGATGGAGGAAGGGGAAACGGCCCCGCCGCCCCTTGCGCGATGGGAAGGAAGAGGCGTCGCCTTGCTCGTGAGCGGAGGGACGCCATCGCATGCGTGCCCAAATGCTGGAGGGAGGCCATCGCATGCGCCTGGAGAAGATGTAGAGAGCCTGCGCAGAAGATGCGCGCAACGCCGCTGATGGTTGGGCGTGAGAAGGTAGTGCTCTGGATGGCTCGCCAAAAGGGTTTTTTTTCGATGGCGCGCGAGCGCGAGCTCGATGGGAGGCTCCGCCTAGGCTTTTCGCACCCGAGTGTCGTGCTGGAGAGATTGACGAGCCGCAAAATCGACCCCTTAATAATGTGTTTTTAGCACATGGAATCGTCATCGTAGTCGGGCCGATTCGGGTCGTCAAAGAGATCACCTCATTTAAATATGCCATAATGAATCCAAATGAGGTGATCGTTATTTATTTTACTTGGCAAGAAACCAAGGTCGAACTCTGGGACACGAGCCTCTCTCGTATTAGTCAGATTTGAGTCTATTTAATCAAGTGTTGAGTTAAAAGTATATAGGTCAAAACATGCAAAGACAATGCATTTAAAATAAACATGCATTTTTTTTTATCAATTTTATAATGCAAATAAATGATCATGCAAAGCGAATGATATGCCCCAAAAATTAAAGTCACTTGAGCCATAAAAAAAATTACGAGTTAAGCTGAGTTAACATTAAGAAGCCTCTACAACTATGAAGCAAGTGGGCATGATAAACGTCACGGTTCATAGTATCTAATTTAAAATTTAAGCATGCCATAATAAAGAGGACGAGAAGAGCTTAAAAACGAAACTGAAATCAACTCGATTGGAGCTATGTAGCTCAAGATATTCAACAAAGAAAGCAAGGGCATAACTGAAATAAAACATGAAAAGATAACTACAAAAAGGTCCCCGGGAAGGACTAAAATGAAAATAAAATAAGTTCTGAGGCCTTCCCTGTAAATATACCAAACGCGCGGGGACCTGTTTGCAAATTTGGAGAAGTCTGTGGGCTCCTCCGCAAATTGCCCAGAAAGCACGCGCAAAACACGCGCCTTCGAGGGTCGGACTTCGTCTCGGGATTAGCGGAGGTTCGGAGTGGCTTCGGCGTAGGCTCGGATGTTCCGAGGCTCGATGCAGGCTCGTGGAGGTTCGGAGCTACCGAACCTGGAGGCACGGAGACGGAGGCTTGGGCGTGCTCTGGTGACGACGCGTGGCTGCATATGATGCCGTTGGATCAAGATGATCCAACGGTCGCTGGAGAGGCTGGTCTTGAGCGACGTGGCTGAATCTGAGCCGTTGGATCGAGATGATCCAACGGTCGCTGCTCCTCCGTCTTCATCCTCGACTGGTGGCGGCTTTGGAGCTCCGGCGAAGGAGCTCCTCCTCCGCCGCTCTCTCTCGATCACCATAGACCTCCCCCGAGCTCGAAGAAGGATTGTCGAGGAAGCCGGTGACTCGGGGGAGGTCCAGAAGCTCCTGGTGTAGCGCGTCGACGCTTGGCTGATGACGGATAGCTCGATGAAATCAGCTCCGGCCGAGCTCCGATCATTGAGCGAAGAGAGACCTGCAAGGTTAGTAGTACATAGCCGAAGCAAGAGAAAGGTGCGTGCGTGCAACGTGAAGTGAGGTGGAGAGCTCTGAGGGATCGGAGAAGGTGGGAGCTCGGGGCTCCTCCGCCGCGGATGGCGGAGGAGGTGGGTCGGATGCGGAAAGATATGGAGGAAAGAGAAGGGGGCTGTCGGAATAGTGCGCGATGAAGGGGGGAGTGTGGTGAAGCTACCTGGAGGTTCATCGGAGGGTGAAGATGGACGAAGTGCCCTAGGAAATTCAAAGAAATTAAAAAAATACAAATCAGAGGAAGGAAACTTACCTGAGCGATGGCGGCGTGAGTGGCTTGGGCTCGAGCTCCGAGGAGGAGCTCGGGGTCATCGCTGAACTCCCCCAGCCGTTGGGAGCAGCTTGGCGGGCTCGGAGCGCCGCGACGACGCCGTGTTTGGCGAAGGGTCGACACCGGGGAGGCTGGGTCGTCATCGCTCAATCGCGCCGCCTCCCTCTGTCACAGGGAGGCGGAGGAGGGCTGGGCCCCCTCCCTCGTAAAGGTGGAAGGCGTGATTTGTCGGAGGGGGCGAGATATTTGAAGGGTGAGGGCGGAGGTTCGATGAGAGGCGACGTGGTTTCGAGGAGGAAATGAAGAGCGTGGAGAGAGGTTGGTGGATCGTGGAGGCTTGCGCGGAGGAGGTGGATGATAGGGGAAGACCGTGGAGCGGTTGGCAATGGAAGATGGTGGTCGGAGTGGGTGGAATAAAAGGAAGGGGGCGAGGTTTGTGCGAGTGGAATTCGTGGGAAGAGTGGGGGAAACCGGAGGTTGACGATGACCGCCAACCGTTGGATCTGGAGATCCAACGGTCGAGATCTAAGCGCGAATGAGTGGTCATGATCAGATCCGAGGCGACGTGATCAGTGGCGGATGGAAGCGCCACGTGGCGATTGGAGAGCGAAGCGCCATCGGAGGGTGGTGATGAGAGATGGAGGTTGATCGAGCGGTTAGGAATAGGGCGTGGATTAACGGTCCTGATGGAAGCTCGGGTGAGTGCGATCGGTGGCGGATGGAAGCGCCACGTGGCGTGTCGAAAGAGCGGCGCGAATGGATGGCGCAGATGGAATCTCGGGTCTGATCGATCGGTTGAGGACAATGAGTGGGTTGAGCGGTATAGATGCGAGGTCCAGGACGCGATCGAAGGGCGCACCGCGTGCCACGTGGCAAGCTGTGGGCGCGGCGCCAAGGAATGGTTCAGATGAAGCGCGGGGATGATCAGACGGCCGAGGCCAAGCAGCGGGCGTGGCAGGAGCACAGCCGTTGGATCCATGAAGGGGATCTAACGGTTGTGGTTGGCGGCGGATAAGACAAAGGGGCCGGGCCACGTGGCGCCCCCAGAATGGGCCACGTGGCCCAATCAAATTATTCAGAATGTTTTTCTTATTTTTGAGGGCCATATTGGTCGAATTTGAGAAAACTCAAAACATGAAAGTTGTAGATCTTGACGAGATCTACAAGTTTCATGTTGACCAAAACTAAAAAAGAGATCAAACGAAGACACGAAATATTTTTGAGGGTATTTTTATGTCTAAAAATACCACGAATTTTTGTTTTGCCATTTTTTTGTGGTTTTTTAATTTATTTAGGACTCTGTTAATTATAGGACATTAACAGGGTTTTATTGACAAACTTTTAAGCAAGGGGGTTAATTATGGGAAATAAAGATGATGAAACTGAGGTTCATCACCCCCCTATACTTAAACTATGCTCGTCCTCGAGCATCAAAAAGAATGACTAAGTAGGATTAACCCCCTTGTGCATGTGAATACAGGATCCAATCTGATCAAGTCGACTCGGCTTCAGAGATCCAAAATTTTAGAGTTCAACCCAGCCGTAATCAAGAGGCTTCCAATTCCTCTACTTCTCTAGACTCTCTCTGATGTACATATAAACTAAAGGATATGAGTTTAGTGTTGACTGCAATTTCGAGAGTAGAGTCAAGTCTTCACCCAAAGTCTTGGTCCGAGAAAATCTCCTAGGGACCCAATCCTCAGCACTAGGGAACAAATCAAATCTTGCATTCAGTCCACCGTCTCTTTAGTTGTCAGACTTAGAAAATGTGGATGGCAGGCCAGAAAATGGAGGGCATGGGTTTGTGTCAATTCTTCTCTCCCTCTCATTGGAACAAGGATTCTCTCTAGTGCCTTTGTACGCAACACATTTTTTTGGTGTTGATCAGTGCGTCCGTCAAGAGAAGTTGGAGTCGTCTGCACTTGTTTTCCTGGGAGTACACCGGGGTGTGTCTTTTTTGAGTATCTAATATACCTTCTACACCCAGACTTGTAGCATTTACGATGCAGAGCCCTTTTTTGGTGCAAGCCCGACTCCTGGTCCTAATAGCGGTGGTCCAAGTGGACACTTTAAAAAGTTTGGGAGCGCTCGCCTTTGGTGGAAGCTCTGTGATATTTGACTTTGGTGGAATGTGAGCTTTTCTTTGAATTTCATTAACTTGTATAATTTTTGGCTAGCTCCACTGCTTTTACCAAGAGTTGGCGCACACTGATCAACAATTTTTTTTATTTATATCACACCCAGGCACTTAGGTCAATGTCAAGAGATTAGTATAAGAATCAAGTTCTCATACTGGCTAATATTGCTGACACTCAGGTTTTCTGAAGCCTTCAAAGATTTTATCCCATCCTCGAGCATCATTAGATCAAATCCAAACTTGACTTCCTCATCCCAATCCCTCAGGTGAAAAATCAACTCATCTCAACCAAAACCGCAGTCGTGCATGTGATGTGCTGATCATATTCTCTTTTGTCTGAGACTAAGCATGGAATATAGCATGCAAATCTAGAGACCTAGGGGAATGTGGATGATTAAGTCTAAGACCCTGATGGTTAAGGCTGGTTAACCGCAAATCTCAAAGACCTCAAAAAGCTAAGTCTCCTTGAACACTTCAGATCCTGGGTGAAAGTGTAAGAGGTTTAATCCAACTTCTTCATTCAAAAACACACATTTTTTTTTTCAAATTTTGCAATTTTTATGGATTTTAGTTTTTAAAGTCAAAACACAGGTTAGACTCAGCTTTCCTTGATAAAAGATTTTCAAAACCATGTCACACGAATAAAGAATTTTCAAAACATTTTTCAAAAAGATTTTTCAAAACAAGAAAAACTCATTTTTCAAATCATTTTCGAAAATATTTTTATCAAAATAGTGTAACATAGTTAGAAAAGCCGTGAAATCTTTTGAGTTCTCTTAGTCCAACAAATTTTACCTTAGCCAAAAAGTTTTTAATTTTTCAAAATTTTCAGATATTAGCTAAAGTAAATAAATTGTATGTACGGTATACCCCCTATCCTTAAACTTTGCTATGTCCTCATAGCACTAGATGTTACGAGTCCATAGGTCCATTAAAAATAGAAGAATATACGGGAGATAAGAGGGACTCCCCCCTATACTTAGGTTAGAAATAACCTAAGTATAAGGGCAAGAAAAGAGGAGTAGAAAAATCACAGGGATTTGGGTCCCCCCTATACTTAGGCTGAGATTAGCCTAAGTATAAAGATGGAAATTGATGTTGGAAGAGACCCAAGGTGAACGAAGAAGAGGGATGAATGTACAAATGAGCGGTTGAATCTTCGGGGATGAAATGGAGTGTCTTCGGTTTTGGGGTACGTGTCGCATCATACAAGCTCGATCAAGCAAGCAAACCCTTAGTTTCACCAACTCACACATGAAACCAACCAAAGTTGGTTTATTATCTTGTCTATTTTATTGGTGATAAAACATTTGATTTTTACGCAAAGAAAAAGATATGAAGTGAAAATCATTGCGTAAGCGAGGGTATTGCTCTCCCAAAACCGAATTTTAATCCATTTTCGGTTGACTTGCAATTAACAGTCCCAATTTTATTTTGATTATCACTGAATTAAGGTTAGCACAAAATCAAGAAGTCATCGTCTACCGTTCATTCCATTTTCCATTAATCCTAGGTGATCAAGCTAGGAAATGAAAGCCGAGAAAAACATGTATTCGAAGAAACCGCGATCGAGGCTAAGCGATAAATCATGCAGTGATTTGACGATAAAAGCCGCGAAAACAAACTGGGGCCGTTTTGAAAACTCCAATCCAACATGTATGCAAGTCGAAAAAGCCGCACCTAATCATGCATCTATTAGCGGTGATTGATCTCCATTAATTTTAGCTAAGTGATGCGAGATTAAGTGCGTCTATAAATTAGTGTGTCCTACCTACGATCAAGCACGTAGAAACCATGGAAAAATTAAAAAGAGCTCGGAGAGCCGCGTGCCTATCCTAGGTCGACACTCAAGTGGGGACGATCCCCACACAACCACATTCGTTCGATTACAACCGCGAGTCTTCGATCGAAGACCGCTGTAAAAGACGAGTTTATTAAAAATAGAATGCAACAAAAATGCGAGACATTTTTTTTTCTTTTTCTTCCTCCTTTGCTCCAAGCATGCTCCTGCGGCTACTCGCAGCGGGGAACGTCTTGCTCCTCGCCTCCTTGATCCATCAAGGGCCCTGCCACAGAAACAATCGTTAGATACCAAATAAGAAAGAAAAATTTTATATGCAAAATATGTGGTTAATTGACCTATAAAAAGGAACACTAAATTAAATACACAAAAATCCAAAAAATAAAAGAAATGAGCCGTGTCCCCGGCAACGGCGCCATTTGACGAGCCGCAAAATCGACCCCTTAATAATGTGTTTTTAGCACATGGAATCGTCATCGTAGTCGGGCCGATTCGGGTCGTCAAAGAGATCACCTCATTTAAATATGCCATAATGAATCCAAATGAGGTGATCGTTATTTATTTTACTTGGCAAGAAACCAAGGTCGAACTCTGGGACACGAGCCTCTCTCGTATTAGTCAGATTTGAGTCTATTTAATCAAGTGTTGAGTTAAAAGTATATAGGTCAAAACATGCAAAGACAATGCATTTAAAATAAACATGCATTTTTTTTATCAATTTTATAATGCAAATAAATGATCATGCAAAGCGAATGATATGCCCCAAAAATTAAAGTCACTTGAGCCATAAAAAAAATTACGAGTTAAGCTGAGTTAACATTAAGAAGCCTCTACAACTATGAAGCAAGTGGGCATGATAAACGTCACGGTTCATAGTATCTAATTTAAAATTTAAGCATGCCATAATAAAGAGGACGAGAAGAGCTTAAAAACGAAACTGAAATCAACTCGATTGGAGCTATGTAGCTCAAGATATTCAACAAAGAAAGCAAGGGCATAACTGAAATAAAACATGAAAAGATAACTACAAAAAGGTCCCCGGGAAGGACTAAAATGAAAATAAAATAAGTTCTGAGGCCTTCCCTGTAAATATACCAAACGCGCGGGGACCTGTTTGCAAATTTGGAGAAGTCTGTGGGCTCCTCCGCAAATTGCCCAGAAAGCACGCGCAAAACACGCGCCTTCGAGGGTCGGACTTCGGCTCGGGATTAGCGGAGGTTCGGAGTGGCTTCGGCGTAGGCTCGGATGTTCCGAGGCTCGATGCAGGCTCGTGGAGGTTCGGAGCTACCGAACCTGGAGGCACGGAGACGGAGGCTTGGGCGTGCTCTGGTGACGACGCGTGGCTGCATATGATGTTGTTGGATCAAGATGATCCAACGGTCGCTGGAGAGGCTGGTCTTGAGCGACGTGGCTGAATCTGAGCCGTTGGATCGAGATGATCCAACGGTCGCTGCTCCTCCGTCTTCATCCTCGACTGGTGGCGGCTTTGGAGCTCCGGCGAAGGAGCTCCTCCTCCGCCGCTCTCTCTCGATCACCATAGACCTCCCCCGAGCTCGAAGAAGGATTGTCGAGGAAGCCGGTGACTCGGGGGAGGTCCAGAAGCTCCTGGTGTAGCGCGTCGACGCTTGGCTGATGACGGATAGCTCGATGAAATCAGCTCCGGCCGAGCTCCGATCATTGAGCGAAGAGAGACCTGCAAGGTTAGTAGTACATAGCCGAAGCAAGAGAAAGGTGCGTGCGTGCAACGTGAAGTGAGGTGGAGAGCTCTGAGGGATCGGAGAAGGTGGGAGCTCGGGGCTCCTCCGCCGCGGATGGCGGAGGAGGTGGGTCGGATGCGGAAAGATATGGAGGAAAGAGAAGGGGGCTGTCGGAATAGTGCGCGATGAAGGGGGGAGTGTGGTGAAGCTACCCGGAGGTTCATCGGAGGGTGAAGATGGACGAAGTGCCCTAGGAAATTCAAAGAAATTAAAAAAATACAAATCGGAGGAAGGAAACTTACCTGAGCGATGGCGGCGTGAGTGGCTTGGGCTCGAGCTCCGAGGAGGAGCTCGGGGTCATCGCTGAACTCCCCCAGTCGTTGGGAGCAGCTTGGCGGGCTCGGAGCGCCGCGACGACGCCGTGTTTGGCGAAGGGTCGACACCGGGGAGGCTGGGTCGTCATCGCTCAATCGCGCCGCCTCCCTCTGTCACAGGGAGGCGGAGGAGGGCTGGGCCCCCTCCCTCGTAAAGGTGGACGACGTGATTTGTCGGAGGGGGCGAGATATTTGAAGGGTGAGGGCGGAGGTTCGATGAGAGGCGACGTGGTTTCGAGGAGGAAATGGAGAGCGTGGAGAGAGGTTGGTGGATCGTGGAGGCTTGCGCGGAGGAGGTGGATGATAGGGGAAGACCGTGGAGCGGTTGGCAATGGAAGATGGTGGTCGGAGTGGGTGGAATAAAAGGAAGGGGGCGAGGTTTGTGCGAGTGGAATTCGTGGGAAGAGTGGGGGAAACCGGAGGTTGACGATGACCGCCAACCGTTGGATCTGGAGATCCAACGGTCGAGATCTAAGCGCGAATGAGTGGTCATGATCAGATCCGAGGCGACGTGATCAGTGGCGGATGGAAGCGCCACGTGGCGATTGGAGAGCGAAGCGCCATCGGAGGGTGGTGATGAGAGATGGAGGTTGATCGAGCGGTTAGGAATAGGGCGTGGATTAACGGTCCTGATGGAAGCTTGGGTGAGTGCGATCGGTGGCGGATGGAAGCGCCACGTGGCGTGTCGAAAGAGCGGCGCGAATGGATGGCGTAGATGGAATCTCGGGTCTGATCGATCGGTTGAGGACAATGAGTGGGTTGAGCGGTATAGATGCGAGGTCCAGGACGCGATCGAAGGGCGCACCGCGTGCCACGTGGCAAGCTGTGGGCGCGGCGCCAAGGAATGGTTCAGATGAAGCGCGGGGATGATCAGACGGCCGAGGCCAAGCAACGGGCGTGGCAGGAGCACAACCGTTGGATCCATGAAGGGGATCTAACGATTGTGGTTGGCGGCGGATAAGACAAAGGGGCCGGGCCACGTGGCGCCCCCAGAATGGGCCACGTGGCCCAATCAAATTATTCAGAATGTTTTTCTTATTTTTGAGGGCCATATTGGTCGAATTTGAGAAAACTCAAAACATGAAAGTTGTAGATCTTGACGAGATCTACAAGTTTCATGTTGACCAAAACTCAAAAAGAGATCAAACGAAGACACGAAATATTTTTGAGGGTATTTTAAGTCTAAAAATACCACGAATTTTTGTTTTGCCATTTTTTTGTGGTTTTTTAATTTATTTAGGACTCTGTTAATTATAGGACATTAACAGGGTTTTATTGACAAACTTTTAAGCAAGGGGGTTAATTATGGGAAATAAAGATGATGAAACTGAGGTTCATCAGAGAAGCGGCTGAGGGCGCGCGGGAGTCGTTGGGACTCTGCTTCTGGAGATGGAAGATGTGCGCGCGTGGGAGGAGCACGAGGGCTCTGTGCCTGGGTGGGTTGTGCGCCACGGTGGAGCTGGGGTCGGGGCTGCGCCTCAGGGAGCCCGCACGGCGACTCAAGAGATGCGGCTAGAACTGGGATTCGCGTGGCCTGCAGTTTCAAGAAAAACCTCGCCGCAAGGAGCTGGAGATCAAAGAGCGGCTTCGGGAGGGGCATCGCCACGAGTGTTTGCTCAGAAGATGGGCATGTGCAAGAGCCAGTGCTGCAGGGAACGAGAATAGGAGGCCGCACGACTGGAGGAGGCGCGCCGCCTGCGCCTGGGCTCTGCCTCCTTGCGCGGAAGAGAAGATCGTGCACCGTATCGATGGAGTCCCTGGGATTTGCACAGGAGCGGCAAGGGCTCGCGAGAGGGGTTCCGCCTGAGCGTAGGATGAAGGTAAGGCGGCGCTCCCGCCTGCTGCTGGAGTTGGAGCCACAAGTGGGTCGGGGCCCGTCGTCGGATTCACGCGAGGGAGGGTGGATTACGGACGGTGTCGCCGCCAGCCTGAATGGGAAGGTTGCACACGAGTATGCCGCTGTTCGTAGGAGATTGGGAGGCTGCTACTCTCACGAACAGTGCCGCTATGTGCGGCTGAAATGGAGGGCTCGTAGAGTCGCAGGTCCTGTTTGAGTTGTGGATCCGCTCTGATGAAGAAGTCGCAGGAGGTCCAGCCCTCTCTCCTTATGGGCGGAGAGAGGGCTGGTGGTGGCAGCAGATTCAGGGTATTAGGCTTCGGTCCAGGACCGTTGCTCTGATATCATGTTGAGAAGAGGAACGAATGGGAATGAGATATTTATTCCATAGAGATAGGGTCTCTTATATAGAGAGAAAACCCTAGAGAGTACAAGAGTTACAGAACCTGAAGGGTCACTGGGAGTTACGGAACTTGAAGGGTTACAAACATAATAGTAAATAATAATAACTCTAACATGTCCCATGCAACCATATGCTTATTCTTCCCCTTGCAACAATTCCAAGGAAAGTCTCGATGAATTTTGTCCATCTTGTCGATGACCTACTTGGGGAGTTTCAAAGTTGAGAGCAAGTGGAAAGCTAAGGGATTGATGTTAATATTAAGTGAAGTAACACGAGCGGGAAGAGAAAGCATCTTTGCTTTTCCATCCACTAAGTTTATTCGCAAAACTATCAATGAGTGGTTGCCATCCAGTAGGTCTCAACTTCTTAGGTGTAAGAGGAAAACACAAATATGTAATGGGAAAAGTCCCCTCACGCCAATCAAATGTGCTTTTAATGAAATCCTGATCTACTGGATAAGACTAATACCAAAGAAGTTTCTCAAAAAAAAAACTAATACCAAAGAAAGATGACTTATTTTTATTTAATTGGAGTCCAGAAATTGAGTGAAAGATTTGTTGTGTTGCCTCGAGATTCTCAAGTGCTTCCATCTCAAATATAATGAAAATAAGGAGATCATCAACAAATTAGACTTTTATGATCTCCGTCTCATGACTAGGAATTCTAAACCCATGGATAAGATCGAAATCCAATGGTTTGAAGAAGCTAGTGGAGCTCCCAATAATCTTAAGGGCGATTTTGTTGTTTGAAGAATTTATATAATCCAAAGGACCAAAGGTTATGAATATATAACCAAATGAAACATCTTCAGGAGGATATTGGTGGTGGTGGTTGGGGGGGGGGGTCAATGTTCTCGTGCATCGCAGCTTTTACATCAATATGTGAGCTACCTGTCTGGATGGCTATCGTGATGAAAAACCATCGTGATTACCAACTATTTTTATTGAGGAACACATCTCTGGGTTATTTAGGGTTGAGCATTGGGCCGAGCCAACCCGACCGGAAATCCGGCCCGCTTAGCCCTACCCGAGCCTGAGCCCACACTTGAAATGGGTCAGGCTCGGGCCTTTTTTGGGCTCAATTTCAATTTCGGGCCGGGCTCGGACCCTATAGGGCCCAAACCCGCAAATCCCGATAGCCCGAACCCTACATATATATAGTAAGATTGATAGTGTGCAACTCTAACAAAGATACATTATATACCCGTTAAAATTATAAAATATACAAGTTTCATATTGCATTTATTTGTACCTTTGTATTGATATCATCTGCTAAGATTAGAAGGTTATAAGCTTATCTTTGCCAGGGATCGCCATATCACGATATATCGTCGATATATCGGTATCGACAGGTCACCGATATATCGCCGATATGGATATATCGGGTATCGACATCTCAAAATAGAACAATGGATACAGGATGTCGGCGATATGCGTCGATATATCGCCGATATATCGGCGATATATCGGTATCGACATTGTATCGATACGATGTCGATATGTCCTTCCTTGATCTTTGCCACACGGTTCTAATCAAGAAGAACATTCGTCGTCTCATTGTTATTTCTAACAATCCGGGACTATTCCAATATGCATTCGCTATGAAACTGGATTCCGTGCTTCATTAACATAGGTTTTACAAACTCGTATCAAATACATATATTGTTATTTCAGATGCAAAATATGCATCTATTTTTAGATGCATTTGAGATAAAAGTTGGGGCATCTAAATGACCCGGCCCGACCCGAGCCTGACCCAATAATCTTCGGGCTGGGTTCGTGTTTGGGCATATATTTTTAAAAATAAACGGGCCTAGGGCCCGGCCCCTTAGCCCATATACCAAAATGGGTTTGGGCCGGACCAAGGCAAACCCGGTTCGAACCCGGCCCATGCTCAACTCTACGATTATTGTTAATGGCCACGTTTGGCAATCAGGGTGCGTTTGGTTGGCGGGTTAAGGCGGGTTAAACTGGTAGAGGGTAACCCGTTTTTGGATTTTGGTGTTTGAATAGAGGGTTAAACTGGGGGTGGATTAGAAGTGGGTTTGGGGTGATATGATTGTATTGAAGTTTGAAAAAGTGAGTAGTTATTGTGATGCGATTGTATTGAAGTTTGGAAAAGTGAGAAGTGGAGTAGTTTATAATTTTTATATGATATGATGGTATAATATATTATTTTTCGATAGAATTGATGATGTAAAATTGATTTATTTAATTTTTTTAAAAATGAATAAAGTGAGGCCCACGGGGAGAGAGGGGGATGTGAGTAGGGATGTAAACGGTCGGATACGGATACAGATATAGATATTACCATATCCTTATCCGTTTTTAAATACGAATACGGATGCGGATACGGATATTGACGGATATTAAAATTATCTTACCATATCCTTAAAAAATGGATACGGATGTAAAACGGATATTGATCGCACATGAGTAATGTTAGAAATACTATGTAGAATCGACTTAAATATATAAGAATTGGATGGAAAACACATGATATTAATTTACTAAATGTGTTTATATCATAAAAATTATATAAATATGGTAAAAGGAGGTAGAGAATTATGTTATATATGGTTAAAAATAAATCGACGATTATATTTATATATGAAAACGGATATACGGATACGGATACGGATGTTTGCGGATATCAAAACGATATCCATATCCGTATCCGTTTTAAAATGGATACGGATACGGATGTCAAAATCTATATAATACGGATACGGTGACGGATCGGATACGGATATATCCCTATCCGTTTGCATCCCTAGATGTGAGTTAAGGGGGGTAAACTCCCCCAAGGGGAGGGTAACCTGTAGCCAAACGCTACCTTAGGGTGTGTTTGGTATGTGGGTTTAGGTGGGTTAAACTGGTAGCAGGTAACCCATTTTTGGGTTTTGGTGTTTGGATAGAGGGTTAAACTGGGGGTGGGTTAGAAGTGTGTTTATTGTGATATGATTGTATTGAAGTTTGAAAAAGTGAGAAGTTATTGTGATGTGATTGTATTGGCGTTTGAAAAAGTGAGTAGAAGTGGAGTAGTTTATAATTTTTAGATGATATGATGGTATAATATATTATTTTTTGATGGAATAGATAAAATAAAATTTATTTATTTAATATATTAAAAAGGGAAAATGTGGGACCCACACCCACTTGAAAGAGAAAGAGTGGGGTAGGGGGGTTTACCCCCCTACCCGAAGGGCACCTTAAGTTACAAAGTGTCACAAAAAATAAGTGGGGTTGGCAATCTCATATAAAATAGTCATACACCACAAACCTAAAACCTGGGTCGCTTTCATTGAGCAATCTTTGGAATATCATTGTGATTAAACATTGTGGCCTGAAATTACTTAAAGATCGCAACCTTCTACGGAACACGGAATTCAAGGCAAGATACAATGCCCAAATAGATCCATGTCCTCCATGTGGTCCTCTTTCCCCTCAAGGAAGTTTTTGTCCTCATCACAATGAGTACTCATTTTCCATGTCAAAGAATCTTGGACCCCCTATCACTTCATACGCTAACAAATCATTAACAAGAGAGCAAGTTCAACAATTATTAAATCCCTTCCTCCAAGTGGATGGTCCTCCTAATTGATGAGGTCAACCATTGCCTCTTTTCTGCCTGCTTAAACAACCTTGATCAAGATGAGACCCCATCCTTCAAGAACTTGGATGTCCTCCCATTTCACAAAGCAAAAGGAAAAAGCCTGCCTTGTGAGGCATGGCATGTCATTACTTCTTCTGAATAGCTGGAACCCTGGTGATCATGGTTGTCTTATTACAACAATTTACTAGAAAATAAACATAGCTTTCATACATGAGGAGAGAATCACTCCGGACCATATATTACCCTTCTCCATTGACCTGACCACCCATCTTGTTAGCGAGAACTCAGATATATGCCATGGGATGAATTAACCCCAATTCTTCTGATGCAGCATGTCATCCTGTGTCGTTTGATTGCATTTTGCCACTGCATATTATTCTTCTCACTTTTGCAAATGATGACAAAATTCCACAGGCACCGTCTTTTTCAGGGAAAAAATCCAATGAAGATTAGAGACGATTTCACAAGGAAACTTGGATGTGAAGAAATTAGTTTTTTTATTAAATTTACTTGAGTTTGCAGAAACCACCTCACAACAGAGATGTAAATAATGCCAATAGCTGTGATTATCCTTTACTATATTCTAAAATGGACTAAATTTCTAAATGTTATAATAGACTGCAAATGACATGATCATACTTTTCAAGAAGCAACAGTACACCAAATCGTATTGCATTTTCTTAACAACAATTACTTTTATCACTCACCTACCATACTTGGTAATATTACTAATTGCACAAGAGAAGAATGCATGCTACATTTTTAAGCAAAAAAACCATCATGAATGAAATTATCACGACCCGCCGTTACTTCTACAACTACAACAACCAATTATTTTTCAAATTTGTGTGGGGGGTCCGATCATTACTTCTGTATAAATAATTATATAGAAAATTGGGAACTTATACTGTAGAAGAATGTATTGAAAAAAACAACTATACTTTATTCACCTCCTTTACTGCTCACCAAAGATGTGTTTATTAGGTTTATCCTAAGATCATGCACTTTTCAGGGTCTGAAAACTGCAATCATAGAGGGCGACGTTGTTGGAGGAACCTGTGTAAATAGAGGGTGTGTTCCATCAAAGGCTCTTCTTGCTGTGAGTGGACGAATGCGTGAGTTGCAAGATGAACATCATATGAAGGCCCTTGGTTTGCAGGTATATGTTTCTTTTTCTTGGGTACTTCTTAATTCCTAGATTTTTGGAAAAATTTTCAATACTTGTGATGACATAAATGCTCTACTACAGGGAATGGCTTCTTTTTTGAATTTGTTGATGCCATGAAAAAAATACCTTCAATGGAAGTGAATACATCTTGCAAACCCCTAAAGGAGCAAAGATGCTTGTTTACAGTATTAGTTGGCTTATGTTGCTTAATAATTTTAGTGTGTGAGGCAAAGTGGTCATATTTTCTCTTGAATGTCTGCGTGTTCATTTTAGCCGATCCTACTTGATTGTGGAAAAGGCTTTGCTGTTGTTGTATCTGCATGTTCATTTTATGTCTTTATGAAGATACATGGTTACACACACGGCTTTTATTTCTTTCTTTTTTTCTGGTTGAGAAGAAAAGGGGCGAGTCGGGTTATAAATCTGTCGTCCTTGCACATGCAAACAATTATCTTGGCATTACTTTATTTTCTGTACTGGTGAAAACTAATTGTTTTTTACTCTAATTCTATTTGTATATTATTTAATACTGTATTATTTTACGAAACTTCCATATTTCCTTTCAATTAGATGAATTTCCTTTTTTTGGTTATGATAATCACATTTATTTTGGGTAGTTTTTGTTTGTATGGAATCTCCTAATTACTTATGTTCGTGTGAATTAATAGCTTTGGGAGGTTCATTTCTGCATCGAAAAGTTATCATAGTGGATGAACCACGGAGTATCCAGAATAACCACAAATTGATTAGTCAGATTTTCTATTTAAACCTGTCCGAAATAAGTACTGATTAAACATTGGTGTGCTGTTGTTCTTCGCAATTTTCAGGTTTCAGCATCTGGTTATGATAGACAAGCAGTGGCTGACCACGCGAACAATCTTGCATCGAAAATACGGGGAAACTTAACAAACTCCTTGAAAGCGTTAGGTGTGGACATTCTGACTGGTGTTGGCACGATTGTGGTAAGCATGTTACTTCCTACTTAAATCCAAAAGCATTGTTTTATGTTTCCACATACAACAGGATGTGATACTAGTAATTCATTAGTAGGGGTGTGATGCTTTAAACTCATATTTCGGAGATGAGTGAAAAAATTGTGAAAGGAAAAAAAAGAAAATACACCATAAAATATGGCTATTATAAAACGGAAAATAAGAAAAATTGAAGGACAAGATGTAGGAGATATGGGGAGTACCGGTGAACACTTCCATGTTTCCCATAAGGCCCACATTTAAGACTATTTGTTGAGAGGTCCTCATATTCACGTGTTTGGCTCATACTCTTAATGTGGAGATCCATGCTAGAGGCTTGGTAAAAAGAGGTCCATAGGGGCTCCTGAGCGTGGTTTCCATTCTCTGAGTCAGTGTATGGAAAAACTGTGAACCTCCTAGGATCCGGGTACCCGTTAATCACACAATTCGTGTTACAACATTCATTACTATCGCATTAAGTAACTGAAAGTACGGGGAAAAATTTTTCGCGAATGAAATAATTTCATCTGACATTCATATCAACATTTATAACCACAAACTCATAGAACAATGGTCACCAAAATTTCATTTCATTAACTTCCATATATTTTACATGTACAAAGTCTGACAGTATATACAGTATATCCCAAAATCTGACTGAAGAGAAAGAAACATAATACATTATAAATTGAACAACAACTGGCAGAAAATAAACCATACCGTTAGGTATAAAATTTATCTTCTGGACCCATGTATAGCTACTGAACTGCAGGCTGTTTGCCTGCCAAACATGTTAGGAAAGAAGAGGAGTCAGCGGTTGCTGGTACCTCCCAAAAACTTATATAAAAATAACATGCATTTATTATTTACAAAAGAAAGCAAGTAGAGAGGCATGAGCAACTCAAATTTAAAATTTATTTCTACTTGCAAATGTAAAAGGTTTCCAAATCTCTAGTAAACACCTCTCATGATCAGCCCTTATCCCAACATTTCTCACATAAGCATATATCTATGGTAACTCATTGATCATAAGTATATTTTTTTTTTCATATTACTTAGAGATCATATTCATGGATTTTGATGATGGGAAAAATGAGATGAGAAGATATAGTGATTTATTACTATCTTAAGTCTAGTGGATAGTCTGTGGTCTTGGTTCTTGTGAAACCTCACACTATGACTCTAAGACTCGGGGAATGTCTTAGGGTTGGGGTGCCTCCGTAGGCATGCGGTGTTGTATAATGCATCCTAACTAAGTTCCCAACACGTCCACTAGCTTAATGAGATTTCGAATTAGATTATAGTCTTTTCCATTTATTCAACTTTAATTGTAACCCCTTAAAACCTCAAGTGCAACAACCTAAATGTAACTCTAGATGATGTAGATATAGATATGGATGATTTGGATGTAACATCGCCTAGTCTGTTGGCGAAGAAAAACTCAAGCGGTGAAGAAGCCAACAAAAGGGCTCTTCCGTCTCGCTCTCTAATTGGAAGGACGGTCCAATAGAGGGATAGGTCTACTCCCAACTACGCCACTGAGACGGGTGAGAGGGACTTCCCGGAAAAGTCGCTCTAGAAACAGCCCGACCGGTAACGGGCAACCGAGCTCGTACGTAAAACTGAAAACCAAGGATCCCCCGCCTGGGTATCCTAAAACAGGGTCAGCGGAATGGTCTAAAGTCGGGATCCCAACGAGGTGTAAAAACACTGTGAGCTCACGTAAAAACCGAAAAGGGACTGGGATCCTAGACCCGCGCACTTGGCGGCCGCTGCCCAAACTGGGCTTCCTTTCCTCCGCCCAAGTGAGGGTCACCGCGCCCTCGCACAGTCAGGTGTAAAGATTACCATGACCGGCAATATTTATTATTGATTTACAACCAACCAATTATTTCACAGACTTCATAATGGTATAAGGTACTTAACTTCCTTAATCTTCCTTAATCAGATCAAATACTGAGCTTCCTGGATTTGAACGATTTGATCTAGAATTGGAGTTAATTCCATACATCCCTCCAATGCTCTCTTCCTTAAGATCATGCAATTATAACCTATTTATTATAATTGGAATTTAAGATTTATTTTGAGGTAGAAATTTCTGATTATGGAAATTTATTGACAGTAGGCCTCAAATTTTAATTCTTCATGGCAATGCAGATAGAGCCGCATACACACTAAATGTAGATAGAGCCGCATACACTTCCTTTACAAAACCAAGTCATCATAATTTCATATTAATACATCATCTTCATAAACATACCATTCACCATGTCCAAGAAAGTGGCATCTTTTATTGATATAAACATGTATTATTGTGAGGGCAACATTAACGGATTTTTCACCAATCCATATCTATAGCTGAAAAGATAATATTATAACTTAAGATTCTTGAGGTCTGATTCTAATATTGTCATATATACATAGAAATTATAATATTTTGAAGCCCTGAACCTTGGCTTCTGTTAATTCACTACTTTCAAACTCTTGAACAATTTGGCTGCTTCTTTTAGACCATACTCTTCGAAATAACTATAAGTATTGATAATTTTATCATTTAGAAATAACTATAAGTATCAAAATTTTTGGTATCCAGGTTAATAACAACCCATTAAATTTGTGCAACAATATCACTATATTCGATTATACCAACCATTAAAGAAGATACACAATAACATAGATAAAACGTATATATTAGATGATTACGAGCCTTACGGGCCTTAATTTGTGCATATGACAATAATTTCATCAAATAATATTATAGGATACTTGACTTCTATATATATACTTGGATATTATACATATATATTGATTGGTAGTTATACGGTTATGAAATTCACACCAATTTCAAAGTACTTCAATACATCAGGCAGCTCAATCGACTAAGGATTTATATATCTAAGATCAGTAGCTATATATATTTACGAAAATCAGTAGCTATAATTTTATGAAAATCAGTAGTTGTAATTTTATATTACGCCTTCATTCAAAAGACAAACTCTAAATGAATATTCGTCACTAACACCTACAGTCTAAGTCTGTGACTATTATGGATTTCAGATTGTCAAAAATGGAAAACAAAAATCCCTGTTCTAAGCTTTGGAATTAATCTTCTTTCAATGGTAAACACCAACACCCTAATCTATAGTTTAGGGCCATAGTTGACTGTGCATATACGTCAATTGACTGTATGAAATCCTAATTCCCCATACATCCAATTTAGCTCATTGACATAATATTTTAGAATTTAACAGATTTGAGAATCCAAAAATCAATTGATGTCAATAGTAGATCGAACGAAGGAATCGAATAACCGACAAGAATATGGATTTTGAACTTGAGTCTCAATCTACATGCAAGGCAGCAAAGGAGGGTATTAGGAATGTACCTTTGAATGGAATTTTGGAGGAAGGAGGCTGAATCTTGCATGCATGAACACCAATTCAAAGAGGAGCAGCTTCCTCCTCAGACTTCTTTGCTTGCTGCATTCTCTAGAGCTCAGAGAAGCATTCCAGGACTGCTGGACTGCCGCAGGAAGGGGGGTAGAAGATGGTTCTTTTGTCTGGAATTGACAGGGAATTTGGGGCTTTTTGGTGTTGACTTAATTTAGGAGAAAAGGAGAAGAATAGAAAGAAGAGAATGAAGAGCAAGGTTTAGATAATACCTCTTTGAATTCGCTTCCAATGGATAACTCGCATGAGGAGTTTTAATTGAAGGAGCAGCAGCCGTTGAAGACTACTTCCCAGCAGCCGCTTTAGGGAAGAGAAGAAGAATCCCGTTGAGGAGAAGGAGAGGAAAAAGGGTATATTTATATAGGACATGAGAGGGGCAAGTGGCTACTTGTGCAGCAGCAACAGTACACGTATTGTTGTATGTTGCTAATTTAATTTAATTTTTTTTAACCGAACTCTGTTATATTCTGCTTGCATGAACTAAATTCTTATTTATATATTATTATTATATTATATTATAACTCTTTTATTATGCACTCATAAAAATCGACCGCACGTGTACCTCCGGCATCGGATTTTGACGCGAAATATCTCGATTTGACCGTCTCGGAATAACGGTCAATATGAGTATAATGTTGATATACTTCCGATCGAGTTTTGAATACCCAAAATTTTCGGATACGGTTTTTGTTTAAGATTAAATTTTACGGTTTTAAAATATCAAACGACCTCCGATTGACGAACGGTCGATTTCGTTGGTCTTCTTTCGTCGAATCGGATCTCAGGGCGATCTTGATTCGTTTCGTGGTTTCCGAATTTGCGTCGCGACTTTTTCGCGGCGCGCATTACGATGCAACCGATTTTTGATCGTTTTTGTCCGAACAACTTTTGATTCATGATCAATTGATCGTTTTAGGTTATTTAATGTTGTCAGATAACTTTATTGGGTCAATCGGACCTTAATCGGACCAAGTTCGGGTTTACGTGGATCCTGGATGTTACAAAAACCCAGTTCAAGGCTTTCGTGTAAGCGAGATCAATTTCAAAGGTTTCATGAGAAAACCCATTATCGAGATCTTGATACAGTGATGACACTCGCAGAGGCCTCTAGTGGGAGTTCAGTCTCCATATCCAGACAGTTTATAACCCAACAAATACGAGATCCAGACAGTTTAAAGCCCAATAAATATGATAAGATACAATTTAGTATTTGATAGTTATATCTGAGAAATGAGATATATATTAAGCTTGTGTGTTTTATGTTGTATGGTCCAAGTTGAGTATTCCATGCTCTAGCTCGAGGTTGAGTATTGAGAGTACTTGAGAAATTGAACCACCACATTGCTTAGTAAATATACTTGGTTGTGTTGATGTGACTATATAAACTATAAAGAGCTTTACCCCTTTTGTATTCATTGGGAAATCGAATGCAATGTCTGGATCTTTGTGCCTTTTCTCTCGTTGTTTTATCCCGCTCTTCTAGAATAAGGTTCCATATAAAGTCATATTTCTTATTATTTGATTATTCTTATATTTTATATTTCCACTTACCATTATGAATCTAAGAATTGTAGGCAATTATGAGATTGATCTCATCTTTTCAAATATAATGCTGATATATCATTAATATGACTGAAACTTGTGAAATGACAAAAAGTGATGATTTGCTCCAATGTCAAGAGTGTGGGACACACAAATCTCATATTGTGGCCTCATTATTGTAGGTTATTGCATTCTCTACATAGTGCATTATGCAGTTGACATCGCATACATAGCTCTCATCGCCACATATTAGGCAACATATTTCATATATAAAGTTTACATTTTAGATAGGATTGATATCTAATTTAAGATAAACATTTAGTTGTTTTAAGAAACAAGTTGTTGTTATTAGTAAATTTTATGATTTGTAATATGGATGTTAGTGCTTACATATATGCCATGTTTACATGATTTTATTATAAAAAATATGCTAAATCTACATGTTTATCTTGTTATTGAATCGATATTTAAAAAATGAATATTAACTAGGAATTATCATTTATTGTGTATTTAAAATGCAAAACCTACTGGACTCCCCCTCAGTAAGCAAGCCCTGGTGGCTGCTGCATATAAACGTCCTCCTGCAGATCTCCGTACAAGAATGCATTCTTGACATCTAATTGAAAAAGTGGTTAGTTCTGTACTATAACAAGAACAATAAGAATCTGCAGGTGTCATGATAATCCACCCCATAGGTTTGGGTGAATCCAAGAGCAACCAATCTGGCCTTATATCTGTCCACAGAACCATCTGCATGGTGTTTCAATATAAACACCCATTTACTGCCAACCACAGATGCACCTGGAGGAGCTGATACTACACTCCACGTACCACGAGACTGTAAAGCTGCCATCTCTTCCTTCATCGCCAGATGCCACTGACTGCTCTGCAACGCTTCTTGATAGGATTTTGGTATTGCCATAGCTGACAATCCAACAAAAAACCTATGAAAATCCCCAGAGCCGTGTCAGGGAAATGTGGGAAGCAAGAGGATGCATAGTGCATGCACGCATCTTCTTACATAGAGCAATAGGCACATCCAAGTCCGTAGTATCTTCAGAAGGTGTATCATATAAGATATCTTGCACCTCAAGCTGCACACTCAAATCACCAGTGCCATTGGTAGAACTCAAATGCTCAGAACATACCTTGGTCGTGCTGGATGATGGATGAGGCACATGAGCATGAGGTCGATGCTGGGACACCTGCAGAAAAAAGTAGGCTTGGTAAGAGGTGGAGGTGGTGGAGGAGACGATGCAGGAGAGGGTAGTGGTGGTGGTGGTGTTGTGTCGCATGGATAGGTGAAATCAGAGGTAGAGGCATATAGACCTCTTCTCCACTCTCTGAAGGAATGAGCTTATCACATGTAGGAGAGAAATACATAATGGACTTAAAGAAGGTGACAACCACATTAATATGGTACCTTCATCGAATAGGGTCAAAGCAACGATATCCCTTTTGGGTCTTGGAATACCCAACACAAACACTTGACAACTCTAGGAGAGAGCTTGTCAAGACCTGGGGACATCTGATGAACAAAAGCAACTGAGCTGAAAACACAAGGCATGAAAACACGAGGCGTGAGAGAGAAAACATTCAGAAGGCGCATTGCAGTAGTTAACTGCACCTCCCCCTGACCAGTAATGAGAGAGTGTGTCCCATCAACTATTACAATTGATCTACCTGATTGGGTTGGGATTATTGTTGGAGTAATCATTGTATGCGTCATGAGTTGTAGCAGGTTAAATGGATCCTGAAGAAGATCCATTTACCCCACCCTGTTGTTTAGTCCCACACTGTCCAGTGGTGGGACTTGGAGGCTCTGGAGAGGCTATATAAGGAGCTCCAGACCTCCTGTAACCATTGAGAAAAGTAATAGAAAAATATGCCCCGTTGAGGGCTTTTCCCGTGGCTTCATCCCGCTCCTCACGGAGTAGGGTTCCACGTAAAATCATGGTGTTTCCATGTTTATGTTTCTTGTTCTTATGCTCTGTTTATCGTTTCCGCTCCCGCTTCCGATTTTATAACATGGTATCAGAGCGGGTTGATTCTCGTGGAGTTATTTTCTTTTATCATGTTTTTCAAGAGTCGATTATTAAGAAGTTTGGTTTTGAAGATTATTCTGGATTATCATTCTAGGTCTAGGGTTCAAGTTGTTGAACCCTAATTTGTGCTACACGGCAACGATCGCCCTTCATCCTGACCAAGCGACTCCTCATGTGTACCCTCCTTCAACAGGGATCGAAGGGTCTGGTGTATTTGAGATTGGATTTTTATGTTTTATAACCAAAGATCGTTTTCTGTTCCTGCCCCAGTTTTGAAAAACCCCAGAAAGTATTCTGTGTTCATGTGGGAGATCTGTTCTTCGGCCACGAAACAAATCATCTACCAGATCCTGAAACCATATCGCACCTCCAGCCGACATCGCAGGGAATGAAGCCCTTGCGCGAGGATTCCAGATCGTCGCTCCCGATCTCGCATAAGCGGTATCCGGGCGCAGTTCACACAAGCCCAACACGGTGACAAAATCGGCAACTCCAGAGGCGGCGGAGCCCTTCATACCCAGGCGATACCCATGCTTTGTCCAAATCCCAGGCAGTGTGTGCGGTCCTCCAACCCTTGCGCCCCTCCAGGAGGTGCGGAACCTCCAGACGGCGCCACCCTCTCCTCCTCATCGATGTTGGCAGCCACCAGACGGAGCCCAGGCCCCGGCCTCGACCCTGGCTACATCGCCCCCTCCCCTCCTGGCGGTGCAGCAGTAGAAACTCCGCGTGAGCCACTTCCTCCTTAGCCACGCTGCCACGCTCCAGGCGAGCCCTCCTCTTCCGCCGCAGCTTTAGGCGAAGCCCCATCTCTCTATCGCGACGCACCAACCCAACGCGCGGGCGGCGGCGCCTTCCTCATTAACAGGCGGCGGTGCCAGATCTCCAACTGCCGCCTCTCTCTATCTGCTCGATGGACATCACCGTTCCCTCACCCCAGTGCCTTGCGGCATGCCCAACAGTGAGCGGTGGTAAATGAAGAAACCCCAACGGGGGCAGCTCTCGTGAGTAGGGTTCCAGACAGGGAACCCTAAATATAAAAAAGGGGCTGATTGAGCTCTGTTAAAAAAAAGGCGAGTGAGTTTTTTGGGCCTGCATAGGCTGAGAGATAAAAAAAGGGGGGAAAGAGCAGTAAAAAAAGGAAGAAGAAGCGATCTGTTTAAAAAAATGAAAAGGGTGGGGGGTGTATGTTTGAGCCCTTTTTGGGCTGTTTTTTTTTGAAAAAGGGGAGAAAGCCGGAAAAAAGAGGAGGATTGAACGACTTACAAAAAAATTATTTGATGAATGAGTTGAAGAGCCGAAAAAATGTGAAATGGCTTATTAAAAAAATCTGGTTGTACAACTTTTAAAAAAATGAAGAAAATCCGCAAGAAATATTTTATTTACCCCCAAACTTCTTTGTCTTCTCCCAACTTTGTCAATGCCATTTTCCGACAAGTATGGGAGAAAGGGAGAGTATATGTAGAGTCACAGGTCTTCTTCCAGATTCAGAGATTCGTCAAACCAGCCGATTTTCAGACTCTACAGTTTTTCAGATGAAGATTTTTCATGCGCAATTCCAGACTCGACGTACAGATTCCGATTCCCAATTTGAGCGTAGATTCAGACTCGACATTCAGATCGGTCAGAGTCTAATTCGAGGCACTCCAGGTTGATGCCCATTTTTCGAGTTCTCCAAAGAGAGACTCAGTTTCAGACATGCATATGGATGCAATCATATTCAGATGAGCACATGTATGCCATCAATTGTTCAGAGGTCCCCATCATTGTTCTTGTTGTCAGGCCAGAGTTTTCATGTGAGCCATAGAGACTCTAGAGTAGAGGACTATTCCCTATGCCATGTTGGCAAGGATTTTCATGTGGTATCATAGGTACACCAGAGCAGTACACCATTCTCTGTGCCAGATGGGAGAGACCCAGTTCTCTGACAAGGAGACTTTTCCAGACTCCATTCTCCAGCGACCGTGGACTCCGACGAGGATTGCACAGCCACGACCCTTTTCAGAGATGGAGTAGATGTCCACATATTGTGGCGGGCCAAAGTACTCCGACGAGGAGACTCATTTCAGTTGCAGTGACTCTGACAGGTGCAGTTCAGAGCACATGCTTTCCGACGAGGAGATTCAGCAGACTCACACTCCAGCCCGTTCGTCCTCCTCACCTACATAACATGAGAAGCAACGTCCTCGACTGCAGCAATGTGCGCGTTGGGTTGATATTGTCTGTAGTGTCCTGTAGCGTTGAGTTGAGTTTCTTTCTGTTTGTCCAAGCTGAGCATTGCATGCTCAAGCTTGAGGGGAGTGTTGGAGTAATCGTTGTATGTGTCATGAGTTGTAGTAGGTTAAATGGATCCTGGAGAAGATCCATTTATCCCACCCAGTTGTTTAGTCCCACATTGTCCAGTGGTGGGACTTGGAGGCTCTGGAGAGGCTATATAAGGAGCTCCAGACCTCCTGTAACCATTAAGAAAAGTAATAGAAAAATATGCCCTGTTGAGGGCTTCTCCCGTGGTTTCATCCCGCTCCTCACGGAGTAATCATTGTATGCGTCATGAGTTGTAGCAGGTTAAATGGATCCTGGAGAAGATCCATTTACCCCACCCAGTTGTTTAGTCCCACATTGTCCAGTGGTGGGATTTGGAGGCTCTTGGAGAGGCTATATAAGGAGCTCTAGACCTCCTGTAACCATTGAGAAAAGCAATAGAAAAATATGCCCCATTGAGGGCTTCTCCCGTGGTTTCATCCCGCTCCTCACGGAGTAGGGTTCCACGTAAAATCATGGTGTTTCCATGTTTATATTTCTTGTTTTTATGCTCTGTTTATCGTTTCCGCTCCCGCTTCCAATTTTATAACAATTATAAGTACTAAACTATACTCTGTCACCGTAGAGATGATGAGAAACTCCTGAATACATAATCCATTCCGACAAGTCTACCCTGCAACAACTAGTAAAAGCATATGTTGTACTTGATGTGGATGCAGAAGCTGATGCCACTACCTTTGATGATCTTGATGGAGAGCTAGTTGACCCTAGAGCTGGCATAATCTCCCGGAGCCGCGCTACTAGTTCATCAAATCTCTGATCATATGCAGGTGAATAGGTGCCAACCTGCTGGGTCTATTCTGCCACATGTACTGAAGCTGGAAACCCATGCTTAGAACATGTTTCCTTAGAGTGATCTGGCCTGTGATAGAAAGTACAAGATTGACGGGCGGGTTGAGTACCCCTCCCCTGCCACGACTACCTCGACCATGGTACTGTGTAAAGCTCCCCCTACCACGAGATGCTATCATGGCTGATGATGTATGAGGGAGCTGAGTGCCACCAGAAGATATGAAGAGCCTGCTCAACCTGCGATATGCCACCTCCATCGGAGGTATGGTGGCATCAATAAGAATATATGCTCTAGCAACATCATACTCAGAGTCAAGTGCTGCTAGAAAAACTTTGATCATCACCGAATCTCAATATGCCATGAGCTGCTTTGGCGTGGTAGTCAAGGGAATGTAACCATGTAATTCTCAAACACACCCCTTAGAGAAGTGTAAAGGGATGGAGAGAACGCCCATTTTGCTTCGACGTGAACATGCCATGCTGAAGTTGTAGAATCTTTGACTCGTTCTTCGCCCGAGCGTACGTAGCGGCGAGAATGTCCCACATAGCCTTCACCGTGGGCTGACTGAGTATATCATTGACTATGTCCATGGACACAGTCGTAGAAAGCCACACTCGCACATAAGCATCGTTTGCCTCCCATGAGGCTTTAACCACAACCTTGTCACCAGGCTCCTCCTATGTGAAGACATGCTTCTTGTCATCACATTACATTAGACTCATGAACTGCATGGCCCACTGTTCATAGTTTGTTCCATCCATCTTCACGATTGGTGCTGGACCTTTGAAGGCACCCATGAATGGAATTTTTTTTGTTGTCTGACATGCGACAACAATCTCCAAGAATGGGTGTCGCTGTCACGCAGATGTCGGTGGTGGCGGCCGCGTGAGGACACACTGGGGTTTTGGTGCGGTAGGGATTCTAGGGCACATGCTCCAGTCTAGGATCGTCGTTCTGATACCATGTAGAAAGGATTGAAAATGAAAAGTTGTAGCCACCGTAGTCCTAGAGCTCTCTTATATAGGAGAAAAACTCCGAGGGAAAATTACATAAAGTGACAGAAGAAATAGACAATATCAAAGTAACGATAAAGAGATATAAATATCTCAACAAGAAACAATAGAAACAAGCATGATTTTTTAAAAATGCGCCTTGAGGCGCTGAGGCGTATGTCTCGAGGTAGTCTTCGTGAGGTGTGCTTTGAGGTGTATCTATATTTGTAGAGGTGGTCGAGGCATTGAGGCAGCCATGAGATGCTGCCATGAGGTTGAAGTATATTTTTTTTAGTAATTGTTAGCCATGGGTACTAAATCTATAAGTTTTTAATTGGTTTGATAAATCATTTATATTCTGTTTTATTTGAAAAGTAGACTAGTGAAGATAAGTGGTATAAATATAAGAAAATGTAAATTCAATTGAATTTGATGATCTAAGATTTCAATGACAATAGCAAGAACTACAGAGTTAGTTGGAATTTTGTGGTTGGTCTGCTAGAGAATCAAACATTGATGGTTGACACTTGACAGATTGCAATTAATGTTAGCCTGTATTGACCTGTATTGACCTATTAGACATGGTTTACATCTGACTCATTCTATAATCTAATATAAACCACCTCAATCTTTTTTTTTGCTCAGTAAACTTGTTACTATCAAAAGTTGAAGCAACGAAAAGCAAATTATGGTTGTATATGTACCTACGATCCTCATGGTTCAAGATTTCTTTTCTTTTTAGTGGGCATGTAGCTTTTTGACTACAAATGTCGTTATACATATAAATAGAGGCAAATTCCTAAGGAGTACCTCGGGAATACAAAAATCCCTGGGTACTACAGAACTTTTTTTACTTGAATACTATAAAGGTATCGCATATACTGAGTGCGATACTACAGATATATTGCATTTACAGAATGTGATATACATGTCAAATACTGTTTATGTGATATACATACATGTCGCATGTTGGTTATGCGATACACATATAACACATTGTCGAAGTTGCTTGCGATATACCTTGAACAAAAGAGCTAGTATGCGAACGGTTCTAATAAATTAACATCACTTATTACGAATTTAATACCAGGATGATGGTCAGAAATGATACATATTGACCATGCACACATCCCAATTACTCTGATGCGTAGCAACAAAAGGAACCACTTCCGCGTAAAGCCAGATTCCTTGTCAACAATCCTGAATGCAAGAGGAATGACATGTTTATCTCCATCCGTCCCACAAACAATCAACAATTTTTGTTTGTACTTGCCGTATAAATGAGTCCCATCAACACTTACCAAAGACCTGTAATATTTGAATGCTGTAATGCAAGGGTCGAACGCCCAAAAACATCATTGAAATCTACTGCAATGTGGTTTCTCCGGGTGGGGGTGTTCGGTATGTTCGATATCTATTTCAGTCCCCGGAATGCCATCCTTCAATGCATGCGGAAGATGCAGTTTCTCGGCATAGGACTTCTTACAATCACCGAAAATTATTCTAATTTCTTTTCTTTGAGCATCCCATGTTTTTTTTTCGTTACCCAGTATCGTACATCTCATGAATGTGAGTTCTACAACTCGACACCCGAAGAGTGGGGTCATCCTTCAGCAGGGAAAACAGTGATCTAGCCATTAAATTGCAGTCGAATTGATGATGATCTTGATTAACAGTTGGGTTTATGCATGTGTGTGGGTTGACGATCTTAGAGATCACCTACATATCATCGAATTTCCTGTAATGACCACGTAGATACCAAACACATCCTTTCGATTGGTTGATGCAAAAAATAGACCAGATTAAGGTAATGAATTCTTTGACCATGAAGTCCTAGTGTGCAAGGATGAGATGTTTTTTTGCAGCATAAATCAAATCACCTTTACGCTTGAAGGTTTTGCCCTTTCGAAGTTCATCACCAACAGTATCAAGCCCAGACTTCTTTCGAATATCATCCTCATATGTTGAACGAGTTTCAGATCCTCAGACCCCCAAAAATGGTAATTGGGGAACAATTGCTTGGGAAATGGGTTCATCAGCTCCCACATGCTCATTTACGACATTATCTTCAACCTCACAATCACTGTCCTCATCCAATTCATCGTCTGTTACCCTAGGGATGATGTCGTCCAAGGCATGATTAATCTCATTCAAGAGCTCATCACTCATGAGCCATTCATGACCTTTAGTTGGCTGCGATATGGGGTCACTGGTGCCCTGAACAGCGGAAGGACCTGAAGGGAGGTGATCGGCCGCATCAACAACATTCAACACTACATCGAATCCGACTGATTCTGAATAATAATGTCAGTAGGTGTCGATTTCCTAATAGTATGGCTATACACAAAAACTCCTTGTACATAATCATCATCCACGATAGACGTCGACGTAGGCTCTTCACCTGCTCCTCGTGGAATGCAATGTGAGAGTTTAATTTAATGATTGTTATTGTCCAAGTTGAGCTTCCAGTGGACTAGATTCAACAACTCATCATGAGTCATGGTCGACATTAATCCAAAACCACACACATAGTCTATTGAGGAATCACTAATAGAATCCTCCAAATGGAACATGCAATAAATCGACTCCATTTTGATCTAACACGTGGGAGACATTGGATTTATAAGTACATAAACAATAATCCAATACCACAAGAACAAAAAAAAAGAAAAAATGTTTATGTTATATCCAAAATCTAACGCTCTAAGAGAACACGTTTGTACCTAGGCCTTTGAGAAGCAAAGGACATAGTTCACCGTCGCATGACGCACGACGAGGGGGCAGAGGAGTCGGCGCACGAGGAGAGGGCTGTAGCCGACGTGAGAGTCACAGGGAGGGTCGTGCTAGGAGTGTTTGCGGGGAGTGTTTGACAGGCGAAAGTGACGAAATGCAACGATGTGAAAGTTTTAAGTTTCCAGGGATTAACGTAGGTATCATATAACCAACATGCGATATATGCATATTGCATAGACAGTATGGGACATGTATATCACATTCTGTAAATGTGATATATTTGTAGTATCGAAGTAAAATAAAACCTTCCTTTAGTATCACATTCCGTATATGCGATACCACTGTGGTACTCAAGTAAAAAAGGTTCTTTAGTACCAATGGATTTTTGTAATCCCAAGCTATTACTTAGGAATTTGCTTCCATATAAATACATGACTTGTATTTAGGCCCCTAAGGTTGAGCTTTTATCACATTTCTACAACTTTAACTAGTCTTACACATATAAAATGAAAAGATGATCACATATCAGATTTTTTGTCGGAAAGATTTCATTTTCCATCCTGGTACAAATAGTTGATTGTTCACCTTTTCTTTTAATATATAGAAATGTTATATAATTTATGTGCTATAATTTTAAGGAGGTGATTGGGTATAAGTTATAATCAAAGTCATGATTCATGTCAAGTTGTCAACATATATACATTGCAAAGTAAGTTAATCTTATGTAATGTTTGCTAATATTTATGTGTTTGCTTTGTTTATATAATAGTTATCTTAGTGATGTATGATTTTCGTTTCATGTCTTTTTAATGATATAATCATATATACTATGTGATAAAAGATTACTTAAAAATCCTTTCATACGTAGAGCTTTATTTTGTAATGAAGTTTTCTAAATTATACAATATTTTTGATCAAATTATATATATTTTAGGTGGAAAATTAGGCTTATGACTCACCTCGAAATTGGAAAACTATCGTGTTCTGCCTTTCATTTTTCAGAACGTGGGAAACAAGTCGTAAAAAACAGCAAAAAACACAGTGAAATGGTTAGAAATTTTGTGAATATTAGGCGATATTCGAGTTAAAATTTAATAAGGATTCACATTAGACTTATGTTTCAAAAACTTTCCCATACATCGATGATAACGGGTCATGCATGCGGTGGAATCTTGAGAAAAAATACGAGGCATGCTGATATGGGGTAAGATGGCAAAACAAATTTCAAACGAAACTTTGCCGATGATCCCCAAAGTTTAATCGTGGCGAAGGTGTTAATGAGTCCCACAAAGTCTGGAAGGGGAAAGGGCGTTGTCTCGTCTTTCGAGGGGCAGATGGCTTTGCATGGAGGCGCTTCGTGGGACTCGTCCCACCATGATGATTTCGTACGCCCCTTCGTTCTGCCCCTTGGTCTCTGTGCATGGATTCTTCGGTTATCGATTTGTCTGGTGACGTGGAGGGAAGACCCCCGGGGGTCACGGGGTCCATTCGCTTTTAGGCAAGGGCGCCGGATCTCGTGGTCCAGATTCTTCAGTCGGATCGCTATGCGGATCGGCCTTTCGGTGACCCTCCTGCAGGCTTTCTCTCGGATCTTTTGAGGGTGGGATTGTGGAGACGGATCCACAGCCTCGTGTCTCTTCCTCTTTCCTCTCCGGCCATGTGCTTGACTTGGCTCACTTGGTGGGGAGCGGGGGGGGGTGGGCTTCGTTGGTTCAGGCTTCCCCTCCCTTCCCGCCGGTCGTGGAGGGAGGGGCCGTGGATGGCTCGACTTTGGTCTCAAAGGGGGCCCGTCCTCGCCGACGCGGCCACTTGGTTCGCCGGCTCGGCCCGCGGTGTCTTTGATTGAGCTCGCGGAGGTTGCTGCTGATGAGAGGTACCTGAAAGGAGATCGGCTAAGAGGTACATGAGGAGGAACAAATCGCGTTTGCTGGCCAGCAAGACTCAGGGTTGCTCGACTTTGAAAGATGCGGTGGCATCGACAGCTGGGGTGGTCCGGTTCGGAGGGTGTTTGGAAGGTTCCTCATGAAAGTGTTGTCGTGGAATGTGCGAGGGTTGGGGGAGGCGGTTAAAAGGAGAACCCTGGGTGCGAGGTTCATTGAGTGGGGGTCCGATGTCATCATGCTACAGGAAAAAAAGCTCCAGGATGTGGGGGACGCTATTTGGAGGTCGTTTGGTGCGAGGGGCTTGGATGAAGTTAGGGCTCTGGACGCGGAGGGCTCGGCAGGCGGTATGCTCATTGCGTGGAGATCTGCGGTGTTTTCTTTCAGCTCGGTCATCAGTGGGAGGCATGCTATTTCTGTGATTTTATCGAGGGTGGATTCTTCGCTATCAATTGCTCTCTCTTGTGTTTACGGGCCGTGCTGTTATGTTAAGAGAAAGGAGCTGTGGGAGGATTTGCATCAGGCTGGTCAGCGAGTTGTAGGGATCCCTTGGCTGATTGGGGGGGGGGACTTCAATGTTACCCTGCATTTATCGGATAGGCCACGTTCCAGGGGGGGCAGGACCCTTGTTCGTCGGATTTTGCTGAGCTTGTTGACTCGTTGGCTCTGGAGGACTTTCGAGCGGGTGACATCGCTTACATGTGGCGGAACTCAAACTCCCGATCGTGCATTGACAGATTCTTGGCGTCTGCGGATCTTTTGGATGTCTTCCCTCTTTCTTTTGTGAGCTCCAGGCCTCGGTGCTTGTCGGACCACAATCCTATCTTGTGGGACACTGGTGATGTGTCTTCTCCAAGAGGTTTTTTCAGATATGAAAGGTGCTGGTTGTTGGAGGACGATTTCAAAAGCGTTGTTGCGGATATCCGGGGTCATGAGCAGCTCGGGGGCTCCGCGGTGGTGAGATTTGGTCGAAAGCTCGATTTGTTGCGCAAGAAATTGGCTATGTTTAAGAAGGAGTCGAGGGCGGCAAGGGTTGCGGTCAGGAGGGAGGCGGAGGAGGTGGTGAGCGCGTTGGGACACGCTGGAGGGGTAAGGGACCTTCGGCAGGAGGAGTTGGTTGCGCGGTCGGCCGCTCAACGGAAGGTGGCAGAGGAGGACTTGAAGCGGGTCACGGAGTGGCGCCAGCGATCGAGGGTGTCTTGGTTGAGGGAGGGGGATGCCAACACGACGTACTTCCATCGAGTGGCCAGTGGTAGGCGGCGCTCGAACTTCATCCGCTCAATCACGATTGATGGCAGGCGCGTGATGGGGGAGGAGGCTATGGGAAGGGCGATTTTGGAGTATTTCAAGGACTTCTCGGGAGGCGCGCCCCGAGGAAGTGGAGGTGGGCGGGGTTTGGGGCTCAGCTGCTTTCGCCTTCACTTTGTGAGGATCTGACGAGTAGGGTTTCACTGGAAGAAGTTAAAGCGACTGTGTGGGATCTTAACGTGGATGGTTCCCCGGGTCCTGACAGGTTCTCGGTGGCTTTCTATAAAGACTTCTTGGAGTTGGTGGGCCTGGAGGTTTTGGAGGTGATTAACGAATTCTGTGATGGTAATGTTGGCTTTGACAAAATTAATAGGTCTCTCATTGTTTTGCTGCCGAAGTCCACCTCGGCCGAGCGTATTGAGGATTTCCGCCCTATTGCCATATCGAATGCTCTCTATTTGATCGTGGCGAAGGTGTTTGCTCATAGGCTGGCCCCGGTGCTGGATGGAATTATCTCTCGATGCAGACGGCTTTTGTTCGTGGTAGGCAGATTGCTGACGTTACCGCTATGGCATCGGAGATGGTTGCGAAATGGGCCAGGGAGGGGACTCGTGGGGTGCTATGGAAAGTCGACTTTGCGAAGGCCTACGACTGCCTCGACTGGAGTTTCATTTGGTCGGTTCTGAGGAGGCGGGGTTTCCCGGAGATTTGGATTTCGCGGATGCGCCGCTGCGTCACTACGGCCTCCTTCTTGGTGATGGTGAATGAGCGCCTTGAGGGGAGCTCTTTCCAGCCTCGGAGGGGGTTCGGCAGGGTTGCCCTATTGCGCCTCTGCTTTTCGTGGTGGCGGCGGATGTTCTTGCTCGGATGGCTTGCCGGGTGATCGACTGTGGTCTCTCGAAGGGCTTTCTCCTGCGACGGGATGGTGATCCCTCGGCTTCAATTTGCCGATGACACGGTCTTTTTCATTGAGGGGGGCCTGAGGAGGTCTGCGCCATGGCGGCAACTCTGGAGGTGTTCAGTGAGTTGTCGTGCCTGTTCATGAATGCTGCCAAATCTAAGGTGGTTCCGTTTGGTCTGGATGAGGTGGAGGCGGCTGATTGCAGTGCGATTTTGGGTTCGCAGCCTGGTTCTTTGTCCTTTGATTACTTGGGAATGCCGCTGGACATGGGCAGGACGCGCTTGAGGGACTGGCCCAAGGTGGTGGAGAAGGCGGAGGTGAGGCTGGCTGGTTGGAGATCTGCTTTGCTATCGAAGGGTGGCCGCCTCGTCCTCCTCAAGGCGGTGCTTTCGTCTATCCTCGTTTATTTTTTATCCAACCGTCAGTTGCCTGTGGGGATTCGTTGTCGTCTTGAAAAGCTGATGCGGAGGTTTTTGTGGGGGTAAAAATGGGGAGTCGGCGGGTGGGTTGCATTTGGTGGGGTGGGATGAGGTGGTGAGGCGTAAGAGCGAGGGGGGCTTGGCATCCGGAGGTTGGACCATGTAAACGAAGCCCTCCTCTGTAAGTGGGTCAATAGAATATGGGGTCCGAATGAAGATTTCTGTTCTGTGGTCTTGCATAATATCCATGGTGTGGGTGGGTGGCTTCCGGGCTCGGGGGCTAGGCTTGGGCCTCAGACGCCTTTCTGGCGTGGCGTGCTGGGGGTTCTCTTCAAGTTCTCTTCACTCTTTGATCTGGTGCTTGGTGACGGTCGTTCTTTCAGGTTCTGGAAGGATATTTGGTCTGGGGAGGCACCTCTTTGTGAGAGGTTTCCTCGATTATTTGCTATGGCGGTTGATGGTAATGCTTCTGTGGCCTCTTGTTGGTATGGGGATGGTTGTCTCCCCCTCCTTCGTAACAACCTTTCGGATTAGCGGCTCCTCGATTTTCTCCTTCTCTTGGGCTCCATCGGTGGGGCTTGTCGGCCTACGGGTGGGAGGGATCACTGGGCCTGGAGGGGGGGGGGGGCTTTTCGACGAGGAAGGCTTATGTGGCGGTTTCCCCTTCTCCTCGGTTGGGGCTGGATGTGTTGGTGCGTGATTGCAGCTTTGTTTGGGGCCTTGAAGCTTCCTGAGAGGGTTGGTGTCTTCCTTTGGTTGTTTCGGAGGAAGAGATTGTTGACGAGGGATCGCTGCGCAAGACTGTTTGGCTCTGTCCCGGATGGGTGTGTTCTTTGCAACAATGGCGTGGAAACTTAGGAGCATCTCTTCTTCGCCTGCCCGGCGGTGATGTGTGTGTGGGAGGCAGCGGCTGAGGGTTGGGTCAACACCACAGATCTGGCCTCTTTTTGGGAATCAATGGTGATTAACAAGAGTAGGTACCGTAGAGAGCTCCTGCGTCCCGTGACGAGTGTTTGGGCAATCTGGCTTGGGCGGAATGAAGCTATCTTCGCGGGGCAGCGGTTTTACAAAGAGAACGTTCTGCTTCATTGTACCCGTTTAGTTGATGATTGGTTGTTGGTTTAGCTCCCTTTCTGATAGCGCGTAGGATGCCTTGTAAAGTTTTTTTCTTTTTTCTGTTTCTGTTCTTTTGTTAATAAAGCAGGGGCGAGCAACACCGAGTGTATCCCCCGAGTTTTTAGACTTCAAAAAAAAAAAATGCAGGTTAGTTAAAGTGCAGAGGAGTCTCTGTTGTTCTTTGTCATAAGAGAATTCCTTTAAAAATCAAAGGGAAGTATTACAAGAGACCTGCTATGCTGTATCTATGGATTGGAATGTTGGCCTGTGAACCATAGATATGTGCAGAGAATGACAATTACAAAAATGAAAATGCTACGATGGACAGAAAGATCAGATTCGGAATGATGCGATAAAAAGAAAAGTTGGAGTAGCTGCAAAAGTGGATAAGATGAGATAGAATCACTTAAGGTGGTTTGGCCATTTGCAAAGGAGATCGGGTGTGCACCCATTAGAAGATGCAAGATTTAAGATGTTGAGTATGTAAAGAGAGGGCGAGGAAAGCCTAAGAAGTGTTGGAAGGCGACTATTCTAAGGGATCTTAGTTATTTGGATCTAAGCCTAAGTGTTACTCAAAATAGATCCTAATGGAGGCAAAGAATCCATCTAGCTGACCCTACTTAATGTTGGACAAGGCTTTGTTGTTATTGTTGTGGTTGTGGTTGCATTGTTGGGTGATGTAGCCCTGATGTTGGAAAAGTGGGGGATGCTTGAGAGTGGTTTGACGATGGTATCTCTCTTGCTCTGTTATGACATATTAGGTTTGCATGACACATGGTCAGCTTGTGGATGCAATCTTTATGCCCGAATGACATTTGATTTGTAGGGCAAATGCGTTGCAGAAAGTATGCTCACACTTTTAGTTGGTGAGAAGGAAGTAAATTTGCCTGAGGGGTACCTGTGGAATCTTATTCCACAGGACCCCCAGGCGAACACATATTTTGTTAACTGCCCCAAGGAAGCGGTGACCTCAAGTCACGGCTTCCATAGAAGGAAGCCGTCACTTGAAGTCACGGCTTCCACTAAAGGAAGCCGTGACTTTCAGGTCACGACTTCCTCTGCTTCCAGAACATGCAAGTCCCCACCCATTGTGGTGGAGACTTGTCTAAATAGCACATTCCAAAAAATTGATTGTGGATGTTTTGTTTCAGCTTAAAATATAACATAAACACATACATAAAACAAAACACATATCCATTGATCCAAAGAAGAGATACATAGGACATAAGAATGTTTTCATTCCATATACTAGTGAATATACATTGTGATAGAAATAAGATCCACTAATTTACAAATACATTACCCTCGTTTCCTTCTACGAAACACTTTAAGTTTTGGTGGCCTCTCGTCAGATTCCTGCGGTAGCGCCTCAGGCTGCAGTTGGCTTGAGGGTATGATCTGGCTAGCTTCATCAATCTGTGAGTTCATAGATCCATCGAGGGGGCCCCACATCGTCCATATGAAGCACTGGGAGTGGAGAACATCGTGAAGGGCCGGCGTCAGAAGGACCCCTCTCCTTCACCGGGGCGGCTGGTGTAGATGGGCTAGTAGGGATGGCATGGTCCTGGAAAGGAGTCTCAAAATCGTCAATAGTAGATGCTCTGACTTGTCGCCTCGGACCACCTCTAGCTCCTGATCTTTCGCATCCTCGTCCATGTCCTCGTCCACGGGCCCTGCTGGTAGGAGTGGGTTCCTCGGAAACCCCTTCTTTATTTCTGGCAGCTTCCTCATCATCATCTGGCCCATCTCTGAATTGTCGCTCGATGGCTTCTAGTAGTCGCCGCTCAGAATCAACCGCCAAAAATGCCACACGTTCTGGATCATCCCTTGCTAGATGGATGTCTCCAAACCTCGATACCTGCAAAATAAAACATGTTCGAGTCATATTCCTTCTATGTTGAGAATGAAATGTTAATGTAATTATTACTCACAACAAAGTCCATCATGCACCCGTGTCTACCAATAAACCGTCGGGTGATACGGTTGTACCAACTCATGTATTCATCTATCACCCCATCTCCTCCTGGCACTATGGGTACCGTCTCCACAATGTAATCTCTCCTGCGCTCCCACATCCCCAAGAAGTTGGCGTGGAATTGGATCCAATCGACGTTGATCTTTCCTCGCAGATCTATCGAGTGGAGCTTTGGACATGTGTTGCATGGGCCTGGGATCCCCTGAACTGCTCCAAACTGTCGTAACACACGATCCGGAGTGTATAACTCAACCAAACAGAAATGAATCAGCGGTACTCGTGCGACATGAAGATCCGGTGCTTCCAAGCAGTACAGAGGAAGCATCTGTATCAACTCTGCGGTGTACGGCCTCCAAACAACCTGCAAAAATATGTAGAATTTTATTAGATATCTGGGGCAAATACATCTGAAGTTCAAATGTTTATACTCTTACCTGTGAAGCAGTCTGAAGGTCAAATGCATCTCGATATGGTCGCACCACATGTGTTGGTTCTGTAGCCATCAAACTGAGCTCGCCAACGGCATCCTAAGGGGCCTTCCCCCCAATCGGGCCTTCGATGAACAGTGGGGGCTATGTGAGGAAAATGTTCCCATGCCCATACCTGTAGTAGGACCAAAGGCCCACATATCTCTATTGCTTCTGCCTTGGATGCTATGCACAACTGTCTGTAAAGAAAAGCGAGGCAAGTAGATCCCCAAGAAAACTGCCCACAGATCTCCAAGTCTTCGAGCAAAGGAAGATAAATCAGGAAACCTCGTTGCCAGACTTGTCCGGAAAGACAACTCCGCCCAAGAGCTGTAGTATATATGCACGGGTGTGCTGCAGGATGGTGACCTCAACAGCAAACTCTGGAAGTATGGAGAAATGCTCAACAAGCCATGTCATGCGGATACGTGCACTATCAATATTTGGCTTCTTAGGCCTCACTCCAAGAAGTCTCTCGCATAGTCCTGGCCAACTAGGAGATGCTGTATACCCAATCACAGGATGCCCATCGATCTTCAATCCAAAAATGTAAGCCACGTCCTGCAAAGTGATCGTCATTTCTCCATGGCGCATGTGAAAGGTATGAGTCTCTGTGCACCATCTCTCCACCAGTGCAGTAATTAAATGCCAATCGAGTGATATGAAGTTCAGCTGCATCACTCCTGCAAAACCCGCAGCATAAACGTGCTCCACGATCCGTTCATCAATGGGGGCACGTCGCAGTATTCCCTCTTGTCGTCGACATCTCAACCATCTCGCCACCTATGGTAATTGGAAAAGGTAAATACGTCAGATAACAAAATAAGACGTTATGTTAAAAACTTACAGTATGGTTTTTTTTTGCACATACATCGCCCTGCCAAACAGCTCTAGATCTGTGGGAGCCCTGTAGATGTAAAACAGATCGATCAATGGGACCCGGCTCCATCTGCAACAATAAAAAAATTGAGTTTCAATTAATCACTAAATAATTAGAAACAATTTAAACAAGATACATGAATTTAAACAATTAAACAAATTAGTTTAAACAACCTTGGGTAGCACGATTTGGACATTTCCTCCTATTGTGGCTGCTCTCCCGACGTAACCCACATTTGTTCAAACTTGAAGGCCCGTGGCTACTATGTCGACGATTATGACCAATTTGACGACATGCCCCGTACTGTTGTTGGATAGTATCCTCACGCATGTCCATTTCATTATGAATCCGCTTTGATTTAGGCCGGCCCTTCGACCGAACTCTTGCTGGATTTGGGATTATTTTCTCCGTGGTGAATGTTTGCCATACCTCCCTATCGCCATAGAATACACCTTCGTAGATGTCTTGCTGGCACTGCCATGTATACCACGGACCCATATACTCGTCGACATCAACATTTAGATGTGCTAACACAGCGCATGCATGGGAGCAAGGGATTCTGTGAACCTGCCATTTTTGACATGTGCAAGACAAGTCACTAAGTAGGACTGAATGTTTCCGTCCGCCCTTTAAACCAAACTGTGTCATCCGTTTCCCTGTGATGACTTCATACAATTGTAGTGGAGCACCCCTGATTCGAGTGATTCGATGACTGTTGCTCCTATCCATCCATTTTTTCAGCATGTCAGCGGCGTGTTTGGTGAACCGGTCACCACGAGCAAGATGAGACATTGCCTCACTATGACGGTCGTAGAAATATTTAATGCCATTGTAGTACGTCTTCTGCACTAAAGCTGCCACTGGAAGTGATCTTGCATCTTTCAAAACAGCATTATAACTTTCAGAGAAGTTAGATGTCATGTACCCAAAACGATGTCCGCCATCAAATGCCAAGGTCCATTGATCACGAGGGCAATTGTGTGTGTCAAACCAGTACCATGCGTTCTCGTCCATTTCCTTCAACTTGTCCATGTAAGTGGTCCACTTTCTTTGAGTGTAAGCCCTCCCAACCCTCATCACCAGACTCTTCATCGTCTGATTCTTCAAGACATCATTGAAGTTACTAGCAACGTGACGTAGACAAAAACGCCAATACACATAGGCGGCTGAAATTGCACTTCTTGGCGTCGCATGGCAGATCGAATTCCTGGTGCACGATCAGATATAACACAAATTGGATCAATACGATCCCCAAAAATATGAAGCTGAACTCTCTTCAGAAACCAACACCAAATGTATTCGTCCTCCCCGTTCACGAAGGCAAACGCAAGAGGAAGGATGTGATTTGCTGCATCAACGCCACACGCAATCAGAACCTTCTGCTTGTACCTACCATACATATGAGTACCATCAATGCTAACAATAGGTCTGCAGTGTCTCTATGCACTGATACATGGACGAAATGCCCAGAAAGCCCACTTGAATACCTTCTCATATCCACCAATAGGTTCTCCACAGATACCGATCACGATTTCTAGAATTGATATCTCCAGCGCACGAAACAAGTACGACAACTCATTGCAGGAAGCCGCCCAATCACCGTATACTGTCTCTATTCCCTTTCTCCTAGCATCCCATATCCTCCGACGACTCACCATGTACCCGAACTCATCAGAAATAGATTGCTGTAGGTACGAAACCTTCACTGCTGGTGAAACCTTGATTTGATTCAGGAATTTCTGTGCCATGAAGTTGCAATCAAGTTGAGGATGGTCTTGGTTTGCTATGCGGTGCAAGCAGGTATGTGGTGCATCTAATTTTGAAATCACAAAGAGGCCATCAAGTGGGAGACGATGTCCACGTAACCGCTAAAGACAACCCCTGCTCGTCTCGCTACAATAAATAACCCATATATGACGATCAGATTCCAGCACCTCAAAATTGTAATGATGCTTGATGTGAAACAACTTGACCGAATAAATCAAGTCTTCTTTGCACTTGAAGATCATCCCATTTCTTAGCTCATCTGAACTTCCCATTCTAACATGAATTCCCATCACGTCATCACCATTACGGATGTAACCATCACCGCCTCGTGTGTTATAAAGGGAATGCAAGACTCAACCTGCACTGTCTCGTTCTCATCGTTCAACATTTCTCCATCATCATTTTCCATTTCATCATCAGTGTTCTGTGGGGTATCCTCCATCATACGATCTATTTCGGGATCGTGATCCTCCCCTATAGTGTACATAGGGTCATTCAGAGAGAGCCCCAAAGGTTGGGGAACAACATGTGCTCTTGGAGCCGTCGTAGCAGCTTGGCGTATACACATAGGATCTCTTGTACATACAAGGTCAGTAAATAGAACTGGTCTGTACGAGCTTCCCATCATCTCAACGTAGTTCAAAACATCGGCAATGTCACCATCATACTCCACATCAACCAAAAAAGTCTCATTATTCTCTGTCATCCTGTGAAACACACGTAACTCTGAACCATTGGTTAGGTCAAGACGAAATGATTTTGCAATCATCTCGACAATCCATTGAATGTCAAACCCATCCCAATTTTTATGGGTTTCACCCGACCACCCTCGTATCGGACTTCTTTGTCCACCTTACATATCTTTCCACCAACATGGCACAAGCACAACACTTCCATTGCTTCGACTATATTGAAAAACATGAGTAATTAAACTATGTGACTTACACAAAACCGAAAAAAATAAAATACACAATGCTAGGGTTCACTCACAGTGGGTGAGATGAAGCACCTCTAGAAGAGGAATGAGAGGACGTGGCGGCACGGGAGGGGGCGTGCACGCGTAGAGAGCGCCGGGGGTGGGGTGTAACGGCGGGGGGAGCTCGCAAATGGAGGAGGAGGGCGGGGGTCTGCCGCGGCTGGAGAAGAAGGGCGGAGGGTCGGGTTTGCTGTTCTGTGCGCGTGGGGGGGACGGGCGGGCCGGCTGTGGCTATATTCGACCCGAAGCCGTGACCTGAAGTCACGGCTTCCTTTAGTGGAAGCCGTGACTTCAAGTGACGGCTTCCTTTAGTGGAAGCCGTGACTTCAAGTGACGGCTTCCTTCTATGAAAGCAGTGACTTGAGGTCACGGCTTCCTTGGGGCAATTAACAAAATATATGTTCGCCTGGGGGTCCTGTGAAATAAGATTCCACAGATACCCCCTCAGGCGAATTTTTCTCTGGTGAGGAGACGACTAGTGAGTCAAAACAGGTGGGGTTGCACATTGACATGTCTTGTTTGTTTTGAGGGTATGACAATGATGACGTGAATTCCTTTTTTTCTAGTGCCTTTTTGTGAGCCATGTTAGGCATCTCCTCGTTAGACGACATGGTTTAATGCTTGATGGTTATCTGGGAGATTCATGGCTAGAAGAGCAAGGATGGCCATATCGATATCGGTATCGATATCAGTACCATGTCAATACGATACGATATATCGTCGATATATCGTCACCATATCGTCGATATCAAACCGAGATTGTGAAGAAAATAACTTCGGAAGGCCAAATATCAACCGTATCGACGATATTTGGTCACCCGTCGATACCGATATATCGTCAATATATCGCGATACAACCTTCCATGTAGAAGAGTGTCTGTGTGTGTGGTTGGGGCAGGGTGTTCATGAGACACTCAAACCGAAGCTATCCTTTTGACGGTTTTATAAAACCTGTGTTTGTGGGGGTGGGGACAGTGTGTATCCATCCATATTCCCTTCATCTTGCACGTTTTTTGTATTTGTGCAGATGTATGTTTGTATTGTTTATTTGCTAGTGAAGTTTGGATGAATACTGACCTCGTTTAGTCATCCTTTGGCTTGTCGAAAAAGAAATTGAAAGATTCTGTTAAAATTGCTTGCTTGAAATTTTCCTTCATGGTAGGTTAAGAGATGATACTTATAACTGTAACTCGCTGAAGAGATGATATAGAACCATGGCAGGTATATCTTTTTAATAAAATATAATTGGTTAGGTTGATTATTAGACGAATTTAGCCAAAAATTAAGATAAATTTTGTGATAATATGAATCTTTGACATTAAAAACGAATGTTATGTGTTTACATTTTTTTTGTAGAATCGAGAATGAAGGTTTTAGCCTGTGCTTGTTAGATCATGAAGCAATACTTGCACCTTATCTTGTCTCGTGATGTATCCCATTGATACGAACTTTTTCCTTTTTTTGTGGAGTGGAATACGGGGAATCTCCATGAATTGGTGCCAACTGCATTCCTTGATGTTTTCATAATATTCCTCTTTCCAAAGCGGAAGGGTGCTTGGTTGATCCATAATTTGTATTCCATATTTCTTCTCAAGAAAGGCTCCTCACTCTTGTTTTTTATACAAGTACAGTTTATTGCGGTTTTTCAACCTTTTTTATATATTGTAGGGAAACCAAAAGGTGAAATATGGGAAAGTTGGCTCACATGATAAAGAAGTCACAGCAAAAGACATAATCATCGCTACCGGATCTGTCCCCTTTGTTCCTAATGGCATCGAAATTGATGGCAAGTATCGAAATTTTGACTTGTATTTGTGTGTTTGTAATGGGTAGGTTCATGCATTGGAAACTGTTTTTAATATTGTCAAGAGTGATGGCTGAGTTGATTTGGTAATAAGATATTTTCCAATATTCGTGTAGTGTGCTGTACTTGCGTGTGTTTAATCCCATACCACCAATTCAGAGAAAGTTACACGTCCACGGCGGTGATGTTGAAACTTGATCAAGAATTTGACTCTAACTGGTTTTTTTAGGAACGTGACAGAGAAGGTTCTGAAGTTCCTACTTTGGTGATTGGATGTAGAATTTGGATTGTTGTATTAATTTGCTTTTAGCTGGATCCTTGATCAGTCATGAGCTTGATTTTTTGCAATTCTCTTTCCCAATTTGACAAATGTTTCGTTGTAAGTTTACTGGTTGGTGTATAATAATCGAACACCCTCATATTCTTAGTGGTAGGAGTATATATATTAAGAGAATATTCTATGTAGCAAGAGTATATGCTAAGAGAATATTTTATGTGGTAGGAGTATATGTTAAGAAAATATCCTATGTGGCAGGAATATTCTATGAGGCATTTATGTATTTTCTCCTTTGAGCTCTATAGGATTTTGTCCTATCTAAGGACCTCTAGACCTCTAGAATAAAACAAGCTTTTTATTCTTTCATTCTTGGGTAAATTACAATTCGGGTCCCCATCTATGAGTCCGATCCCAGAATGGGTCCCGATCTTTAAATTGTAGCGATTCGAGTCCCAAGTTCATTTAGGAAATGGAAATCAGAGTAGCGGTCCTACACTGGTGTTCTGACCTATATCCCTCCGCCACCGCTAGCCCCAAGTCCTCCCTAAGTAGGCGTCGGTTACCTGCGACGACTCCAAGCACCTGTAGCGCAGCCCGCGCCACCGCTCACTGCTCCAGACAGCCCAACACCACCCCAGGCGCTCGCCCACGCCATCCCAGGTGCCCTGCGCCTCCACTCGCGCCCTAGGCGCCCCCCTAGCGTTGCCAGACACCAGCCTAGACTTCCTGCTCGCCAACGCCGTCCCAGACGCCCCGAGCTGCTCCCCACGCATCAACTATCTCTCTCTCCTTTGCCGATCACCTAGGGTATCATCCCTTGATGCCGATTACCTAATCGATGCAATGCTAGGTCTCCGTGATACTTGAATAAGACTGTAAGAACTAACTAGGTCACTTTTTCTTGACTTACTTGACCACCATAGCATTTGCAGAGCCCAAGCCCATGTACCCAACTTCTTCTGTGATGGTACATGGCACTTCTATAAAGCTAAAAGGCTCTGAGAACTATGTACTATGGTCCAGATCCTTCAAGGTGTTTATCGGTGGTCAGCGAAAGAACTATGTTCTCACGAAAGATCCGTCCAAGGAGACAGACAAAGACTACGAGACCTGGCACATGGACAATTGCCAAGTGATTACTTGGATGACGAACAACGTCGATCCAAATATTGCATCAAATCTTCTTTACAAGGAGACAACTAAGGTTATGTGGGAGAGCCTTGAGAACACCTACTCTCAAAAGACAACTCAGTCCAGGCTCTCAGATATCTACACACAGATTTGGTTTGCAAATTAGGGAGATACATCCTTGGTCGAGCACTACAGGCTCCTCACACTCCTGTTTGAGGAATTTCTTATCTTTTAGCTTGCTTGTTGTGATAAGCAGATAGGAGAGCGCGCAGAATGGCAAATGTATCGTTTCTTGTCAGGATTACATCCGCGATACAAGACTGTGAAGGACCAATTTCTAACTGTTGCTGTGCTACCCAGTCTAGAGACTATATATGGTCGACTACAGTAACTTGATTCTCCCTCTCCTCAGTTATCTACGGAGACTACTGCACATTTTGCTAGAGGACATCCTAACTACCAAGGAGTACGCGGTCGTGACTTTGGCCGTGGTCGTGGCCGTGAGGCTGGACGAGGATGTTACTTCGGACATGGGCGTGGATGAGATCCTGCCACCGCCCGCTATCCAGCATGCACTCACTACGGACGTTGGAATAATCCATCTGAACGTTGTTGGGAAAAGTTTGGTATGCCTACTAATGTCAACAATGCCTATGAGGCTACCTCATAGGAAGGCCCATATGATAATACATATACCTCGCCATAACAACGTCTGGTGATAGTCAGACATCCTTCACTGCATCTGAGGATGCTCATCTACGTCAGCTTCTACAAATTTCTGCCAGTAACACTAGTACCTCTGCTCCTACTGTGAGTCTACCCACTACTTCAGGTACACTTGCCAATGTTGCCTCTGCATCTAGCCCTGCATGGATCATTGATTCTGGTGCCTCTACTCATTTGACGGGAGAAGTTATGCCAAGAACTTAACCGTCGTGTGATTTTTGATGAGTTCTGTTGTTATTTTCAGGACATCCGGACGAGACAGATTTTTGGTGGGGGACATAAGAACAGCCTATATTATTTTGATATTCCCTTTGATTCAGAGTTTGCTAGTGCTACATCTATTTCCGCTTATCCCTTTCTTTGACATCTTCGCCTCGTCATCCATCCGCCAAAGCTCTCTCTTTAATGTTCCCTGAGCTTTCTACGCTCAAGCCCTTTGAGTGCGAGGCATGTCAGTTCAGGATACATCATCGAGCGCCCTTCCCTGCTCGTTCTGAACCTCGCCGCAAAAAACCTTTCTCTTTAGTCCATTGTGATATTTGGGGACCCTATCCGATCCGTACTGAGTGGACATAAGTACTTTGCTGTATTTGTCGATGTCTACAATCGATCATCTCGGGTCTATCTGTTAAAAGAACGATAAGATATTAGCAACATTATTAAGCATTTCTTCCATTATGTCAAAAATATCTTTTCCGCTGGTGTTTAAATTTTTCACACAGTGAGTCTCCTTCGAAAAAGAGTGCTTCAGGTACGATGTCGACGTATTATATTAGCCTTTGTTAGTCATCCTCTCGAGACCTTGTTTTGCTAGCGAAGTCAAACGCTTAGCATTCTGATGAAGCTGATTTAGATCTTCCTGAACTGAAGAGCATCATGGTATGGAATTCAAGTCGTGCGGGGTAGAGGAATAGCTCATTGAGCTCATAGTTTAACTAATGATTTAGTAAAGTAACTATTGAACATTTGACTTAGACAACGGATGTCCCCTTTCCCTATGGTCTGTACGAGTGAACTTCTTTTGGGACTTCTTAAATGTAGTTCTTTTAACTCTAGCTCTCTCAAGTACATCTATCCCGTCCGCTCGCTACCTCTCTAATTCTCTCGCTACAATTATGTAGTTCCAGCTGTTAGCTCTTATTCTATCGGTTGAGCGCTTTGGAATTCACTCAACATGATCTAACCAACTTCTTTGCATCCCAGGGCACCATTCACCAAACAACTTGTCCATACATTTCGCAATAAAACGGGGTAGCCAAAAGGAAACATAGACACCTAAATATATCTCGATCCCTCCTCACTTAGATGAAAGTTCCCAAAACCTATTGGGGGGAGGATGTTTTAACTGCTGTCTGTCTTGTCAACATGGTTTTATCTCCATCCCTAAATGGATCCACCCCCTTCTATCTGCTCTACCCAACTGAGCTACCTTTTCCTCCACCCTTACGAATTTTTAGATGTGTTGCATTTGTTCATAACTTTAACACTACTGATAAACTCTCTCCTCGTGCTATTAAATGTGTTTTTCTTGGTTATTCTCGTACTCAAAAAGGTTACATGTGCTATGATCCAATTAGACGTCGCTATTATATATCTGCAGATGTAACCTTTTTTGAGCAGACTAGCTTCTTCACACAATCTGTTACCGATATTCTTCTTGATCTCCTACATCCACCCATTATCTATAAGAGAAAACAAAAATCCCAATCACCAGATGTTCTATTACCTATTTCTTTATTGCAGGATGATATACCTAATTCAAGTGTCCCCTCCACTGCTGTCCTGGATGTTCCTGAGGAGCTTCCCATTGCTCTACGCAGAACTAAGAGGCAGTGCACACTTCATCCCATGTCTCATTTCACTTCTACTGCTAGTTTATCAACCACTGACAGAAGATATACATATGCTCTCATGACCATTTCTATTCCAAGAGACCACCATAGTGTTTTGCAGGATTCAGGATGGCGAAAGGCCATGGATGACGAGATGGATGCCCTTATTTCTAGGGGAACATGTGATCCTAGTGCAACGTCCCAAAGGGACTAAACCTGTGGCATGTAAATGGGTCTTCACGACTAAAAAATCACCAGATGGGTCGATTGACAGGTCGAAAGCTCGTCTTGTGGCAAAGGGCTTCACACGGACATATGGAGTAGATTACTTTGAGACATTGTCACCGGTTGCGCGTATGGGGTCAATAAGGACTATCCTTTATGTGGCGGCTAATAAGGCATGACCTGTCTTTCAGTTAGATGTGAAAAATGCATTTCTATATGGCGATCTTGATGGGGAAGTATATATGATGTAACCTCCGAGTTATGAAGTCGATGGGGAGTGTGTATGTCGATTTCGCAAAGCAATATATGGCCTAAAGCAGAGTCTAAGGGCATGGTTCGATAGAAGTACTGCAAAGATCAGCACTCTTGGCTTCCAACGAGCAACCTCTGATTATTCTGTATTTTTCAGAAGACGAACATCTGGTACTTTTATTCTTGCACTTTACGTGGATGATATGATCATCACAGGTGATGATGATAAAGGGATACTAGAGACTAAGGCCTTCCTCGAGAAGGTATTTGTTACCAAGGATCTTTATCCACTACGATATTTCTTGGGCATAGAAGTACTACGCACTATAGAGGGTCTTCATCTTTCACAGAAAAAATACTATCTGAACATTCTTACGGAAGTCAGGTTACTTGGATGCAAGCCCACTGGTATTCCCGCAAATCCTAAGAAACACTTCACATCCTCTACTCCTATCTTCGAAGATGTTACTCGATATAGTAGCCTGGTTGGTAAACTTCTTTACCTTACTGTCACCAGACCAGATATTTCCTATGCAGTGAGCATCGCTAGTCAACACATGGAGCGACCTTGTTACAGTCATTGGCATGATGTTCTTCAGATTCTACGATACGTGAAGGAATCACCAGGTTGTGGCCTCTTCTTTGGGGCAAATGGGTACACCGATATTATTGCATATACTGATGCAGATTATGCAAGCTTACTAGAGGATTAGCGCTCCACCACAGGTTATGCTATGGAGGAAATCTTGTTACTTGGAGAAGCAAGAAGCAGACTGTTGTATCTAGATCCGGTGCAGAAGCAGAGTATTGGGTGATGGCTCGAGCTACTTGCGAGATCACGTGGCTATTAACTTTTCTACAAGAACTTGATATTATTGTCACTACTCCTATTCCACTGTATTGTGACAACAAATCTGCTACATATATTGCCACAAATCCGGTGTTCCATGAGCAAACCAAGCATATAGAGGTTGACTGCCATTCTGTTCGTGATGCTGTCAGGATTGGAAGGATAATTACTCCTTACATCAACACCGACCTTCAGCTTGCAGATGTCTTCACAAAAGTACTACCCAAGAAGCGACTCTCCTGGATTGTTTCCAAGTTGGGCATGACTGATAAATATGCTTCAACTTGAGGCGGAGTGTTAGGGGTATATATATTAAGAGAATATTCTATGTAGCAAGAGTATATATTAAGAGAATATTCTATGTGGTAGGAGTATATGTTAAGAGAATATCCTATGTGACCGGAATATTCTATGAGGCATTTATGTATTTTTTCCTTTGAGCTCTATAGGGTTTTGTCCTATATAAGGATTCCTAGACCTCTAGAATAAAACAAGCCTTTCTATTCTTTCATTTTTTTCCCACACTTAGCTTACATCAGCTGCCGCACACGTCATGCAGATGAAGTTTTTAAGTTTTCATTTGGTTTTGATATCTAGACTTATGTCTTGTTCTCGAAACTCCCTTTCCTTCTGCATGACTTTACGTATCTTGGACCTTAAAGCATCGTTTATTGTATGGATAAAATTATAGTTTCTAGTGTTGTTTTTTCTTATGTCACACTGTCTATCTTGAAGACTTAAATCTAAGAGTTGTGCGCATAGTGTATTTAGTATATCTAATATACTTTGTACAGGGAAGACTGTGTTTACCAGTGATCATGCTCTCAAGCTGGAATGGGTCCCCGAATGGATTGCAATTGTTGGAAGTGGATACATCGGGCTTGAATTTAGTGATGTCTACACAGCTCTTGGAAGCGAAGTATGAAATTACAATAATTTATCTTCTTTCTCACTTCATAAAAAGATAGGAAAATTTGTGCATGGCATCAACTGAGTTTACCTTCTGCACTTTGCAGGTAACCTTTATTGAAGCATTGGATCAACTTATGCCTGGCTTTGACCCAGAAATAGGAAAATTGGCTCAGAGAATATTGATAAACCCCAGAAATATAGATTATCAGACCGGTGTCTTCGCAAAGAGGGTTAGTATTCTGTCTTTGGATTGTTTAAGGTTATTTTATCGGATGATTATTGGCCACTGTAATCATCCTTCGTCATTTGCCTTTTCACAGATCACTCCAGCAAAGGATGGTAAGCCTGTCATTATCGAGCTTATAGATGCAAAGACAAAAGAACCGAAAGACACCCTTGAGGTAATTCCTAAATCTTTATGTAATGATTATTTCCATGCCATTTTTTATGACCCACATTTCTGAAAGACCATAGCACGATGCATAAATATCTGGCAGATTTTATAAAATATGCATTGCTATATTACAAGTTTAAGAAATGTCTTGCAATAAGGGAAAATATGAAGATGAATTTGCTCCTGCTATTCATTATCTGTGCATAATGTCCATTTGCATTTGTTTCAGAAAAAAAAGAAGAAGAAAAAACTGCATTTTTTCGTGTTCACCTGAGAAAAATGAAATTGCATTTATTTCATGGCATTCATGCTTGGAACAAACTGCTGTGTTTGCGCCAAAATATAGTCTTACCATTTGCTTTTAAAAACTCTTATCGTTGACAAATTTATTTATGACGAACATATCTGTGCTCATACGTATATTCATCAGAAGTTCATGAATTCAATAGGCAACTACTTTTTTTTTTTAAGTCCAAAAAAAGGGGGAGACACTCTTTGGTATTCACCCCAATATATTAAAGAAAGTGAGAAGAAAGCGAATGTACAAAGCAAGGAGAAAGAACTGAACAAAGAGGCAACATCGCCTCCAACAAGCCCAAAACAAAATGAAAAACAACGCCAAGTCCTAAACCGCGTCCCAGTCCTCCACCAGTCTTGCGCTTTGACTAATCACGTTCTCTTTGTAGAATCTTTGGCTTGAGAAGACGGCCTCATTACGCCCAAGCCAAATCGCCCAAAGTCTCGCCATTGACAGCAAAAGATTTTTTCTCGCCCTGTTCCTTTTACGAACCAAGGAGTCACAGAAGGCCTCCATGCCATCCGTATTCACTCAAGCCAAGCTAGGATCCTCCCACACCCCTCTTACCGTGGGGCATTAAAAGAATAAGTGCTCTAAAGATTCCACCGCTGAGACGCAGAGGCCACAGAGATTGGATACACTGGCCATCAACTTTGTGCAACGATCCCTCGTCAATAATCTTCTCCTGTGAAAGAGCCATAAGAAGAATCCAATAGGCAACTACATGCGCATTCATGTATACTCGGTCAGTTTTGGGGTGACATCAAAGGTTGTAGAGACCGATATTATTATATATTATATACCTTTTCATAATTTCTTATTGTTCTCTGGACTACTATGTATTTTACCCGTGAGGCCTCTCCCTATATAAGAGAGCCTAGGGTTCCCTTGAATAATAGATTGCTCATTTTTCCCAACATGGTATCAGAGCCAAAACCTTAGGCTCTTCCACCCGCCGCCCCCCCATTCTTCTTCTCTCTCGGCGCCGTCGGCCCGGTTCCGCCTCCCGCTCTCGCCCCCGCCCCTCGACCCCGCCACTGCCACCGCCCCTCGGCCACGCCACCGCCTCTCGGACCGGCCCCAGCCCCTCGACCCTGCCATCGCCTCCGGATTTGGCTGCCATCTCGCCGGCTTTGCCCTAGCCAGTGCCGCCCCCCCATTCTTCTTCTCTCTCGGCGCCGCCGGCCCGGTTCCGCCTCCCGCTCTCGCCCCCGCCCCTCGGCCCCGCCACTGCCTCTCGGACCAGCCCCTCGGCCCTACCACCGCCTCCGGATTTGGCCGCCATCTCACCGGCTTTGCCCTAGCCGGCGTCAGCCCCCCCCCTCCCCCCCTTATCGCTTCAGCCGTAGCCGCCTCCTTCGTCGTATACATGTATTTGGATGTGTAACGTCTACATACACACTCAAATCCTATGCAGTTCGTGTAGACACCTGTCTTTTTGTCTACAAACCCTAATACTTCATCTCCGGCTTTATGTCAGACTCCAAGGTTGATATGGCCTCCATAGGCACGTTCATAGGTCCCGCACCGATAGTGAAGATGGATGGGACGAATTATGAGCTCTGGGCAATGCAGTTCATGAGTCTCATGAAGTCAAACGGTAAGAAGCATATTCTTACCGAGGAAGAGCCGGCAAAGAAGACATGGATATATGCCTCGTGGGAGGCTGATGATTCGTATGACAAGGTTTGGTTGTCAGGCATACTGTCGATGGAGATTGCCAATGATGTCCTCCATCAGCCCACTGCCAAGGCAATGTGGGATATTCAGGCTGCAACGTATTCCCAAGTGCGGAATGAGACCAAGATGTTACAGCTTCAGCATGATATATTCACTATGAAGCAGAACTGCAGACCACTTCACTCCCTGTACACGTCCCTTAGAGGGATGCTTGAGAAGTTATACAGTACCATTCCACTCATAGCGACTCCTGAGCAGCATAATACATTTCGGAATGCCACCATGGAGGGCGTTCTACTTGCAGCTCTAGATCCTGAGTACGAGACCGCCTGCTCTCAAATTTTGGCCGATGCAGTTATTCCTCCAATGAAGGATGTTTACTGGAGGCTTAGTTGCATATCAGTTTCTTCCAGCTCATCTACTCCACCCCCATCGGCGATGTTAGTATCGCGTGGGAGAGGTGGTCAGTTTTCTGGTCGTGGACGTGGACCCCGTGGTAGGGGTAGTCGCTTTTGTCAGCCATGTTCGTACTATCACCGCACATGCCACTCAGAGGATACATACTACTCTAAGCATGGGTTCCTAGCATCGGCGTATGTAGCCGAACATGCTTTGCCCCAGTCAACATCCAATGCAGACAATCGTTTCGAGGAGCTTGTGGCACGTCTACGTGATATTATGCCACAATCATCTGTTGATTCTTCTGGTGAACTTTCAGATGTTGCTGCTACAGCTTTTGCCAGTTCCTCTGCTGCTGCTAGTACCTCAGGTAGTACTACTGCATTTACGTCTTGTCATGATATATCTGATTGGATTATAGATTCTGGTGCCACGCATCACCTCTGCCGAGATCGAGAGAGACTTGAGTCCTACAGGGACATTCCCCATGGCCGTTCAGTACAGATCGCAGATGGTACTATCCCCCCTTGTTGGACAGGGGGAGGTCTTCCTATCTCCTATGAGTCTACAGAATGTTTTACATGCTCCTCTGTTCTCCATGAATCTGTTGTCTATTAGTCAGATTACGAAGGATTTTCACTGTCGTGCTATATTTGACCCCTCTTCTCTTATTTTTTAGGACATACTAACGGGCAGGATGATTGGCTGTGGCTCTGAGCAGAATGGTCTGTATCGGCTGGTCCGGAATTCTTATGCTGACGTCTCTTCTCATTCCGCCAGACCAGTATCTCTGTACATCTGACATCTTCGCTTTGGTCATCTCCCGCTCCAGAAAATGCGACATCTTCTGCCTCAGATCTCTCCCAGGTCTTCCTTTCGCTGTGAAGCATGTCAGTTGGGAAAACATCATTGGTCTAGCTTTCCTAGTCGTCAGAATCGGAGCAGTAGCTCCCCGTTCGAGTTGTTTCACATTGATATTTGGGGTACGAGTCGCGTACCTGATCATCAGGGACACAAGTTCTATCTAGTTGTAGTGGATGATTTCTCTCGTGTATCTTGGGTCTTTCTTTTAAAGAATAAATCTGAAGCAGGAGATGTGATTAAAAATTTGATTAATGAAGTGCAGAATGTTTTTTTTCTAAGGTTAAATATGTTCGTACTGATAATGCTCTCGAATTCTGCACACGGTCTCTCTCTCAGTTTCTCTCATCGAAGGGCATTATTCACCAAAGTACTTGTGCTTACACATCTCAGCAGAATGGCGTGGCAGAAAGAAAGCACCGTCACCTTCTTGATATTACTCGAACTCTCCTTATTCAGAGTTGTGCTCCTATCTCTTTTTGGGGGGGATGCTGTTCTTACAACTTGCTACCTGGTCAATCGTATGCCGTCATCTGTCCTTGGTGAGAAAATTCCTCTTTCTATCATTTTTCTTGATAAGGAATTATTCTCACTTACTCCTCGTGTCTTTGGTACTGTTGCATTTGTTCATCTCCCGACTCCTGGACTTGACAAACTCTCTCCTAGAGCTGTCAAGTGTGTCTTTGTCGGTTACTCTCGGACTCAGAAGGGTTATCGTTGTTATGACCCCATCAACAAGAAATACTTTGTCAGTGCTGATGTCACGTTCTTTGAGTCTGTTATGTATTTTTCCCCTGCAGGTGACAGGCTGGTACCGTCCACTAACAACGATGATGTCCTGCTCCAGTTACCACGCCATCTTCACCACCAACACCTCCACCACCACCACCTCCACAACCTCCTATTTCACCTTTACCAAAATTCTATACGCGTCGGTCAGGTCCTGCTCAGGCTACACGTCAGACATCCATCACGCCTCAGGTATGTTCAGATGGCATTACTACTGACGGGTCAGATACGGTACATGTGCAAGATTCTTCTTTGCAGGAGGAGACTACACCATCCAGTACAGTGGACGATGACCTTGATATTCCTATTGCTATCACGAAGCAAAAGCGGACGCGTGCATCTTATCCCATTGCTTCACAGGTTTCTTTTCATCACGTCACATGCGACTTTCAGAGGTTTGCTGCAGCTTTGTCTTCCGTGGACATACCACGAACCTATCAGGAAGCTATGAAGATTGATTGCTGGCGAATGGCTATGGAAGACGAGATGCGTGCCTTACAGTCTCGTGGCACATGGAGCTTGGTCATTGCTCCTCCTGATGCATCCATTGTTAGCTGTAAATGGGTATTCACAGTTAAATACCACGCTAATGGCAGTCTTGATCGATACAAGGCACGGCTGGTCGCGCGAGGTTTCACACAAATCTATGGCGTGGACTATATGGATACATTTTCTCCGGTGGCTCGTCACTCTACTCTTCGCGTTCTCTTATCAGTTGCTGTGATACGTAAATGGACTATATATCAACTTGATGTCAAGAATGCCTTCTTGTATGTAGGTCTGCAGGAGGAAGTCTACATGCAGTAGCCACCAGGGTTCACTGCTGAGGGGGAGAAGCATATGGTGTGTAGACTTCACAAGGCAATTTATGGCCTCAAACAGAGCCCAAGGGCATGGTTCCAGAAGTTTTCCCATCTGATTGAACGACAGAGGTTCAAAAGATCGAATGTAAACCACTCGTTGTTTATTCAGAAGTCTTCTGCAGGTACGGTTGTCATCATGGTATATATTACTGATATTCTGGTTATAGGAGATGATGTTTAGGGAATAGAAAGGGCAAAAGCATTTCTAGGCCGCCAGTTCGTCAAGAAGGATCTTGAAACCATAAGATACTTTCTGGGGTTGGAATTTGCCAGGAATGCACAGGGTCTGGTGATGACCCAAAGGAAGTACATTACAGATTTGTCGACTGAAACATACATGGTTGGATGCAGACCATCGAGTATTCCCATGGATCCAAGAATGAAGCTGTATGATGATGACACTGCTGAAGTAGACAAGAGGAGATATAGAGAAATGGTGGGTAAGCTCCTTTATATTACCATAACTCGACCCGATATCGCCTTTGCAGTAAGCCGAGTGAGTCAATTTATGGAGCAACCAAGACAAGTTCATATGGATGCCATATACATGATACTGAGGTATCTAAAGTCTTCTCAAGGTTCAGGGTTGCTATTTCGAAAGGGAACAGATTTATCTATTTCAGTATGCGCAGATGGCGATTATGCAGGATGCCCTAAGGATCGAAAGTCGACCTCAGGATTTGCCGTCTTTGTTGGGAGCTCTCTGGTTTCTTGGAAAAGCAAGAAACAAACTGTTGTGGCAAGGTCCAGTGCTGAATCTGAATATAGGGTCATGGCGCAAGCAAACACGAAGATGATGTGGGTTCGATCTGTGCTAGAGGATTTACATGTAGCTGTACCTTTACCTATGCAGCTTCAGTGTGACTATCAGGCAGCATTGTTTATTGCCAACAATCCAGCATTCTATGAAAGAACAAAGCACATTGAAGTTGATTGCCACTACACTAGAGACTTGATCCAGAGAGGCTTGATATCTACATCTCACGTGAGCTCAAGGGATCAGACTGCTGACGTAATCACCAAGCCGTTGCTCAGAGGACCCTTCCAGAGATGTTCTTCCAAGCTGAGCATGATAGACATCTATGCTCCACCTTGAGGGGGAGTGTAGAGACCGATATTATTATATGTTATGTACCTTTTCATAATTTCTTATTGTTCTCTGGACTACTATGTATTTTACCCGTGAGGCCTCTCCCTATATAAGAGAGCCTAGGGTTCCCTTAAATAATAGATTGCTCATTTTTCCCGACAAAGGTCATTCACACTTTATCTTTTTTTGAAATGGTCATGCACAATTTATGTTGCCTTGTATTTTCAGAAGTGTGATAGAACCTACACATGATGTGGCTTAATTTTTATGATTTTTTATAGTGTTGGTTTCATGCTATCTTAAAGTGGGTGCTTATTACTCAGAAGGACATAGAGACTAGATGCGTGCAATACTTCCATAAACTTTTCATTGGGAAGGAAATAAAGAGATCACTTTAGGTGATCTAGCTAGTAGTGAAAGTTACTTGAATCGTGCAAGCTATAGATGAATACGAAGAAAGGAAGTAGATGAGGCTTTGAAGGTTATGAGACATGGAAAGGTGTAGGACCAGATGACATCCCTGTAGAAGTATGGAGAGTTTTAGGTTAGCGCGGTTTGACTTGGATTACGAATCTATTCAATGTTATTTGACGAAGCAAGAAAATGCCTGAAGATTGGAGGAGTATCGTGGTGCCTCTTTATAAGAATAAAGGAGACATTCAAAGTTGTTCAAATTACTGAGGTATCAAGCTAATGAGTCACATTATGAAAATTTGGGAATGTGTGATCGAAAGAAGGTTGAGGCAAGTTTCCAACGTAAAAGAAAAACCAATTCGGATTCATGCCAGGTCGCTCAACTATTGATGCCATCCATTTGCTAAGGAGAACAATGGAGAGTTATAGAGCTAAAAGGAAGAACTTCCATATGATCTTTATTGATTTGGAGGAGACTTATGATTTTGTTTCACGAGAGATATTTTGGAGAGTTTTGGAGAAGAGACAAGTACATGTACTATACTTTAACCTCATAAAGGACATGTATGATAGGGCTTTATCTTGTGTAAGGACCTTGTCTGGGAAGACTAACTATTTTGACATCAACAATGGTTTACATCACTGTTCAACTTTGAGTCCATTTCTTTTTACTTTGATTATGAACGAGTTGAAAAGTCACAATCAAGATGAGTTACTTTGGTGTATGTTATTTGTTGATGATATTGTGTTGATTGTCGAGATTAGAGATGGAGTAAATGAGACGCTTGAGCTCTGGAGACATGCATTGGAGACTAAGGTAGCGTTTGGCTATCCGGTTACCCTCCCCTTGGGGGAGTTTACCCCCCTTAACCCATATCCCCCTCTCTCCCCGTGGGCCCCACTCCTTTCTTAAAAAATTAAATAAATCAATTTTACATCATCAATCCTATCAAAAAATAATATATTATACCATTATATCATATAAAAATTATAAACTTCTCCACTTCTACTCAATTTTCCAAACTTCAATACAATCACATCACAATAACTACTCACTTTTTCAAACTTCAATACAATCTATCACCCCAAACTCACTTCTAACCCACCCCCAATTTAGCCCTCTATCCAAACACCGAAATCCAAAAACAGGTTACCCTTTACCAGTTTAACCCGCCTTAACCCGCCAACCAAACGCTCCCTAAAAGGATTTCGTATAAGTAGGACTAAGACGAGATATATGGAGTGCACCTTTGATGGAAGTAATGGTGAAGGAATCGGGGTGAAGATTTGTGACAATAACATTCAGAAGAGAGATTCTTTTAGATATCCGAGATCTATTTTGCAACATTATGGGGAAATTGATGGAGATGCTACTAATAGAATAAATGTAGGCTGGCTAAAGTGGAGAGAAACCTCGGCTGTTCTTTGTGATGAGAAAATTCCTTTAAAAATTAAAGGAAAGTTTTATAAAGAAGCCGTGAGACTTGCTATGCTTTATGAATCTGAATGTTGGCATGTGAATCATAAACATGTGCAGAGAATAGCTATAGCAGAAATGAAAATGCTGAGGTAGATGTGTGGACACAGTTAAAGATCGGATTCAGAATGATACAATAAGAAAGAAAGTTGGCGTAGCTCTGATCGAGGATAAGATGCGAGAAAATCGCTTAAGATGGTTTGATCATTTGCAAAGAAGATCAACAGATGCACCGGTTAGGAGATGCGAGTGTTGGGATATTGAGCCGGCTAAGAGAGGGCGAGGACGACCCAAGATGTGTTGGAGAGAGTCTATACGAAGGGATCTTAGTTTTTCGGATATAAGCTCGAGATTGACCCGAGATAGATCTGAATGGAGGTGAAGAATCCATGTAGCCGACACTATTTAATTGTGTGAAAAGGTGGTGTTGTTGTTGTTGTAAAAGTTTAGATCTTTGAATACAATACAAGTATCAAAACATATTTTATAAACTTATGTAGTTGCCATCATCCATCTCAAAATCATGGATTTAATTGTGAGATATATTATGAAAATATCATGAATAGATTAGTTGATTTATCACATCGATGGGATATTGTTTATTGACATGACTTGTAAATCTTCTGCAGTTGTCATATTGTGATATATTGGCAGATGATATCGCCGAAATACAAGAAGTGAAACACATTTTCCCCCATTTCGATTGATATTGTCAATATTAGATATCATAAACAACAAGAGGAGTGCATATTCATTCGAGGTGGTTAGTATTGTCATCTATTATATTTGTGAGGGAGTATTTTTTTTACTGCAAGCTGAAGGGAAGTTGCGATGAAGGGAAGTTGCGATCAGAAGGAAAGTTGGTGTAACTTCGATAGAGGATAAGATGCGAGAAACCCGCTTAAGATGGTTTGGTCATTTGCGAAGGAGGTTGGGATGCACTATTTAGAAGATGCGAGACTTGGGATGTTTGACCGGCTGAGAGCGGGTGAGGAAGGCCCAAGAGATGTTGGAATGAGACTATTTGAAGGGATCTTAGTAGTTTGTATTTAAGCCCGAGGATGACCCAAAATGGACCTGAATGGAGGTAAAAAATCCATGTAGCCAACTCCACTTAATTGTGGGAAAAAACCGTTGTTGTTGCAAGTCGAACATTTCTTGCTGTAGCTTGAGGAGTCTTGAAAATAATGAAGGGTTGAAATTTTTTGCGGTAGTGTAAGATCTAATACATACCTTCCATGTGTTTAGTCCTACATTGTATAGTAGTGAGACTTGGGTGTATTAGTGGGGCTTTATAAAAAGTCCAGGCCTCTTGTATTCCTCGAGAAGATTATTACGAAGATCTGACTCCACTGGGTCCCATCTTCAGCGGGGTTGGACGATCATTCTGATAATTGCACCACATAAATCACGTTTGTTTTTGCTGGATTGCTGCACTTATTTTATATTTTCACGTGCATGTACTGCTTGGGAGCATGTTGACGTGGCTTGGATTTCAAAGGGGAGGAAATGTATGGATTATGCCCGAAAATTATTTTTGGAGGTGTGCAACCAGTTGCGTTTATTAGAAGAATCACACAGACAGACACCATGAGAGAGGAGTACAAACAGGAGCTGTTGAGGGGTGGAGAAGGGGATTGGTAGGTGGATGAGAAAAAAACCAAGGAGAGGGAGCGATAAGAGCCATTGGCTATTGACACCTCGTAATTTAGTATACTAGGATGTTACCCGCGCTTCGCGGCGGAACAGAGTTACTAAAATGAGGGGGAAATATTAAATTGTAATTTTTCATTTTAACAATACATGGGAGTAATCAATGAAGAGATTAATTGACATTAAAGGGTGGATAGGAAGACATAGAAATCATTTTGAAATAACAAAAACAAATTGTTCTTAAAAATATGAAATTATGGTGTTGATTATGCAGAAGCAGCATAAACAACTATGAATATGCATTGATGCAATAAAATATGATATGTAAAATACATTACTACTATGAGATATGAAATGCAATTGTCAATTGTTCCGAAGAAAGATGAGCATGGCATCCATTGTAGAAGTTTGACAATATAAAAATATCGGCCACATGTATGGTGTAACACTTCAGATATTACAAAAATTATTAATCAAATATTAGATATGGTGAATATATATAAGGAGAAACTTATAATAGTATTTGTTCTTAATTAGTACTATAGAGCAACTACGTTTTCCTTATAGACCTGGATTTATTGCCCATTATTTGAACTACGCGTAGATGTTGATGTTGTAGATTGTGGTTCAATTCTGAAATATTTGGAAGAATGATGATTCAAAAAGTGACGCTCAAACATGGACATTTTATAGGTAGTGATATTTTAGTTGTAGTATAATTTTCTCTTTTACGGATGTTATTAACTTTGCGAACATCTTAATTAATATAATATCTAGAAGAAACAGTGGAGCATAGTATAGGTTGAGCTGTAACATGAACCAAACAAATAAATAACGTTGAAAAATAATTTAAAATAAAATGTATATACCATTGTGATACTTCACTTTTCACTATTAATCCAGTGAAGATAATAATTAGTTTTTCCCTTTTCTTAAAAAGAAAATTGATAGGGAAGGATGCAGCTACTTTACCTCACAAAGTAATAGACATTTGTTTACCATTATTCTTATTCAAACATTGATAAGCATGTATTAAATTCAATATGTACAAAGAAAAACGGATATAAAAGTATCGTAAAATTTAAAGCATGTAGTTTAACCTTGTATCCTGAATCTGTATATTTCCTTTTGCTGGGATCCATTTTCATAATAAACTATTATGAAAATGCTTTTTTGAAATCGAAGAACTAACATCTGAAAGAGTTGTATACTATTAGTAATGACAATAATTAGTTTTATTATATATCATAAAAATACCGATTACATATGTGTTGCTAAAGATTGGCGATGCCAAAGCTTCAAAATCAACAAAGAAAATTTTGTAGCGGGAGATCATGTATTGATCTCCATATGACGAATAATATACATTGCTTCAATAAATATTATCAACAATTCATTGGGAACAACTTTGAAGGATGGTTTGTTCATGGAAATCATACAATTTATGATAGTATATATTTCTCCTTCATGTAAACTATGTCAAAAAAGAATGCCATCATTTAGTTTTATGAGACCTTCTATTGCAATTCCCTAAATAAAATAAAATAAAATATATGTTGTTAGAAATGGATATCAAAAACTATAACTTAAAGATAGATTGATGTTAAAAATATATCTAATATAATAGTATCATCGATTGCGTAAATTGAAAAGTAATTACTAAATGTGTGCATGTAAGTTCTTACCTTTTCATCCATTGTAAGGAAACCAACAGATGTTAGTTCATTTTCACAATGTAGACCTGAAGAATCCATGTGTATAATTCTGACCGTGATTGTGCACAAATCCTCCGATAAGACTAAATTAGATAGATAACAATAATTCATTGGATAAAAGTACCTATTTTTTTTAAAAAAGGATTTTTTAGACATATTTTATTAAAGTGACAAACATACATGCTAAATTTAACGAAAATAGGAGCATACTCTTCAGGATATTTTGTAACTAATTATATAAAGATAATCATATGTAAATATATCATAAATAAATAAAGCGCTATGCAAATATAAATATACCAACACACCTACAACCAATCTCCAACATGAATATTAGCAAATAGAAAGAAAGCAAGATCAAAAAATATCACACGATATAAAAGATATTTACTATTTTTCCTGCATAAATTAGCACACAAAGACAATGTGTAAAAATTGGCTAGTAAAATTTTTGATGGAATATATATTTCTTTTGCAAATTTTTTACTGCATGAGCAAAAAAATTAATAATGAACAGTTTGCCATATAATCGACAAAAAAACAACCAACAAACTAACATGAGCAGAGCAAACAATTTCTCATTTTATTAATATATAAGAAAAAAGAAAATGCAAGCGTTAAGATTAAAAATAAAAAAAATCGAGTTCCAAGAATTAAAGTAAGAAAAAATGGCTTAATTTAATCGTACTGTGAAACGAATAAATAATTTGATGACATCTTGCTAACTATATACTCAACAATTCTGCAGTAGATATGACAACACATTTTCAAATTATGAACAAAATAACAGTACAACATATAGCACACATTCTATAGCAAGTAGGAAAACGGAGACACAAAAGGAATAAAATGCAGAGTTTTAAAGTATATTATGGAATTAATCTACATGAATATTGTAATTATTCTACATGAATATTGTAATATTCATTCACGACGATGATTTAATCATATCATTAATAACAAATATTCCAGTGAATCAAACAACAATAAACCTAACCATATCATTTATATCGGCAATACATTACAATTTAATTTGAATAAAGCTATATTTATCTATAAGAATAGGGTAATAAAGTCCATCAACTCGAGACCTCATCACCCCTCCCTTGTCCCCACCAAAGACTGTTTTGAGATATAAAAAATGAACAGTAAAGGAAAAGAAGCAACATCCTATTACGCTAAATCACAATGAAACTAACATACAAGTCACCATACATAAGATGTAATAAATAGACCAAGAAGAAAATTTCGATGAACATACCTAATTGAACAACAGTAGCAGAGTTATATCTGCCACTTTTTTCTTGATCTAAAAGTCGCTTGAAAGTTTGACAAATAACTGAAGAATTAAATTCATATGGATATACCCAGGGAAAAGTGATGTGAAATTTAAATCAAAGAATTTTTTTCCCATTTGGAGAACCTGCACATCATGAATAAATTATGATGAGTATATCGTATTGAACAGTAGTGCCTTAAGACAACGTGTCTCCCCGAGCGTCACTGACAGAGAAAAATACTCTTGAAATAAAGAACCCCTGAATCTTTGATAAAACGATGAAGATAGAAGTGCAATGAACATATCTGATGGAGGAATGGTTGTAGATGTAAATTAGATTTACGATGTCTCCCAGAAGGAAACTATATGGGAGCATGCGAGACAAATGGCAATAGAACATGTGCGCACAATAGAGAGTTCCTCAGGCACATGCGAGATATATGGTGAATATCATGAACAATCACACATATCCAGAAGGGCTTTGAGGGGGAAAAGGGAGTTTTGTCATGAGAAAGATATAGCTTAAGTATAGGTATTCGTACTACCAATGGCAAGCCATAGTAATGTGAAGAAAAAAAGGAGCAAACGTAGCAGTCAAATAGGTAGATACCTCCACCATAGATAAGAAATTTTACCATTTCAGATATCATTGTTACCATCTGTAATAAGAGAATGTTACAGTAGAGTTTTTTTAAAAAATTAGAAATAATCAGCACCTTTTGCCTTTGTTAATATATATTGATATGACAAAAAAGAAATTATATGAATTCTCGTAGTGCTTTCAACTAATCACCCAAAGCGATAAAATAATTCCAATGGTAACAGCAAGACACAAATACTACAGCTAACAATCACTAAAAGGGGTGACAAATAAAATGCTAACATACAAAATGATAATTCAGACTATCAAGCAAATCAAAAACAACATTAATTACCTACGTAATCAACAAAGTAAGAAGTATAAAAGCATCAAGCAAGCAACAAATCACCAGGAGAACTATATCATATGAACAAAGCTTAGAATTATATCATGAAGTTACAACGTCAGTAGAGATTGATCTTAACATACAGAGAGCCAAATAATTTAATAGCAAGAGAAAAATCTCACCGTCAGCAGCAAAACAAATCCTAGACAAAAAAGCACTTTGTCATAAATCACCTATAAAAATAAATGATAAAACGAACTAAAAACAACATGCTCCCTATGTAATCGACTAAGCAATCAACAGCGCTGTGTGATAGAACCATGAAATACAAAGCACAAAAAATAAGGTCCTTACATACCTTTTGATAATACTTAGAAGAACAAATAATAACCAGTTTGACCTGAATTACGCATAATAAACAAAGAAAAGTCTGCTATTTGAATAATAATCAGTTTCACTGTGTAATGAACGAAGAAATAGACAACCAACAAACCTACGGGGAAGAGATTTAAAATCCTTATCTTATGAATCAAAAAATAACAGTGAACTGCTTCTATCTGACGGAGATACAAAGACGAATGCAAGACAACAGACAAACTCTCAAGATAAACACATGGCAAGGCAGACGAAGCCTTCCAATACGTGGCATCAAAGTCCGGCCAAGATGGCCACCGAAAGAGTGGTATGAAGTTTCACCAAACGGAACCCTCGAGGGCAAGGAAACCCTATACGACGTACGCGTGGAATACGAAGTACCCAAAGGTGAGGGCGAGAAATCCCGAAGCAATGCTTCTCCTACAGCATACCACGTGGCAGATAATGGAAGAAAAACCGGGCTTTATATAAGGTATATAGATATCTAGCATCAAAGTCAACTTTTGAAAAGAGTTTTATGTAGTGGTTACATGCTATGCCTTGCTACGGTGTCCTGACCTCCCGTTTCCCCCGGTCTTTCACCTGATGCATCTCTACGAACCAATACATTCCTTGGTAAAAAAACAGAAAAATAATATACAACGCCATAAACACTACTCATTAAATCAATTAAAAAATAGTCTGCAATCATGTTATACATTTTCGTCAGTTTTATACCTGGGTCCATATATATTGGGAGTCCCTTTATAAATGTCTCGCTCCAAGATTTTGTTTTTTTTTCATGTCGTCCGTAATCAGTCGCCACACAAGGATGGAACCAAATAATGCATGGTCCTTGTTAATCCTTTTGTTCACATGATTATATCTTTGGGATTGTTATCTGCTTCATAACAAATACACAATGGGTTCAAATGAAGGCTGCTAGAGATTAATACACAGTTTCACTTTCTGAATTTATAGGGCATTCACTTTTTTAGTTCTAAAATTCTAGATGGTTTTATATTTCAAATTAATTTCCCCCCATGTCTCTTGCTGGAACAGTTTTGTAAGCTGCTGGTTCTTCAAAGGAAAGACATGGCTAATCATTTAATCATATGGGCATGCCTCTGAATCATTGCACCATCTACAGGTTGATGCGGCACTCATTGCAACTGGAAGGGCTCCATTCACTAAAGGGCTGGGTTTGGAGAATGTGCGTGCTCCATTCATCCAATTTGAAGCCAATAACAGAAACTGTTCTTTTTTTTGTTTCTTTTTTATCAAGATGAAACTAGGAAACTGCATTTTTATCGTATGCTTTTCCAGATTAACGTTGTCACGCAAAGAGGATTTGTTCCTGTTGATGAACGTATGCAAGTGGTTGATGCCAATGGCAATTTGGTAAGTTGCAACTTTCTCCATGTTCTTGTTACTGTGAAGCCTCTATGGAGCATGCCCTTTCACTTTTATTTGAACTTTTCAAATTGATCAATGCTGCTAGAAGGCACTGTATTATCTTATGACTAGGTCTAATATGTTAGTCTAGTATTTTATGTTTTCATGATTTTGAGTGCCAGGTTCCTCATGTATATTGCATCGGTGATGCTAATGGAAAAATGATGCTTGCTCATGCTGCTAGCGCTCAGGGGATATCAGGTAATTAAGATCGTTAACAGTGTTTCTACTTGAAAACCCCCCTTCAATGTTAGTTAATTACTTTTACTGGCTTTTTTTAGTAAAAAAGTGGGAAACATTCAGAGGTGTCTGCCCCCCAAAATTTTTACTGGTATTAATTGATTGCTGACTTTATTCGGTCTTTTCAATAGTGGTTGAAAAAGTATGTGGGAAGGATAACATCTTAAACCATTTGAGCATCCCAGCAGCTTGCTTCACTCATCCCGAAATCAGTTTTGTTGGCCTCACTGAGGTAAGATAATATTTTTCTGTAAGAAACTAATATTTGTATTATTTTGCATTATCAACAATTTAAAAATGTCAAAATAGGTGATCTATTTCTCAAGTTCATTTAACCTGTTTACTTTTGGGATTGATAGTTTGAGTCATTATGTTGAGTATTCACTTTACATCAGTTATCTCTAGTTCTTTACCTGTTACTGAGATATGTAAGCTTGTAGTTTTACCAGGCAGAGAATATGCAATTTATGAAAAATCAATTATCCTGAGATACTTCTATGTACATATTTTACAAGTATGCACGCTGGAACTTTTAGTTGTCTTTATCTGAATCCGCTCCCAAGGATATTCCTTTTTTAGTTTTCTTGTGTTCGTGCACCCTTTAAGCAGCAGTTTCAGTCCACAATAGAAAATGAATCTAAGGATCTGTAAGATTTGCACTCTCATTCGTAAACATGTCCCTCTATTGCCCTATTCTAGAAATAAGAGAATTTTAACTTCATCACCAGCATATTACTTAATGTGGTTGATTATATTTTTTTCGTCCTGATCATATATAATCAGTGTATACCCTATTTGATTTTGACTATCAAAAATCATTGATTAGTTTAATCATTTCTATAAAATTGAAAGTTTTCTCATAACCTACTATGGAATAAGTCATAGTGTCATACTACGAACTTTTAAATTATGATCAACCTTATCCAATTTTTAACAGGTGATTCGAGGCTAACATGTATAAATCATACCTATCCTTGTACATGTGAAAGAATGCTTTTAGCATATAATATTTTTTTTGTTAATATTTTTACAGCCTCAAGCCAGGGAAAAAGCAGAAAAGGAGGGTTTCGAAATTAGTATAGCGAAGACAAGCTTCAAAGCAAATACCAAGGCTTTAGCTGAAAATGAAGGGGAGGGCCTAGCAAAGGTGAGTAATGATTTTCTTAATGTAATTTTAACCGTTGTGTCCTGAGTTTTTCCAATAACACTCGTGCCCCAAACTTTTCTGAAATTATGCTTGTGCCCCTATATTCTTACAAACTTCAGTATAATACAGGGGAACAAGTGCAACAACAGAAGGCATTATTGTGATTTTTTGTAAGAATATAGGGGCACAAGTGTAATCCTAAAAATTTTAGGGGCGTAAATTTTATTGGAAAAACTCGGAAGGCTAGAAGTGTAAAGATCCCTTTCTTAATTAAAGCTTCTCCCTCTTCTCTGCAGTTGATATATAGACCTGATACTGGAGAGATACTCGGGGTTCACATTCTAGGGTTGCATGCTGCAGATCTGATTCATGAGGCGTCTAATGCTGTAGCTTTGGGAACACGGGTTCAGGTATCAAGAACATATTCTGTACTTGAAGTATGTGTTAAACTACTTTACCTGGAGTTCATTTCCCTCCGTTTTTCTTCTTTTTGTGAAATAATTATACTATAGGTCTCTTGCTTGGTACTTTCATTTCTGAGAATGAGAAGTGCCTTGAAGGACTCATATGGAAAGTCCAGTGCATTCACTTTCATTGAAGTATGGAATATGAAGAACTGAATTACCGTTTGGATGTATTGCAATGCTGGTATATTGTTGATAGAATAACCCTATTATCTAAGAATGTGAAAGCTAGGAATGTGTTATGTTGTGAATGTCAAACATGGAAAGACAAACAATCATGCACACACATACCTATAAAGTCCACCTGTAACTTGCATCTTAGGGCGCTGGTAGATCACTCTTCACTATATGGAAAATAGGGGGTTACAAAGGACTATTGTGATAGTCCTTATCTTAGGTTTTAGGGAGTTTTCAACCTCTCCTTTACACACTGATGTTGATATGTAATCTCTACTAAAAACCATCCTAACAAAAACTGGATCGATCAACCCATGTAGGTTATGGAACGAATGCCCTTGGGAAATTAGAATTGCACCATTATAGCAGCTGAGCTGTCCTATCTCCTATATGCCACCTTTTATCATTGGGCATACTTGTGACAAGTTTTTGTTGGAGAGTATCCCCACATCCAAGTCTGCGGAAAGTGTGTTAGTAACAAGAAGCTATGCCAGGGTTATCACCGTCTAAAGGTGATACACCCTCTTATGTTAAAAAAACAAAAATGCTTATCCATTCACCTCACTGAAAATTTGAGGTAGACACTTGAGCCACACTGATCTAATTACATTTTTATCATCTACATGTGCATGAATGTGTCTGCATAGCTGGACTGAATAAGGTGGCAGGTGAGAGTATATGTCTAGAGAGCAGTCCCTCTTGACATGTGGAAATGGAGACGTGGTTAGGAACTTGTGTTTGGGCGTCTTTGGAGCCAATTGGTTTTGGGCTGAATGCTCTCAACTTAGAATTATTCAGCAAGAATCAAGAGCATAAGATACTACTTGTCCATAATGGCCCCACAAGTATGGATATTTATCTTCCTCAATCTAATAAGTTTTTACTCTAGTATATACATAAACACACAAAAAATATAATACAACCCCCCAAAAAGAAACAACATAGAAATGTGCTTGCATTAACTCCTGCCGTATTGAGAAATTGTGTGGGTGTAAAAAGATGACTCACATTTCAGAGTATTATAACCATGTTTGGATTAATTAATATCTACTATTTTTTGTTTATTTGAGTCCTCTTCTTTCGTTTAAAGATTGAAGTGCCAACTTACGCTTAACCTTCATTCTACCTTATGTCTGAGGATCCAATTTTTTGTCCCTTTTATTTCTTTAGGATGTCATATGTGTCAGCAGTTTCATCAAAGCATATATCAGAAAATAACGTTAACAACTGCCAGGAATGCATACAAGGTTATATTATGCTTAGAAATGTTTTCAGCATGGAAACATTCCTGCTTGAAAAGAAGGCCATTTCGAGAGACCCAAATTGCACAGAGGATAGCCATGTGTAGGAAGCAGCCACCCACTGCAATTGTACATGCAGAATTCACGGACCCTCAAGAGTTACTGCGGAAGCGGAATCCGGCCACTCGAAAAACATCAAATCTCAGACCTCCCTTGGTGTTGGGCATGAGTAGAGCAAGCATCTGCCATCCTCTGCAGAACCTGAAAATCTAGGGCAAGAGCTATCCATGCAATGAAGAATCTTGGTTTGATGACACTCAATAAGAAACGTTCCCCTTCTTAGTAATCACAAGAACACCTTTACTCAATGGTAGGTTTGATTACTAAATGATTTTGAGGTCGTTTTATGGAATTGTAGCAGCTGTCCTCTGTGTTGATGTGATTATTGTATAGGCCTTTTTCACTGTGGAAGTACCCTACTCCAGTTCCAGCAATCATGTCATGTGAATGATAAAAAACTGAGTTCCTCAGCAAGGACAGAAACTCCGACACTCGTTGATCTGAGAATGATAAGAAAGAGGGTGCCGAAGTGTAGTTTTATCTGTCATCAGCCAAAGTTATGCCATGATTTTCCGTCAAGGCAAAGAGATGCGGAAACCACTTGCAGCATCCTTGGAAGACTAGTTATCCTCATGGATTTGGAAGGAATTTCCATTACCCACAATGAGGGTCATAGACATCATGACATTTGGAAGAATGCGATTAACCTTGTACTAGAAATTGGAAGTTGATCTGTATCATTTTCAATGATATTTTAAGTAAGCCCATCTTATAAATCATGCATAACAATCGATAAATATAGCACCATCCTTCTCATAAACTCTCATGATCCATTTTGATTTTGATAACATGGGTTCATTTATTTCTTTAAGATGAAGAACACCCAAACAACCATTTGTTATGGGCATCATCACTGACTATTAATCAACAAAGGGGATACCATGATCATTCTATGCAGCAGATGATGGGAAGAAATGTCTCATCAATATTCACAATCAAGCACATATTCTTAGCAGTGAAGAAATATGATTGGCTGACAAAACCAATTTAAGGAGAACCAAACTCCCCAAGACATGATGTCTTCCAACTAGCCATCCACACTCTATCTTCTTGATTAAAGCGACCCGATTCATCTATCGTAATCGCTTATAAGTGAAGGGCAGCCCCAAGTACTCTAACAGTAAGTTTACTTACGCATTAAGAGAGCCACATCACACTCCTCTCTCTGCTCCCTTGTTAATCCAAAATGTATCCCTTGTTAATCCAAAATGTATAGACATGTTTGTCTATTGATTCTCAAATTAGAAACATCGAAAAAATATCTAGAGCTATTGACATAGAAATTGCCTCTACCACACTGTCTTATATGAATGGACCATGTCATTGACATATTGAAGCGACATAATAGATATACCATCCTGGTTATAGTTGGAGGTAGATCCCTTCCTTGACAATGCAACTCGTCAAAATTGACAACACGTCTATTATGAGCATAAAAAAGAGAGGTGCAAGGAGACATCCTTGTCTTACCCCATTCGTGGTTGTAAGAAACCATCTGATACTTTGCCATCAACCAAAAAGAAATAAGACAACGTCGTGATGCATCTATCCACTCATGCCACGTAAATATGTAAGAAACCTCGATTTTGCTAGGATGTCCATATAACATGCCAATCTATATTGTCATTTTTTGAAGGAAAAAAAGGTGAGCTATCATAAACAAGACCCTTAAAAACTTTTGTAGTCACTATCAAAATTACAAAAGCCACGAATCTTGAAGGATCATGGCATGCTTCAAAGCATTTTCAACATAGAATGATCATTTCGAAAAACCAACATAATTCTTGCCATCCAGTGATTACCTACGGAATAGCCTCTGTGAAAAGGACAGATGAGAAGAGACCTATGATCCAGAGAGTTTCGATGTGATGCACGTCTCGATCTCTGCCATGAACAATCTCTTACTCTTTTTCCTAGCATAGTGGTGGATCAACTAAGTAATGGCAATAGTTCTACCTTCTACATCTTACTACCTGCTACGTGGAAGAATTTTGTGTTTGCATTGCATCATTGCCTTATTGCAACCACTTTCTCTAGATATGTTTCCTATCTATTTTCATTTTTGTCCTTTTTTCCCATTACGATCTATTGCGACATCCATTTTGCAAACTCGTCGGAAATTGGAAACCAAACATCCTCCAATTTATCCAATATCGTAATATGTTCACGCGTTTGGGATCTCCTATATTTCCTTTAGTGTTTGACGTCCTTTTTGTACTCTATCCTCTCTTCTCTCAACATCACACGACAAACATGTCTCCCCTTCACCTCACCCTCCTTCACTTCCCAAATCTATGTTTTTCCATTCATTATCATTCTTGGTGGATGGTGTACGAGTGTCAACATGTGAGCAACACATGCTGCAATGTTAAGCCACTCCTTTATAAAAAAAACCCATCTCCGAGCACTTTTGCCGCTAGTGGGAACCTCAATGTGCTCTATAGAGGTGTATGCACTCTATTTCTGCTATTTGCATATTACATTTGCCATTTTGAGCGGTGCAATGATACCATCTCCAATGTGCCACTACCTTATCACCTCCGTCATCCCTTGCTACATTTGCTACCTTTGACCTATCATCTCTTGTTCTCTGCCACATTCGTAGCCCTGCGACATTTGGATATGTTGCCTCCATTGTAAACACAACCATGAGCCCCTTGGCCAATATACTTGAAAAACTCGAATTGAAAAACCATTTTTCATAGCACAGAAAAATAGATTGATTTTTCGAAACCAACTGAACTCAAGTTTTTTTAAGACAAAAATGGGGAAATACACAAATGTGTTCATCCCATCATTTTTAAAAACTAGAAAAAGAACCAAGACTCGGGAGAGTCTTCTCACGATGGACAACATTCTCAACATAAAAACACTAAGAGGAAAAACAACTCCATTTCGAGCTAATCAAAGTGCCCAAATAACCTTGATCTGTTGTGTTAAGATGAAAGCCGGAGTCGAGAAGGAACACACAGAAAGAGGAGTGGCTACTGCAATCCATATTCCATATACCTGATCTCCTTGCTAATCAAACCTTTACAACCTTCATGTAATCGAAGATTAGTTGGTCAATCGACTCCAACTCTAGGACATAAAGCAAGCAGGAGCTTTCCCAGAGTGAAAAATATGTGACCATCTATCTCTAGTGAGGAATCTAAGGATTTTGCCATGTCTCAAAAGCCAGATAATCATCTTGATATGAGATGGAATTTTCAGGTCCTAAGTTACACTGCAGTCTCTAATCAACTCATGTTGTGGCTCAGTTCTACAATTAATAGTTTTAGAAAATGTAATAGATGGATAATTGGAACTCTCCAAGATCTAATTACCCCCTTATTTTTTAGTCCCACATCATCTATATGTGGGACTCCGATCTGTTTGTAGGGCTATATATGGAGTCCTACACCCCCTGAATCAATCGAGAGATTGCAATAGACGATCTTTGATGCCTTTTCCCCTGGTTTCATCCCGCTCCTCACGGAGTAGGGTTCCTCATAAAACCTGTGTTCCAATTTTATGTTTTGATTTCTTGTTTTTATTATTGATTCGCTTCCGCTTATTCATTTCAACAGATAGAACCCATCAAATGGAAGAACCAAGTGCTAAAGGAAATTCCGCCACCGCCAGGGATCTGCCGCTTCCATCGATGGGGTGTAACCACTTGGAAGCTGAAGCCGAGAGAGGAACCATCCGATTGGTTGGGGAGGGGGGACGACGCTGACAATTATGGTTGGGAGGAGGAAAGCGTTGGGTCCATGAGAGAGAGATTGCCTTGATCTTCATCCAGTATGACAAATAGGGCTCCGAGGAACTCAACATCGTCAACATGCTAGATTATTAGACATAGAAAGTATGCAGTGTTGCTACAGAACTTCGAAGCATTTGGCGATCATATCAGGTTGCTATTCACATCATAGAATATCGAGCCATACTTGAAATGTCTCAGCATTAAATCAATCCGAAATGGCAATCAACCAGAAAAACATTGGCGAACAGATCTATGTTCCCATGAAAGATCCCAACGATATCACAAAAAAAGCTATGAACCATAATTTTTACATTTTTTTGAAATTTAGCCCCAAAATCGACTTGCTATGATACCATGTAGACATGAATGTTGTTAGAGCAAAATACTCTGTTATGTTATTCCATAGAGCCCTAGGGTCTCTTATATAGAGAGAAAACCCTTGGGTAAATTACATAGATGTACATGAGATAAAATAAGAAATACGTAACGATACATCATGACATAACATAAACCTCTACACTCCCCCTCAAGATGGAGCATAGATATCGATCATGCTCAGCTTGGAAGAACATCTCTGGAAAGGTCCTCTGAGCAATGGCTTGGTAAATATATCAACAGTCTGGTCCTCTGAATTGACATGTGAAGTGGAAATCAAGCCCTTCTGGATCATGTCTCTAGTGTAGTGACAATCTACCTCGACATGCTTTGTTCTTTCGTGAAATGCTGGATTATTGGCAATGAACAACGCTGCTTGGTTGTCACACTGAAGCTGCATGGGTAAAGAGACATTTACATTCAAATCTTCCAAGACTGCTCGAACCCACATCATTTCTGTGCTTGCTTGTGCCATGGCTCTATATTCGGATTCAGCACTAGATTTTGCCACAACAGCTTGTTTCTTGCTTTTCCAAGAAACCAGAGAGCTTCCTATAAAGATAGCAAACCCTGAAGTAGACTTACGATCCTTTGGGCACCCTGCATAGTCTGCATCTGCACAAGCGGAAATGGACAAATCTGTGTTCTTTCTAAATAGCAAACCTGGGCCTGGAGAAGACTTTAGGTATCTCAGTATCATGTACAGGGCTTCCATATGGACTTGCCTAGGCTGCTCCATAAATTGACTCACCCGGTTTACTACAAAAGCAATATCGGGTCGAGTTATGGTGATGTACAGAAGCCTACCCACCATCTCTCTGTATCTTCTTTTGTCCACCTCTTCAGTATCATTGTCATACAATTTCATACTTGGGTCCATAGGAGTGCTCGATGGTCTGCATCCAACCATTCCTGTTCAACAAGCAAGTCTGTAACATATTTCCTTTGGGTCATCACCATACCTTGTGTATTTCTCGCAAATTCTATCCCCAGAAAGTATCATATGGTACCTAGATCCTTCATAACAAACTGACTGCCCATGAGTGCTTTAGTCATCTCGACTCCCTGAGCATCATCTCCTGTAACCAGAATATCATCAACATATACCATGACAACAACTGTACCTCTGGGAGTCTTTTGAATAAACAACGAATGGTCCGCATTTGATCTTTTGAACCCCTGTCGTTCAATCAGCTGAGAAAGCTTCTGGAACCATGCCCTTGGACTCTGTTTAAGGCCATAAATTGCCTTATGAAGTCTACACACCATGTGAGTCTCCCCCTCAGCAGTAAAACTTAATGGCTGCTGCATGTAGACTTCCTCCTGTAGATATCCATACAAGAATGCATTCTTGATATCAAGTTGAAAAATGGGCCAGTCACGTACCACATCAACGGATAGAAGTATGCGAAACGTCGAGTGTCAAGCCACTGGTGAAAATGTATCCAAATAGTCGACACCATAGGTTTGGGTGAAGCCTCGTGCAACAAGTCTTGCCTTGTACTGATCAAGACGACCATCTGCATGATATTTAACTGTGAACACCCATTTGCAACTAACCACAGATGCACCAGATGGAATAGGAACCAAGGTCCAAGTCCCTCTAGACTGTAAAGCACACATCTCTTCCTCCATAGCTAACCTCCAGCAATCAGTCTTCATGGCGTCCTGATAGGTCCGTGGTATCTCTACTGAAGACACAGCTGCAGCAAACCTCTGGAAATCCCCAGTTTGACGATGAAAAGAGACCTGAGACGCACGAGGATAGGTCACACATTTTCTCTTCTGCTTCCTAAGTGCAATAGAAAGATCATGATCATTATCCATTGTACTGACTGGCGGATCCACCTCCTGTAACAAAGATTCCTGCACCGGTACATTATCTAACCCATCATTAGTAACAGCATCGGAGCATACCTGAGGCGTGATGGATGGTTGGCGTGTAGCTTGAGCAGGCCCCGACCGTCGTGTGTAGAACTTAGGGAACAGTGGAATCGGGTGGTATGGAGGTGGTAGTGGTGGTGGCGGTGGTGGTGATGGCTGAGTGGACTCAGTTTGACCTAGACTTGGAGGTAGAGGAACATAGACATGATCATCCGGAGATGTGGAAGAAACCAATCTGTCACCTGCTGGGGAGAAGTACATAACGGGCTCAAAAAATGTAACGTCTGCACTAATATAGTACTTGTCGTTAAGAGGATCATAACAGCGATAGCCCTTCTGTGTCCGAGAGTAACCAACAAAAACACACTTAGCAACTCTAGGAGAGAGCTTTTCAAGTCCTGGAGACAAGCGGTGAGCAAAGGCAACTGTACCAAAGACACGAGGAGTAAGTGAAAACAAGTCCTTATTAGGAAAGAGAACAGAGATTGGAGACTTCTCCCCAAGAACTGAAGAAGGCATACGATTGACCAGATAGCATGCTGTAACTGTAGCATCTCGCCAAAAAGCGAATGGCGCACAACTCTGAATAAGTAATGTTCGAGCAACATCAAGAAAGTGACGATGTTTCCTTTCCGCAACACCATTCTGTTGTGATGTGTAAGCACATGAAGTTTGGTGAATAATGCCTTTAGAGGAAAGAAACTGAGAAAGAACGAGTGCAAAATTCCAATGCATTATCCGTGCGCACATATTTAACACTAGAAGAGAAAACATTCTGTACTTCGTTGATAAGATTTTTGATAATACTTCCTGCTTCAGATTTATTCTTTAGAAGAAAAGTCCAAGAGACATGAGAAAAATAATCAACCACGACTAGATAAAACCTATGTCCCTGATGATCATGTACACGACTCGGACCCCAAATGTCTATATGAAACAACTCAAACGGGGAGCGACTGCTCCGACTCTGACGACTAGGGAAGCTAGAACGATGATGCTTCCCTAACTGACAAGCTTTACAACGAAATGAAGAATTCGGAGAGATCTGAGGCAGGAGGTGACGCATTTTCTGGAGTGGAAGGTGACCAAATCGAAGATGCCATGTATACGGGGAAACAGATCCCCGTGAGTTAAGAGAGACACCAGCATAGGAATTCTGGACCAGACGATATAGGCCATTGTGCTTAGAACCACAACCAATCACCCTACCCGTTAGTATGTCCTGAAAAATGAGAGATGATGGGTCAAATATAGCACGACAGTGCAAGTCTTTTGTAATCTGACTAATTGATAATAAATTCATGAAAAACTCAGATGCATGTAGAACATTCTGTAAACGCATGGAGGGTGATAAGGAGATCTCCCCCTGTCCCATAATAGGAGAATGAAGGCCATCAGCTATGAGTCCCATAATAGGAGAATGAGTGCCATCAGCTATGATAATAGGAGAATGAGTGCCATCAGCTATGAGTCCCATAATAGGAGAATGAGTGCCATCAGCTATGATAATAGGAGAATGAGTGCCATCAGCTATGCTGGCGGCGGGAGAGGAGGAGGCGGGGGCCTCGACTGGCGGCGAGAGAGGAGGAGGCAGGGGGGCTCGGCTGGTAGTGGCGGGAGGTGGGCGAAGAGAGGAGATGGGCGGCGACAACCGAAGGAGAGGGGAGGAGGGTAATAAGGAGATCTCCCCCTGTCCCATAATAGGTGAATGAGTGCCATCAACTATGAGTCCCATAAAAGGAGAATGAGTGCCATCAACTATGATAATAGGAGAATGAGTGCCATCAGCTATGAGTCCCATAATAGGAGAATGAGTGCCATCAGCTATGCTGGCGGCGGGAGAGGAGGATGCGGGGGCCTCGGCTGGCGGCGAGAGAGGAGGAGGCGGGGGGGGGGGGGGGCTCGGCTGGCGGCGGCGGGAGGTGGGCGAAGAGAGGAGATGGGCGGCGACAACCAAAGGAGAGGGGAGGAGGGGGGGAGGTGGAGAAAAACCCTAGGTTAGGGTTTTGGCTCTGAGACCATGTTAGAGCAAAATACTCTGTTGTGTTATTCCATAGAGCCCTAGGGTCTCTTATATAGAGAGAAAACCCTTGGGTAAATTACATAGATGTACAGGAGATAAAATAACGTAACGGTACATCATGACATAACGTAAACCTCTACAAATGTGGAAGCGAACCAAAGAAAGAACAAAACATATAGAAGACTTGATTTTACGTGGAACCCTCCTCCCTAAGGAGCAGGATGAAACCTCGGGAGAACCACTTCAAATTGATTGATATTTTATTTACTTTCTCAAAGCTTACAATAGGTGTGGGGCTTTTTATAGATCCACCAATGTGACCAGATATCACCAGTCTACAAGGTGGGACTAAATATAACCCACATGTGACACTTTTCAACATATATTGATGGTGACTCTCCAGACAATGGGAGCCATGGCAACGACCTCCAAGGTTGTACATCCATTAGCCAGCTCTAATGGCACGATCTCGAAGTCTTCTCCCGGGTGCAAACTCCCACGCGAGATCTCCTAACACCACCCATGCGCAGATGCAACCACCCGGGCGGCAACGCAACCTTCTAGGCAGCAAAGGCAGTGCCTCCTCACCAAAATAAGCACTCCAGATCCTCCTCCTTCCCTCCATCAACGATCTTTAGTTTCTGCACCTTCGTGTGCATCTCCCTCCAGCCATGCAAATCCAGCCTCCAGCCTTCCAACCACGCACCAGTTAGCGGCGATGATACTCTAGATTCCCCAATCTCCAATGGAGTCTCTAGTGACTCCCCGCGAGATTTTGTCCTCTGTGAGATATGACTCCACATACATGTTGTAATGGGCTCTCGAGAAACCTATTCTCGAAACAAGTATGGTATTTTCTCTGAAATTCGTTCGAATTTCAGAGGTATCAATATGATGAGTCACGTTATGAAAATTTGGGAACGTGTAAACGAAAGATGGTTGAGGTAAGTTTTCAAAGTAAAAGAAAACCAATTCGAATTCATGCCAAGTCGCTCAAGTATTGAAGCCATCCACTTGTTGAGGAAAACAATGGAGATTTATTGAGCTAAAATGAAGAATCTCAATATGATTTTTTATTGATTTGGAGAAGACTTATGATTCTATCCCATGGAAGATATTGTGGAGAGTTTTGGAGAAGAGACAAGTGAATGTCATATACATTAACCTTATAAAAGATATATATGATATGGCTTCATCTTGTTTAAGGATCTCATCTTGGAAGAATGATTATTTTGATATCAACATTGGTCTGCATCAAGGTTCTGCTTTGAGTTCATTCCTTTTTACTTTGATTATGGACGAGTTGACAAGTCACATTCAGGATGAGATTCCTTGGTGTATGTTATTTGCTGGTGATATTGTGTTGATTGATGAGACTAGAGATGGAGTAAATGAGAAGCTTGAGGTATGGAGACATGCAGTAAAGACTAAAGGATTTCATATCAATGGGGCTAATGGAAGGCCGTATCACACGATATATCGACGATATATCGGTATCGACAGGTCACCGATATATCGTCGATATGGTCGATATCGGTATCGACAAGCCATTTTATTCACAATCTTGGTTCGATGTCGGCGATATGGCGTCGATATATCGTATCGACATGGTACCGATATTGATACCGACATCGATATGTTCTTCAATGGGTAAGACTGAATATATGGAGTACACTTTTGATGGAAGCAATGGTGAATGAATTGAGGTGAAGATTGTGTTGATGATAACATTCAGAAGAGAGGATCTTTTAAATACTTGGGATCTATTTTCCAACATGATGGGGATTGATGGAGATGTTGTTAATAGAATAAATGCAGGTTGACTAAAGTGGAGAGGAGTCTCTATTGTTCTCTGTGATAAGAAAATTCTTTTGAAAGTCAAAGGAAAGTTTTACAAAATAACTATGAGGAGACTTAGATCACACTCCAACCCTTCAATTCCTTCTCATTAGCATGACATGAGAAGAAACATCCTCAAAAAGCAACTGGTAGAGTATGTGCTGAGTTGATATTGTATATAGTGTCTTGTATTGTGTAAGTGAGTGTTTTCCTTATATTTTTCTAAGCTGAGCATTGCATGCTCCAGCTTGAGGAGGAGTGTTAGAATATTTGTCATTGATGGGTAATTAGATCCCTATAGGGTGCAATTAACAAATCTATAGTTTTAGTCCCACATCGTATGCGACTGGGACTTGGTCTTACTGATGGGATTATATAAGAAGCCTTACACCACATGTAACATTTGAGAGAAATTGAATAGAAGAATCAACTCTTAGTGGTATTCTCTCGTAGTTTCATCCCACTTCTTATGGAGTAGGGTTCCACATAAAATCCTGATGTTCTTTATTGTTATTTATCTATTTATCTCTAATTACACTTCCACATTATCGTTTTCCCATCCCTCACCTCGTGCAATTCAACCCAAAGCTCAGTTCGCAGAGAATGATCTATTGACCCATGCACACAAAATACGATCAACTCGGATCTCATATAGTTACAAACTTTCCAATCTTCTCAAACTTTAATCCAAACAAATTGCCATTCCACGCGATAGCAGTTCTACCCACTGCCAACGGCATTAACCACATAGAAATTGGGCATACGTTTCAGCCTAAATGACTTCCAAAGCAAATCATTCCACCCACTCATCTTTGTTTCTTGCAACACATTATCACTGAACCCCTCGTTCAGAAGAGAACCAATATAGCCTCTTTTCTCTGCATCCCCCAAACCTCTTGTGTTCAAAGAGATTATATTCATTAAACTGTTTTTTTCTCGTCAGATGCAATCAAACCCACCACCCTATCCATGACTTGCTTCATCGATTCCTTGGCCAGATATGGGTCCAACTTCTCTGACCCAACAACATTCACGACCATGCCTATGTCCTTCTTTCTTCCCGGCTTGTACTGCTTCAGCTTCTTTGAGTCACCTTCTTCCAAGTTTAAGCCATCTGAGGATTCCTGCGAAGGAGGAACCCCCATCAATCCTCCACGCACCAAAGTGGCCCCGACTAGCACGACATCGCCAATATCTTGGGGCTCTCCCCCAGTCCCTAGATCGCCATCGCTAAGGCTCAGGAAGCCACCCCCGAACCCCCCGAAAGTCCCAACTGGGAAGGGGACGTTGGACCAGACACTTGACGAGCCATTGTTGTTGTATCGATCATAGAAGTCGGAGAGGCTCCCACCCCCAGAGGGATGGAAGCCGCATCTCCTCCATGGCAAAGACCCGAGCCATGATTCCCATCGGCTCATGCAGATATGAGTTTCTCACTCAGATCACAAGGGAGATTCCTTTTTGCCTCATGACAAGCAAATGGTGGGAGAAGAATCATGTCCGGTATCGCCGGAACCATATCTGGTGGCGAGGGCTCCGTTCCCGGGTTCACAGAAACACTAACAACCGGATCCGGGGTTGGGTAGAGGAGCACATCTCTAGACGAACTAGGAAAAGCATAAGCATCCATGATCTGATCTACAAAAGGCCTCGAACGATCTGGCCCAAAGAGCAAAACACTCGAAAAGGTGCCCGCTCGCCCCCCTCCTCCAGCCTAGGACCCAAACCAAATTGCTCCAAATCTTGAAGAATTCAGTTGCCAACGCCTCCAACCGTTCCGACTTCTTCGCCGAGATTTACACCAATCAACGCTCTCATTCGCCCTGAACTTGAGTTTTTTTGAGAACCCAATATCACTGTAAGTCAGGAATAACATCGGCTATGTGATACTATGTCATGATTTATATCCCAGGTCTATGACGACATGATATGCCAAAGACTATGCCACTTGTTCATTTGTGGGTCAGGCTTTGGTATGGAGTGTGCAAAATATATTATACAAACATGTAACGTCGAGATGTCTCGATCAATATGAAGGTTTTAGAATACGGCAACACAAGGCATAACGAGGTGGTTTCCCCATCACCGACATGAGGTGTAAGCCTCGAGGTGGTCACGGTGTAAGGTTCACTTTTAATGGGAAATTATTAAGTTTGCTAGATTTACGCAAAAATATGGTATCTGAAAGAAAGTAACTTGCATACCATTTCTAAATGATGCATTGATGAATTATAATTATATATAACATTCAGAAATTCATTATCTTATTTAGGGTTGAAATATGACATAATGACTCCTAACTTGCATTAATTTCTTCAATATTGCACCTTACATTTCCTATGTACTTAAGATTGATAAACTTCTATTTAGTTTCAAATACATATTTGAAGAGATGCTTCTTATCATGGCCATACTCATACCGAGAATTAGTCAATGACATAAGATCAAACATTATGGTCATTAACAAAAAGCAGAAAAAGTGGAAGGCCATATAATCTCATTTATATTCAAGGAATAGTGGTTACTTATCTTACTTAATTGTCGCGTAGAAAGTAGGAATATTCTATTATTGATTGCTTATGTTGGCGAATAGTACACATAACCTAGAGGAATATTAAATTTAACTTAACTGATGATTGATAGTGTTGACCTCATTTAAAACTGATCATGCGTTGTTTGATTATTCTCACCTTCATTTCTATTACATGCAGCAGGAATACCAAATATTAGGCTAGGATTTTTATTAAAGCACAATGATTGGAAGCTCGTTGGTTGAAAAATTGTAGTCTTAATTTTTTCAAACATCATTTAATTAGAGAAGAGCCGAGGCATCATCTCACCACATTGAGTGAGAATCAACGCTTGCTCTGTCTTAAAGGAGTCTATCTATTCTATGTGAAGAGCTATAGGAACCCATGGCTTAATATTCATCTGGCATCTAGTGATACAACAACAACAAAGCCTTTTCCCACATTAAGTAGGGTCGGCTACGGATTCTTTGTCTCCATTCAGATCTATCTTGGGTCATTCTCGGGTTAGATCCAAAAAATTAAGATCCCTTCACATATTCTCATTCCAACACCTCTTGGGCCTTCCTCGTCCTCTCTTAGCCGACTCAACATCCCAAAACTTGCATCTCCTAACTAGTGCATTAGCTGACCTCCTTTGCAAATGGCCAAACTAGCTTAAGCGGTTTTCTCACATCTTATCCTTGATCGGAGCTACACCAAATTTCCTTCTGATTGCATCATTCTGAATCCGATCTTTACATGTGCGTCCACACATCCACCCTAGCATTTTCATTTTTGCTACTGTCATTCTCTGCACATGTCTATGGCATCTCTAGTGATACAAGATATTTTATTCAGTTTACATTACGGGATTGATTGTATCAAGCTGCGGTGCACTTGAAGGATAAACGTGATTAACTATTTATCTTCAGTCTTTATACATAGTTTTTATTTGTATTATTTTCTATCAACTCATGGTAAGGACAACTCTGATGAGTTCTACACGTGATTAACTTTCAAGGGTCTGAGTTATTCATGTGTTTGGGTGTTTTTGGATGGTAAAAGGGACCTCATTTGTAATAGTGCTTAAAATTTCATATTTTATATGATAATAAATCATGATTTATTTTTTACTTCTCTATTCAGCTATTCTTCAATGCGGAAAATGCCTTCCAACTTTAATCTCTAAGATGCTAAGAACACCTGAGTTATTTATATAGTGGATTACATCTCAAGTGTCTTGGCTATTTATCTGCATTCATGTCTGTTCTACAGGATATCAAGTATGCAGTTCATGCGCACCCAACATTGTCAGAGGTGCTTGACGAACTCTTCAAATCGGCCAAGGTAATTTTTTTGCTTCATGTTTCAATAATTATGCAGATTCTCACTGAAGGTCGTGATCATCTTGTATTCTTTTACATGTTTATTGATGATGAAAGTTGTTTCCTTTTCTTGGATTAATTCTTATTTAAGTGCTGGGTGATCACTTACTCAAGGTGGCTCACCATCTTTACTTTCAAATAAAAATTCTTATTCGTGTTAGGAATTTGAGACTATCTCGCAGATGCAATATCTAGTTGATATTTTGAGTCGGACCTGATACGATGTATGGTCTTGTTATTTGGAGCTTGGAATTTCCATCCCTATTGTTCTGGACAGATAGAACCGATCTGGATTTTTGCCCTCATTTTGTTATGTGGAGAATTTCTATTCCTAGTCATACCCACTCAAATGGTATGGTGGTAGTGCAGCGTGCCTACTACCCAAAAGACCAGGGCTCAAATCTTCCCTTGTGGGGGTTGCGTTAGGTAGTTGACAACCGGTGTAAAAAGTAGTCGAATCTTTCAACATGGATTTGAACATGAATCCATGTAACCAACCCTACTTATAGTGGGAGAAGGCTTCACCATATTTTTTTGTTATGTGGAGAATGTATTTGCACATGTTCTACGTTTGATGCAATTCTGGATGACCCACTTGTAAATTCTCAGCACTTAGTAAATGGAGCTTATGTGGACAACCTAAAAGGCAGTGTACACCTTTTTCACTTGAAAAAGAAAGAACGATTTGATACTGTTGTATTCAAAGTCAAGAAATCTTGTGTAGGACTGGGAAGATAGATGTTCTGGCTCTGGTTCTATAGGTGGTCCTATAGGAGAGTCATACAAGGTTCTGGATATGAAATCCTGAAACAGGAGTCAGGCCTCGTATTAGTAAGTTTCAAGTGTACTGTTTCATTTCAGAGAGATATGTTTGTCTTCCGGTCTAGATATTAAATTCTATAAGCTTGTTTGGCAAACACAGAATTAGACAAATTCTGTGCATGCCTTTTCTCGTGTTGCGATAATTGTCCAAGGTTAGGTAAACCTTTATGATTGGATATTAGGTAAATTTCGTGAATTACAAAATAGAACCAAATAATCAAGAACAAGGAGAAACCATGGATTTACATAGTTTGAGATATGTTGGAGGACTATCCTACTCGGGAAAAGACCTTAAGCTGTTGGATCTTGCTATTCAGTTTCTCAGTCAAGAGGCGTGGGGGCTCTTTATATAAATCCACCAACACAATCAAGTCCTAACTGCAATAAATATGGGATTACCTACGTCATAGTTGGATCTTCCCACAAGATCCATAATCCAACTGATTCACTCAACCCTTCCATTATTCTCAACTTTCCCCTCAAGTTAGGGCATGCAATGTTCAACTTCAACAAATTGAGGGCTTTCTCACTCTCACGCTGAATACCTGAGACTTAGACCACACCAACTCAACGCATATCACCTTTGGTTGTTGATGACGATGATGATGACTTTGAGGCAATGTTGACAAGGAGGAACTAGAGGGTTCGAGCATGTAATAATGATACGCAGAGCAATATGGGTAGAAAATAATATCATATTGCAATTAGTCCCCTTCACGGGCTACTCTGGCCCATAATGTGTCTCCTTAGTGGAAGATTGTTCTAGCTCTCTCACAGGTTGAACATTTCATGAATTATCCATACCAACAAAATCATGTCCCAATCCTAACCAATGTAGTACTATTTATACATATCATATTGAGCATCTGAGATAGATTGCATAAACCCAACACATACAAACTCTAGTTGTTGATGGCTACAGCAATAACAACGTCTTTCAAGCCATGCTGGGGAGGAACTGGAGGGCAGAAGTATGGAAATGTTATCCATTGAACAATCTGGATAGAAATAATGTGCTCATGGAAAACTATGGCCCATAACGTATTTCCTCAGCATCAATGAAAATATCTGGTATTGCACTTAGTTTCATTCATGGAAAACTTTGGCCAACTACGCATTTCCTCCATAGAAGACAGTCCTAGCTCTCAAGAATAGGAAATTTTGTGGGAATATCCACATGAAAATTTGAAATGATCCCCTCTCACAGTGACATTGAAGTGATTTTCACTCATAATTACATTCGAAGGATCTCATACAGTCATACTAGAGTTCCCAATTAATAAGGATGGAGGCTGCAAGAAGTTTATCTTTGAGATCTCTGAAAAAATGAGCACTCCTAGACATAACTGCCAATACAGTCATGACTATGGGAAGAGAACTCAACTGTACATATCACTCTTTTGATTAAGAGTCTCACACGAGGCATCAAACAAAGGTATAGCCAAGTCTGTACAACACTATCCATTTTCCCCATACTTGTCCGAATAAAATAATAATAGACCAAGTTGGAAGAATAACAAATGAGGGGTCGAATCTTCTCTTTCTTTTTCCTTTTTTCATCCTTTATGTACTTAGGCATTCCTTTTTTGTAGGATATTTTTTCAGTCCATTGTGTTTTTTCTAAGTCATCCATTTTAACTGATTTTCTCTCCTTTTTTTTGTTTCTTTTTTAGAAAATAGAGCTCTCAGCCAAATCGGGTCCACACATCAAAATTAGAATACAAAAACATCGGGTCAGCAACCCAAATAGTAGAACCAATGCCCTCTCTTCTTCATAGGGTTTTCAAACACATTTTTAATAAGAGGTGCTCTGTACCTTTTGAGAGGCGATCAACAACGCATGTGCACCGCTTGTTTGGATTTGATCCATCGCTCCATTGTATGGAGCGATTGTGATCAAATTTTTAGTGTGCCCTCAAATGCTTCATCTTTTCCTCTTCTTCGTAGGGTAAGGTTTCGTGGGGGAACCTATATTTGTAACAACATTGGAAGCATTGCCGCCTTGGAGTCTTGATGAGTTTGAATCCCGAGTTATGGAGTTTGAAGCCTTTCCACTATGATGTTAGAAGTCGTCTTGCACATCACCATGTGTACTTGCATTGTGCATTATTGTGCTGCCTTGGGATCACCGCAGATACATGGCTTCAGAGGTGGAACCAACATCACATTGGTCGTTTTTCTAAGTGCTCCTTTTGATAATAACACATGTTCTTTAAGCACTCTGGCACCCTAATGCTAACAAATGTCGCATTCATTCACGTTGTCATACATGATGGTTGTCAGCACTGTTGCTTGTGATGTGTTGCCAATTTCTTTATTGCGTAGCCAATGTTGCCAACTTCGATAGGTCTTTGACATACAAACTTTAAGAAAAAAACCATATGCGGACTTCATGGTCACTGATAAAAATTAATAAATAATATAAATTGAATCTCAAAAATGAAAGTAATATTGGTTTGCTCTGATGTCATGTGGAACTATAATACAGAGGCACAAAATCAAGAATATGAACAGAAGAACGGGTTTGTGTGGTCAAGACAATTATGGAGGATTGCTCTATTCTGGAGGAGAAGATCCTATGGGGTTGGATTGTGCTATTAACTTCGTCAATGAATACATAAGGGGCGAGGGTCTTTGTATAGTCCCTACTAAAGCATAACCAATGTGGGATTGTACACATCATAATTGGATCTTCTCATAATATACAATTGCCAATTAAATAACATGACCCTTCACTATTATCAAAGCCTCTCAAAGCTAGTTGGTTATTAGTTGTGTATGTTGTGGTAACCTCTGATGAATACGATCTTTATATTGAAAGAAAAATATAGAATGAGGCATCCTCTCATTTGTTCCCTAGTTCATTTTATCTCTATCTTCATTAGAACTTCCTCCTTTGTTAGACTTCAAAAAAAAATTCCTCCTTTGTTTCCTTTATGCATAGCGTTCGTGGATAAACACAAGCAAACACGCAAGGAACACATGGATTTACATGGAAAATCCTTTCGATGGAAGGGGGAATCATGTGCGGTGATTACCTAGCGCACATGGATACATGTTTTTTTATTCCGCTTCATCATCAATATATGTGTGTATAATATTTATATGGTGGAGGGCTAAATGGATTCGCCCAAGACCCATTTACTCCAATACAATATGGAACACCCTCCCTCAAGTTGGGCATGGATGTCATTAGTGTCATTTTAACCGCACATGCTCCTTGTGCAATGTGAAGGTCCTTGGTGAAAATGTGGGTCAACTAATTTTCCGGCTTGATGAAAGGCATGCATTGGTCTAACACCGTCAACTTTTCTTACATAAAATCACAACCCACTTCAATATACTTTGTACCAAGCTTGCAAAAGTCGGCCGACTTGTCGAGTGGGGGGGGGGGTAGCCGACTCGACTAGGCCTAGTCGGCTGTTAGTCGGCCCACCTGACTAGTCGGCCGACTTTTACAACAACCTTTTTTTATTCTTTTAGTTTTCACTTTTTTTAAAGCACACATATTCTAATATGCTTAATGTTATATTTAAAGTCAATTACTTCTTTTGTTTCATTATGATGTCATATAAAATGTACAAATATATGTACATATATAAGAATATATATATAAATGATTTATATATTTAAAATAATTAAAAAATTCAAAACCGGCTAATGACCGACTAATTCCGATTAGTTGCCCGACTACCGATTAATCCTTAGCTGGTGACCCCGCCGACCGAGTACCGACTACCATTTTCTGCGACCTTGCTTTGTGCGATCTTGTTGAACATAGTTATCATCGAATTTGACTGTTGTATTGTTACAATGGAGCCATGAATTGATTTATCGATATTATATTGGTAAGTCTTGAAAGACATTAGGAATATATTGACGGCATCGATGGAAATCTTGGAAATAGCTAAGAAAGATTTTTTAGTTAATTTATGATCATATGGTGGTAGTGTAGTGTGCCTACCATCCAAAAGTCCATGGTTCAAACCCCCCTTATGGGGGGTGCATTAGGTAGTCGATACCGTCGTAAAAAAATGTTGAATCTTTTAAATTGGATTTGAGCAAGAATCCATGTAACCGACCCTACTTATGGTGGGAGAAAGCTTCACCATTCTTTTTAAGATCATCTTAGTTTCTTCAACAAAACGATCATCTTAAAAAATGCCGACGCCTTCTCCCACTATAAGTAGGGTCCGCTACATGGATTCTTGCTCAAAACCATGTGCATTAGGTAGTCGATACCGTCGTAAAAAAATGTTGAATCTTTTAAATTGGATTTGAGCAAGAATCCATGTAACCGACCCTACTTATGGTGGGAGAAAGCTTCACCATTCTTTTTAAGATCATCTTAGTTTCTTCAACAAAAAGATCATCTTAAAAAATGCCGACGCCTTCTCCCACTATAAGTAGGGTCCGCTACATGGATTCTTGCTCAAAACCATGTTGAAAGATTCAAATATTTTTTACGATGGCTGTTAACTACTTAACGTAACCCTCACAAGGAGGGATTTGAACCCTGATCTTTTGGGTAGTAGACACACTACACTACCACCATACCATTTAAGTGGGTAAAAAAGATCATCTTAGTTTATAATAATACATAACATAGAAATGCACTTTTATCAAGCATGAATATGTATTTTGCGTATTAATACATATTAAAGTGCTCATATCTTAATATCGTAATGTTCATTGCCGAGAGATATCAAAAAGCAGTTAATGGCATGTGTACAGTAGTACATCTTTCATAATGATAAACTATAGTTTGTATTTCCACTTAGATCTTTGTATAATTATTTGATCTAATTTGACTAAATCCATTGGTTGTTTTTTATATTTATTATATATTTTATCACCCACAACTCAATGGTTTGTAGTTTGTACCCACTTCAATGGTATAGTAATAATGCAGTGTGCATAACACCCACAATATCAGGGTTCAAATCCTTTCTTCTGGGGATTGCCTTATATAGCCGACAACCGACGTAAAAAATAGTCGGATCTTCTCAATATGGATTTAAGCAAGAATCCATGTAGCCGACCCTACGTAAAATGGGAGAAGGCTCTATCATTTTTATCTCCCCTTCCTTCCCTCAACACCTCCCTCAACCCTTGTGGCCACTACCTCTCCCTACCTGTTTCTCCTCCCCACACATGACTCCTACCCCCTCCCCCAAATGAACTGAAGCCACTCACACATAATATGGAAGGGGGATCTTCCCCGACACATAACCTAGCCGCCGTCATTTAAGCACCTGCATCTACTTCCCCTTCCACCGACTTCGAGTTTCCTGCCCTTCTCGACCTCGACCTTCCTTTCATCGATGAACTCTTCTCCCGACGGTTCATTTCCCCCCTTCGCTAACACTAAAATCCATCTCCTCTCCTCCCATGTACCTATAATCTCCACTACCTCTACCCTCATTTCCCTAGATCCAGCCCACCGTTCCACCGGTTGCTAGAAGGACTTCTTCAAGAAGCAACTGCTCGACTACACGCTTGTGTCTGAGCTCAAGATCAACATATGGCCCTTTTCCCTACAATTGCTCCATCAGAAACCAATATCGGGCCAGAGCCGCACCTCAGAGAAAAGAGAGTATTGCATTGTGCTTATGCAACAACTCCAGAGGACGGTGGTCGGGCGATTTCGCTTGGTCTCTAAGATTTTCCATGTCGATTGCAAGAACCCGTCTAATAAAGGGCTCGAAATGAGGGTGAGGTTAAGGGCAGTGCCGAGATTGGTATGCTTAACCGCAGGGAGAACTTGTGCATTGGGTATGGTCAAAGCTCATGAAAGCGATATGTGTATGCATTCGGACAGGTCACTGAATAGCGATTAAGCGGTATGCGGTGGCATATACGAAATATATGCGATTCTATGTAGTTTCCTAGTTTTTTATTTAAAAAATAAAAAATATCTACAAAAATAACTACTGTTGAATTGAATTATGAATAAATGCGTTACAACTTAAGATATAAAAAAATGACTTTCATGTAGAGCTCAAAACAATCTCTATCAATCAAGTATCAATACTTTAATAGAAAAGTTACCACACAATAATTTTCAATCACCAAAATATGTAAGTATCCGAAAGAAAATCAAAATTTCAATTCGCAAGGAGAGTTACAGAACTACCGACCTAAATTCAAAAAAGAACTAAATTCATACTAAACATTGTTAGTAAATTCATACTAATTTCAAAGAGCTACATACCTAATCATATCTTAAATTCTTTCACAAAATAATCATTCAACATAGGAAACAATACATTACAGACCTAATCACATCTTAAATTCTTTTAAAATATGATCATTCATTAGATCTAAGTTGAATGTTAACATAAACAATTTATACTTGGAAACAATACAGTTTAGTACAATACCTAATCATATCTTAAATTCTTTCAAAAAAATAATCATTCAATAAATCCAAGTTGAATGTTGGCAAACATTTTCTACTTGGAAACAATACAATATAGTACGTTGATCATTTTATATACCTAAACATTGTTAGTAAGCATGGAATAAGAGAAATAATTATTCAACAAACCTAAGTTGGCTCCTAAAAACCAAACATAAAAAATAGCCTGAAATAAATGTAAAAGAGGGATCTAGGTTACATGACGAAACTTTGCACGATCATGGTTGGGCTTCGCATGGTCATGGCAGAGCTGGGAGGATGAGGAGCCTCGTACGGTGGAGCAGGAGGCGGAGGAGCTTCGTATGGAGAAGCTGGAGGCAGAGGAGCTTCGCACAAAGGATCACATGGAGGTAGAGGGCTTCCGAGCAGTGGAGGCGTAGGTTGGACGAGGCGAAGGGCTCGAGATCGAGTGCTTGCAACCCTATCGGGGGCAAGGCCTTAAATATCGGTTTCGGTCTATGACCGACCGAAACGGAATTTCGGTGGATTTTTTGTCGAAATTCGATCGAAATTTCGGTCGTCGGTCATTTTTTGTACTAGGGTCCTCATATTTCGGTCATTTCGACCATTTCGGTAGAATTTCGGTTTTGACAAGATATCGATATTTGACAGAAATTCGAGAGGCCATGATTCGGGGGTTCAGGAGGAGAAATGGGATGCAATCGGTTCGACTAAACCCTAAACCTGTATCCGGATTTTATGATCCAAATCCGATTACCCGATGATGCTGCAGGAGCTCGAAGGGGGTGCACAGTGCGCATCTGCGGCCGTACAGTCTGAATATGCGGTCCACATATGCATAAGGGGCACATAATAAGGATCTTCAGGTATGCGGCACGCTGTGAGGTCTGTACACGCTTATGAGGCTTCTCAGCCCGTTTTCCTGAACACTGGGTATGGTGTTGCTGCCAGGGTTGCCTACTTTGCTTGAAATCAATCTTCTTCCCTAATAAGAAGGTATATTAGATGTTCATCTTGGTTTTGTGACGTAAATGTAAGTTTGTGCCTTGCGTTCCTTTCTTTGTTATCTTTTGTTTTATGAGATTATGGAGGCCTAATTAATGCTAGCATTCTTCTGATTTTTGTGGAGGCGGGAACTTTGTTCTTTCTTTCGTTATATTCGGATGGTTTGTTGGATTTTGTGAGTGGCAGAAGGTAGTTTCTTGTGGTTGATGTTTCTGCTACATGGCTATGTTGATATTGATAGGGATTTTTCCTGATGTAGACATTTCAATTGCCCATTAACCGGATTTAGACATCCCTATGTTACCCACTTAATGGTCTAGTGGTAGTACAGTGTGTCTACCACACAAAAGACTAGGGTTCAAATCCCACTATTGCAGGGGTTGCGTTGGGTAGTCGACGGCCAGCGTAAAAAATAATCGAATCTTTCACCATGGATTTGAGAAAGAATCCATGTAGACACATTATAGTAGGTGAAGGCTTAGTACATTTTATGTTGCATTCAATATCTAAGCGACCGGGTAGGCAGAGGCCGTGAGGCAGAAAAAGAAATAGATTGGAGCAATAGATTTTCAAGGTGTTGAGTTAGATCATGTGCATTATTTGAGGTTTGTCAACTCCACATTAGATAAGGAGTAATTGTAGTTAAATTTGTTTTGACGGGGCTGCGTCATCGTCTTCTTTGGGCTGGGTGAACGGAGCATGGTTTGGTCCCTGCCCCAACTGGCCTACTGGGTGATCCCTATTCTTTGTTTCTGCAGAGATTTGAACGATACCCTGTCTAAAATAGCTTCTATTGTAATTAAGTTAGACAGTCCCTGCACCCCATGTATGATGTATCTGTTCTGATCTAATGTTTCGACCTTTTCTGTCTCGTATTTGAAAGAATCTTAGGCCTAATTTGCACTGTTTTATCCGAAATTTATCTTATAACAATTTAGATGAATGTCCTAATCAAGGAAACATGATATCTTTTCAGGTAAATACGGGCATTTCTTCTAGTTTGCGAGAGGCAGTTGCTGCATGAAACCTCAAGTTCCAACAAGGTTGCATTAGATGGATATTCTCAAGCTTCGCATTGAGTAGAGGTTCTTTTTTTGCATAGGTGAGCCGAAAGGGTTTGCTTATATTGCAATTTTGAGCTGAGAGAAACTCCTTTTCCCTATTTATCTTTTTTACATTAATTTTTACCATTATTTTAGTAGATACCACGACTTTCTTTTCCATCACGTACATCTAGTTTTACTTAGGTCGAATAAAGGTCCAAATGCCATTAATTTTCTTGCAGTAGTATTTTCTATCAAATTATATACTTGGTATTGTTATTCTTCCATCAATGCAGCTGTCTGTTCTTTTTGAAAACTTGCATATCTGCCTGCAGCAAGTTGTGAGATTTATACTGCAAAATACAGTTACTTCGAAGTTACCGACATGTGTTCGGCATTCATCTTTGATTGTTACCGCAATGATTTAACTCTTACAATGATGGATATATACCTGAATTTGGTGGATTCAAGAACTTCAGTGGGGTAATATAATTGAATATTTCTCGACCTCTTTGTTTTATACATGCATGATACTGAAGAACAGTTAAAATATGCTTCTTCTTTACATTTTTTTGAATTGTTAAACCACCTGGATAGGAGGAACACAAATGGACAGACATGGATGTGTGATTTTACCGCGTTCATATTTATTTTTCGAAGTCATATACGAATTTTGGAGGAACACTAAAAATGTGATACCGTATCCTTGAAAGTGGATATGGGTTCAGCTGCGGATATTTAAGCAGTACGCAATGTTTACGATATTGAGTGTTTATTAAAGTACTTAAAAATTGCATCCTCAATATTATATTATCCATTCCTAAATTAGGGTTTCATTCAGCCTTTTACACTTGCATAAAACCCACCCTTTCCAAGCCGCATTTCAATTCTTTCAACTCATGGGTTTTTAAAGAGTTGACTGCAACTTTTGGCAATTGTTGATATTATTGACCGCATGATCTTGCCTACGGCCGAGATTAGATCAGTGAACGATGCTTTTCTTGGCGTGTTTTGGGCATTTCTCCAGGATTGGAGGGGTGATGGTCATCGCTGTTGAGATAGTTATTTTTATTTGTTCTTTATTTATATTTCTTTTCCCTCTTTCTATTTTATATATGTGGATTCACGCTTCTTGTCCTCTTATTTAATTTTGGATTCTATTTTTGCATGTTTTTAGTGATTTTGAGTGCTAAGAAGGGCATCTTATATTATATGCATATACTTATTGTAGTGTTATATCAATGATTTTTACATTGCATAACCTGAATAGTTTTATATTTACGTAGACACCTCGAATAATTGCGAATTACATGGAGAACCTAGCATAATGCTTAACTCTTACACACTATAACCATGTGTTATGACTTATGTGCCATTGGATTTAGAACTCTTGCACACCATAACCATGTGTTATGCGCCATTGGATTTTAGGTGGTGGCTGTTTGCATGGATGAAAATACCCCTACGTTTGTTGATTGGGGGAATGTAGTGGAAACTTGGACCCAACCACTATCGATGGCCAAAAATATACCAGTTGGTGGCCTTCTCCCACATGGATGTCATGATCCTGATTCTGGGTAGTCGGATCCTCACATTTTCCGGATCTGGTTACTCAACAATAACTTTATCCAATGACAACGATTAACATTTAGAAACATACCACAATAAAAACTATAGAGAAATCATACCACAGTTTTCCATTAACAAAGTAAAGCTTACATAGCAAACTATCTCGCTATATTCTTTTACATGTACATCCAGCTGAAAGAAAATGTCACAAAGGAACTATTAACTACCTTAGGGCCCGTTCGATAGGAGAATAAGCAGGAATAAGGATGGGGAATAGGGGAATAAGGGTCTATTCTCCGTTCGGCCGGAGGATAAGAATAAGGAGAATAAGGTGAAATAATGGTAGGTAAGGTGGAATAAAGATATGAATAAGAGTGAAATAAGATGAAATGATGGGGAATAGTCGTACCACGGGGAACCGTGTTGGGGGCTTATTCCCCTTATTCCATTCCCCCTTAACCTCCTACCGAACACGCCCTTAGAGTAGAAATGACTACTATGGGTTGGTTGGCTGACTGACTAAAGTATGGGAGATGGCTCAACGATGCTTACTGGATTTCCAAAAATCATAGGGATACAGTTAACAGTGCTGGGTAATGAAGAGGAGAACCATAAACAAGCATGGTAAGTTAGTCAAACTTATTATTCTACAAAAAATCTATTTCTTCTCATTAAGTCATATTCCTTCTATTCCATGTTAGGGATTAGTATAAATGATTTAACTAATCTCTCATGGACTTTTAAGTTGTGGACACTTTGGAATTGGATATTGCATTCATCCGATGAGCTTATGTCGCTGCACATCGTCTCAATCAGTCCTCCAACTACCTTGATAATTTTCTATTATTTTATTATTCAGAGCTTCAAACTCTCAGCCAGACAAACAAGGAAGCACATTGTCCTCGAGGACTCGGTAGCTTAAAACCATAAGCTAACATTTACTCATTTATACCATCGGCTTTAAATACAAGTTATCATGACTAAGCTATTCTCCACATGACACGACCACATCTTTAGCCAATCAATTCGTCCGATGGTAGCCAATACATGTACTACCTAGGTTTGCTTTGCCATACGGATGCTCTTTTGATAAACCTACAGGTTGCATGCTCGAATTGTAGTATCTAGTCCAAGTCATCCTTATCGTAAACGATAGTGCAAAAATCACAACTGGATCTCATTTATGTCATATCAATTTTCACCTCATACTGGTATAGTATTGCATATAAATCATAGATGCTAGGATGATTCATTACACCAACCCTATTTTTGCGCTTATTTCATTATAAATCATGAAGCAAGAATGTAGACATTTTTTATAATAAAGAACACAATAAATAAAATTTTTATCTAGTTTAACTTGAAAACCTAACATCAAAAGGTATGATTTCATTACCTGATTGTGTTAACTTCCAGTTGTTTTGATCTACCGTGATTCATGTTTAACTACTAGCTTAACATGTCCTAAAATGACTAAATTCCATTTATAAGTCAAGAACATGAAGAACGCACGAAGAACGTGAAAAGAAAGAAAAAAAATGAATGAAGAGCGTGAAGAACAAGAATTCTCTCGAAATTTCAACAGAAGTTTTCCCTTTTACCAGATGATATGTTACGAAAACTTTTGGCAGAATTCCCCCTTATCTCAGATGATATTTCATGAAATTTTTTAACATAATTTTCTCTAGAAAAACTCGACAGAAAACACAAGTCTTCAAAGGAATGCATCGAAAAGTAAATTAAAAAGACTAATTACTTCCTTTCTGAAGCCGTCGAGGAGAGGAGCCCATTGTCTTCCTTCTCCTCTTCTTCCAAGCAATGCTTTGCTAGCACTTCTTCCTCGCTTCCCTCCCTTTCTGTCAACCTCTCAACCCTTGCCTTGGGGGTGCCAATTGTAGTGGACACCGTAAATAATTGGGGGTGGTGGATATTTATAGTTTCTCAACCCATGAAAACCATGATTTAGAATCCATAGTTTTCGCCCATGATTTTGCCCAAAATAATGGTTTCCTTCAATACCATGGTTTCACGACCCATGATTTTTGCTCGTGGTTTCGCTAATGATGCTTCATTAGCGCTGATTGTAATTAATTAACATTGATCGTTATTAATTATTCTTAATTACGATTAACATTTACTAACTCATGATTAATATTATTTAATTATGATTAATAAACTTAATGATCACTAACATCTTTAATCAAGATTTGTTAGCACTAATGATGATGATTAAGAGCTAACGACGTCTTAACCGGCACCAACCTCTTTTGCTTCTAAAATTCATAACAATTCGAAATAACCTCTTATCCATAAGAAACTAGTTCCCTTGGATTTGTTTCATCGGATTGAATCTAAGATCCATATTCGTGGTAGGATCGATAAAGTCGATTTTTAAGCATTTACGTTGGATATCCAAATATATTGAGGAGAGGATACCATCATCAACCTAGACAGATTTTAAGGAGCTGATACCACAAAAATTACACGAAAAATTGCATTTTTCATGTTCTGCAAAATGTGCAAATCTGATTTTCATTTTAGGTACATAATGCTCAAGATACTACGTAATATCTGATATTATGTATATTTATTCCCAAGTGTTACGGAAAATGAGGCCAAACTCCTTCGAGTCGTCATTTGACGCGTACCACCTCTTTAGGGCCGAGATTGCTCTACAGATCGTTGGGAAGTCGTGGAGCAAAGGAGCTAGATTCTTCACACGTCGCTTCAAAACTTCTAATGAATGGATCGACCATTAACTCGTCGTGAAATTGGGGTGAAAGGAAATCGAAGGAAATTCAGTTAACGATAGAAATAACACCACTTCTAGAAGAGCAATTAATGGGTGTTGTGTAACTTGAGAGAAATACTGATTTGTTTGATTTTCATCGTAATATTAATGATTTATAGACGATTTTGAAATGAAAGATATGGTGAAATCACATTGGCCATTGTTTGTTTGCGTTTGATATGGAACCTCATAGCAACAATCGATGTTTACGTCTGCACACCACCTTTATTTCCAACACACTAATAACACAATGAAATTACTGGAAACAACCATATATTTTTTTCCCAAAAAATAGTGCCTGTGCTACGAGCACAAAAACCGACATGTAGCTAATAATTTGTCCACACAACCATAAACACAAACAACTTGATCACGTTAGTTAACTTTCAAAACATATGGGTATTTAACATCTGTAATACGAAGAGAATTAAATATGAATGCGTTTGGAGGACATGAATCAACATAATCAGGTGTGCTTACGGTCCTCAAGATCGAGCACAAATCCTCTGTAGTACTGTAGAGGTCGGTTGTAAAGAGAGAGGTGAGGTGAGACGCTCGATCAAGATCGAGCGGTTCACACAGTAAAAACTTAAAAATACTCCAAAATACTCTGATTTCGTGTGAACCGCTCGATCGCGATCGAGCAACTCACCTCGCCTCCCTCAGCCGGCCTTTGCAGTACTGCAGAGGTTCCGTGCTACCCAAGATCATTGCATCTCCGGTCACCAAAAAATCATAACAAATCTACCATCTCCATCTTTTTCTGCAATGCTAAGCATGAATGCCATTTAAAAACCATAACTCGATCATAAAAAATGATCACAAAGTTTGTACCTATTCTCAAGTCACAGAGCATGAAGATCAATTTATTTAGTGGACTTGTTTATAAGATATTAATATTTAGGTAGTCCATTTTTATTGGAAACAATGATTTTGTTGTTTCTTATTTTTAGGGCTATTATTGGCCATTTTCTTAGGGATTCAAGTTAAAATTTTAGTATTAAGAAGATGAATCAAAGATTCATCACACGCCTAGATGAGTAAGTTTCATCCCATGTCTAGTTCTTTGGACTTCATTGACTATCGGCGTTTGATACTATCCTCATATAATATTGCACCTATATCCTCTCTTTAAAAAGATTGTGACTATAGCACATGCTCCCCAAGCTTGTTAAGCTACGTGAAAAGGGCGCAATTAAGAAATCGATAAAAATACAAACGTCTAAAGTTTATTAAAGGTGTCTATTTAATCACGAAAGTTCGAGCTCTGTTCGAAGTCAAGAGAACTCAAGAAATAAAGTCCCCGATGGACCTGAAGAATCGAAATACTAAAAATTTAATCAAATCCTAGAAGAATAACGTATATTAAGATAATTCAATCCTAAATCCATGAATAGTACAAAAGAAACCTAGCACCCTAAAATATTGGGTAAATTTAGGAAAGAAATTATATTTCTAATATTGGAAAAAATTCAAAATTTCTTATATAAAAATATAGGAAAATTTTGCAATTTTTATATAGAATTTTGGCATATGCAACTATTGTTGAGATATTTTTACAATTTCTAAAATATGCGATTTGATTACGAAATTCTGAATCCATGAAATGCAAAGATGCCTCATACTTATCAAAAACCATTCCCTCAAGATGATTACAATATAGAACAAAGGGTAGTGGACCAAAAGATCTTGGGAAATGATCCACTAGTTAATGGGGTGAGATTCCACTTTTTTAGGAAATTCTATCCTAACCCCAAGGATGGAATAATAAAACGATAAATCTACATCTAATACTTTATTTGCTTAAAAATATGATTATATGGCACATCTCTAGACTTGATCCTAGTGCATGTTGGTCTCTTGTGTATACCTGAATTCTTGTTAACTTTAAAGATATTTGATAGTTGTTGTAATAGAATATAGATTTGCATGCCATAACATGAATAAGCTAGATGCCTTATTTTGTTATCTTTACGAAGCTTCGCTCATCCAAATAATTACTTAACAAGCATGCTCGACATCATAGATTATGCTAAATGACTCTATGATGATGTTATACAACTTTCCATTGCATGCCTTAGACTAATAGTTAAAGTATAGGTTATTGTTTAATTACTTTTCCTTTTAACTACTCATGTATACCTACCGAGCGTTATACGTACTATATCTCCTTGTTTATCATTTTTTTTGCTTTGCTAGATTAGCTGACCCATACTTTAATTCGCAAACTGCCTTTGTTAAACATGTGATTGAGGAGTAGGGGTGTAAACGGACCGAACCTGAGCGAACCTATATTTTTTAGGTTCGGTTCGTTTATTTAATCGAGCCCGGTTCGGTTCGTTTATTTTCGAACCGAATCCAAATCGAACCTCTTTTTAAACGAATCGAACTTAAGCGAATATCGAACTTAAGAATTATCTAGTAAGAGGGGTGAAGCGAAGAGAAATGGAAATATGTGTGTGTCTGCAATTACAATAAATATTCATTTAGTTTTTTCTTTATCTAACTCATATTCATCTTTTAAAAAAATAGACTAATAAGGATTCGTCTCTTTGAAAAAAATATAATTATAGTATATTTTTATATATGTTTAGATGGGGATAAGGAACAAGAATAATGTGGAGATATCCGACAAGTAATGTTTATACTTGTTCTGTTGATTTGAAGATAAAGAAGGGAAAAGTACTAGACACATAGATGATGGATGTTGTAACCACGATGTGACTATTTATTTTTGGATAGTTTTTATTGAGATAAAACCTATTTATCATGTAATATTCAGTTATCTCTAGACAAATGTCACTTATCCTTAGACAAAATCCACTTATCTTAAAATAAGATCCACTTCTACTGATAATGATTTGTAAATATGTATATGTGTATGTTTATCGAGCTTTTAACGAATCGAACCTGAGCGAACCTATGATTTTTAGGTTCGGTTCATTTATTTAATCGAACCTAAACTTGTGTTCAGATTCGATTCGTTTATTTCCGAACCGAATCTGAATCGAACTTTTAACGAGCCGAATCTGATCGAATATTGAACTTGAGAATTTTCTGACACCCCTATTGAGGAGCCATCACTTGGTTCTTATAATACTCTTTGCACAACTGATTTATAAAAGAAGATCTAGGAGGCTCAAAAATCGCTACTTTTATCTCATCTTTTCATTATGCCTACAGTTGTTTTATCTAGTTAATGACGTATGTATTCAAACCTAATTAGCGTAATATTCATTTGAGCAGTAGTAACGACATATATAAAGTGACTTTTTCTGGTTTGAGCCTATGTCGAGTACCTTATATCGTCAGATGTATTTAAGGGGGCTCATAAAAGAAAGATATTGATCATCTAATGATTATATATGAATATAGCTCTGATTGATTTGCATCTTCTATATTATCAGAATAGATTGCATTTTATTCCTTGCAAAACTTCGATGCTTGACTGAGTCTTGAATATCATTGTATCTTCATTGAACGACATGATCTTGGTTAGAGGATTATTAATGCTCCTCGTCGGTTTGCTTGAGTAGGACTTAATCAGGTTGCTTGCGGGGAACTACAAGTAGGATGTCATATACGTAAAGGTTAAAGAACACCATGACAACCTTGCTAATCTTCTTATATACACGTGGTTCGTTAGAATATCGAACAAAATCACAACTCATTATGATTTCATCAAAATCTAATGTTCCAACTATGCCAAACTTGTTTCAAGATATATAAAGAATTTTCAAGCTCGCAAATCGTCCTCCCTCTCCTATGAATGTATCGATATTCCAACTACACCAACTATGCCAAGCCTGTTTCAAGATATGTATCGATGGAGTCCAACTTACCACGTATACAAATCCAACCTCGCTCGAAGATATTTTTAGGTCATAAATAAAGCAACAAAAAAAACAATGAAGAAGCAATCAAAGTAATACACACAAACCCAAGTAAAATATACCAATCACAATGGTTGCATTTCAATAAAGCACGATCTCAATAAACTTAAGAGCTATAGATACAACATATCAAACTTTAACATATGAATAAATTGTTTCAAACAAGCATCTAGTTTCAAGAAACATGAATCCATATTATAAAGTAGAAGCGAATAACTGTTTAACACATTTTCCATCACTGTCAGTGCGTCGAACAAAATGTGGATAATGAAAAAAATGCCTTGTCCATGTAAATAGACTTCGAAGCTATACAAAATGAAGATTCAAATAGACACCTCCTAAAATCAAAAGAAAATTAGCATAATAGAAAAAAGATCAAGGTTATTTATAATTGTACCCTTTCGAGATTCTACAATCGCAGTTACGTCCTTACTATTTTTTGCAATAATACTTATCCTTTTATATTCTTACAAAATTTATAGTTCTGCTATTTCGTTAATATAAAATAGGACCATAAGTGTAACTACAAAAAGATGGAACTGTGAATTTTGTAAGCATACAAAAGCCATACGTTTTTGAAAAAGGGACATAGCTGTAATGGTAAAATCTCAAAGGGACACATATATAAAAACCTCCAAAAGATTTCAGAACTAACTAGGGATGCAAAAGGTTACGGATATATCCGTATCCGATCCATTACCGTATCCGTTTTATGCAGATTTTGACATCCGTATCCGTATCTGTTTTAAAATGATACGGATATGGATATCATTTTGATATCCGCAAACATCCGTATCCGTATCCGAATATCCGTTTTCATATATAAAAATAGTTATAGTTTTTTTAACCATATATAACATAATTCTATGTTTTCTTTTACCATATTAGTGTAATTTTTACGATACAAACACATTTAGTAATTTATATCATGTGTTTTCCATCCAATTCGTATATATTTATGTCGATTTCATAGACTATTTCTAACATTACTCGTATACGATCAATATCCGTTTTACATCCGTATCTATTTTTTAAAGATATGGTAAGATAGTTTGAATATCCATCAATATTTGTATCTACATCCATATTCATATTCAAAAACAGATAAATATACGGTAATACCAATATCCGTATCCATATCCGTTCGTTTTGATCACTCAACTAACCATTACTTACTAAGAACTGAGTCCGTCGTTTTAAGAGAAACGTTACATTCCACGTTCCCTCACCTCCAACTCTCTCCCGCACACCGATCCCCTCCTCCCTTTGGATTCCCCTCACGCACACCTCACCTCCCGCTCGGGTCTGCTTCCCCTCTCCCCCCTCGTCGTCGCTGGATCTCTGGGGGATCCGATCGAGTTCTCGCCATGTTCTTGATCGATTGGTTCTACGGGGTCCTCGCCTCGCTCGGGTTGTGGCAGAAGGAGGCCAAGATCCTCTTCCTAGGGCTCGACAATGCCGGGAAGACCACTCTGCTCCATATGCTCAAGGACGAGGTTCGATTTCGGTTCCGGCGATCGGTTTCGGGTTCCCGTTGATTCGTTTTGGATAAAGATTCGATCTTTTTTGGAGGAGTCTAAAATCGGTTTTGCAATAGTTTAACGCTCTTCAATTGTTTTCTCAGAGGCTCGTACAGCATCAGCCGACGCAGTATCCGACGTCGGAGGAGTTGAGTATTGGGAAGATCAAATTCAAGGCCTTTGATCTGGGAGGCCACCAGATTGCTCGTAGGGTCTGGAAGGATTACTACGCAAAGGTCCGTTTTTGCTGATTTTTTTGCACCATTTTTTTAGATTGGAACATCTAATTCTTTGTCAATGGATGTCTTTTTCAGGGAACACCCTCTTGCTTGTATTATTACCTTTTTCGTTTACTTTCCTGTTTCTCTTTTGTTTGTATATCTATTTATCTTTGAGGTTCTGGTTCATATCCTCCTTGGAATATTCCATTCAGGTGATGTCTTTGAACTTAATAATTCCTAATTAGTTATTAGTATGCTGGTTATTTCCCGAGCTTATAATTTGTAAATATATTGATTTTTTTTATTTTCATGTTATGCAAAAGGAATTATGGTTGCTAAGGATGCTGTAAGATGGACATCTTATTATGGAATATGGAGTTTTCATGATTTTCTGCTAAGTAGATCTGTAGGCATTTTGGATGCTCTAGTCATGACTATCAATGGGCCCTTTTTTCTCCTGTTTGGAGCTTGAGTTGCTTATTCAATTGTTTCGTTAAGAAGTTTCGTTTGGTGATTTAGGGATTAGTACATGTATACTCACAGTTTGGGGTGGGTTTCATTTTGTCCCTCAAGTTTGAATTTGGACAATTCTATTCCCTCATTTTTGAAATGGAAAAGCATCACGCGCCCTTATAATACCAACCAACCTCAACCTTCTTCCTAAACCTTGTATACATGCATCTTAACTTGGAGCTCGTGGGAGAGAGACTTGTTAGATATTTATGATCTGTCTATGTTCGATTCTTCATTGATAATGATGTAGACATTATGTGTCACAATATGGATTTTCATGGGGGAGAATGGCGGTTGGGAGAGTGAGAAGGTAAAAAGAAAAATAAGAAATATGCTCGTCGCATAAGGTTTTGTGTGAGTAGTCAAGTTGGGGGGGGGGGTGAGCCGACTGATTGGTCGACTTTTACATCAAGTTTTTTTTGCTTGTTTAAAAGCGAACTTGTACTAATATGCTTAATGTTATATTTAAAGTCATTTACTTCTTTTGTTTCATCATGATAGTATAGAAAATGTACACTATGTTAATATATAAGAATATATGTATAAAAATGATTTATATATTTAAAATAATTTAAAAATTCAAAACCGACTAATGGCCGACTAAATCCGATTAGTCGCCTGACTGCCGTTTTATCCTTAGTGACCTCGTCGATCGAGTACCGAACTATCATTTTCTGCAACCTTGGTGCACAAAAAACCACGCAAGGAGAAGAAACAAGGTTGAAAAGGGGATTGAATGGTAGAGGAGAAGAAAGAAATTAGGTAGAAAGAGTGATAATGACACTGGCTAAACTATAATCCACTCATTTAGTCTTATCTCATTACATACGAGTATGCTGTTTTATATTAGGAATTATGTAAAGACATATATGAAGGTTGTGTCCTTTGGACTATTCACTAAAGATTACAACAACAACAACAACAACAACAAAGCCTTTTCCCACAATTAAGTAGGGTCGGCTACATGGATTCTTCGCCTCCATTCAGATCTATCTTGGGTCAATCTCGTACTTATATCCAAAAAACTAAGATCCCTTCGTATAGTCACTTTCCAACACTTTTTGGGCCGTCCTCGTCCTCTCTTAGTCGGCTCAACATCCCAGCACTCGCATCTCCTAACCGGTGCATCAGTTGACCTTCTTTGCAAATGACCAAACCATCTTAAGCGGTTTTCTCGCATCTTATCCTCGATCGGAGCTACACCAACTTTCTTTCTGATTGCATCATTCCAAATCCGATCTTTACGTGTATGTCCACACATTCATCTTAGCATTTTCATTTCTGCTACAGCCATTCTCTGCACATGTCTATGGTTCACAGGCCAACATTCAGAACCATAAAGCATAGCAGGTCTCACGGTTGCTTTGTAAAACTTTCCTTTAATTTTTAAAGGAATTTTCTTATCACAGAGAACAGCGAAGGCTCCTCTCCACTTTAGCCAGCCTGCATTTATTCTATTAGTAACATCTCCATCAATTTCCCCATCATGTTGCAAAATAGATCCCATATATCTAAAAGAATCTCTCTTCTGAATGTTATCGTCACCAATCTTCACCTCGATTCCTTCACCATTGCTTCCATCAAAGGTGCATTCCATATATTCCGTCTTAGCCCTACTTATACGAAAACCTTTAGTCTCCAATGCATGTCTCCAAACCTCAAGCTTCTCATTTACTCCATCTATAGTCTCGTCAATCAACACAATATCATCAGCAAATAACATGCACCAAGGTAACTCATCATGAATGTGACTTGTCAACTCGTCCATAATCAAAGTAAAAAGAAATGGACTCAAAGCTGAACCTTGATGTAAACCAATGTTGATATCAAAATAGTCAGTCTTCCCCGTCGGGATCCTTACACAAGATAAAGTCCTATCATACATATCCTTTATGAGTTAATGTATAGGACAGGTACTTGTCTCTTCTCTAAAACTCTCTACAGTATCTCTCGTGGGACAGAATCATAAGCCTTCTCCAAATCAATAAAGATCATATGGAGATTCTTCCTTTTAGCTCTATAAATCTCCATTGTTCTCCTCAACAAATGGATGGCTTCAATAGTTGAGCGACCTGGCATGAATCCGAATTGATTTTCTTTTACTTGGGAAACTTGCCTCAACCTTTTTTCGATCACACGTTCCCAAATTTTCATAGTGTGACTCATCAGCTTGATACCTCTGTAATTTGAACAATTTTGAATGTCTCCTTTGTTCTTATAAAGAGGCACCACGATACTCCTCCTCCAATCTTCAGGCATTTTCTTGCTTCGCCAAATAACATTGAATAGATTCGTAAGCCAAGTCAAAACACGCTCACCTAAAACTTTCCATACTTCTACATGGATGTCATCCGGTCCTACACCTTTCCCAGGTCTCATAACCTTCAAAGCCTCCTCTATTTCTTTTCTTTGTATTCGTCTATAGCATGCACGATTCAAGTAACTTTCACTACTAGCTAGATCACCCAAAGTGATCTCTCTATTTTCTTCTCCAATGAAAAGATGATCAATGTTGTTTCCTTTGATATTTTGGTCTGCATCACTAAATATGATCATTAGTTTTTAATGGTCTTTCCTTTGATATTTTAGAAAAAATGTTCTTCAATTCCATCGTATCCAATATCCTACTTATCAATGTTGTTTCTTAGTTTGATGGACAAGTAGATAGGCGTGTTAGAGTTGAATTAGGCCACAAATGTACTAAAGTAATGGAATATAAATACTAGTCATGTCTAAAAAATGAAAGGTGGTCTCCCTGGAATCGATGCAAGGTGTAAGTCTTATTTTCTCCAAAAATCTGCAATTTAATCTAAAGTATTGTATTAAAATTGACGAAAGTATATTATAACACAAATATCCAAACATGTAAAGCAAATAAAGGATTTTTAATGTAATTCATCAATGTTATAGAGGAGTAAATGTTATATTTATTTCTATATTAAAATGCAAGTAAAAAATCTTCATAATACATAACTCCATAAAAAAGCTATTAACAAAGACTGACAAAGTAGCAATTGACAACTAACAAAGATCCTGACACAAAATTTACATCCTTAGCTCCATTTAATAAAAAGACTACTAACACAAAAGACCACTAACACAAATACACACAACCTTCACTTCATTAAAAGAAATCTACTAATCTCTTATAGCGAACACATGAAGGGTCATGATTTTTCATGAAGTGGACGGCTTTTGTTAGCATTGTGCCAAGAACTTGGAGGACACCAACCTTCTTTTTTTACATGTGCAACCTCAAGAGACTGTTGGCATCTGCCTATGTCTGTTAGTTGGCTTTCAGGAGAACCTTAGGTTTGAAAAAATGAACCTCCAGGCACACACCACTTATATTGAAACAACATCCACTTCTCTTGAAATAAGGTCCAATTATCTAGATAAGTATTTGTAATTATGTTTATATATGTGTTTATTGAGCTTTTAAGGAATCAAACCTGAGTGAACCTACGATTTTTAAGTTCGATTCGTTTATTGAATCGACCCTAAACTTGTATTCAGGTTCGGTTTGTTTATTTATGAACCGAATAGGAATCAAACTTTCAGCAAGCTGAATCTGAGCAAATATCGGACTTGAGAATTTTTTGACACCCCTAATGGTGGATGACAACTTGTGAGGCCACCATTGACTGGGCGGCAGTTCGACATCATCCATTGTCCAGTGGTTACAATTCTACGGTAGAAGCTTACCAGCCCTTCAGCTGCTACTATTCTTCCACGACATCAACTTTTCAAACCTTCCTCCAAGGTTTTTTTAGCAGCAGCTTATCAGTAGCCATCCAATGGCTATTGTCCATCATCCTTCGTGACATGTTGCAACCTACCTCCGTGGATAATAGATTGGGTGAGAAATTGCAGGTGTCTCATAAGCGAAACCCTTCTACATGTCCTCTTCCTGTTACGGAGGATTCTTCTAAAGAAAAGGCATTGGCATTTGAAAAGGAGCATGATTATTTAAAGAGCAATCCAAACCGAATCGAGAAAAGAAGAAGAGGAAGAAAGATACGGAGGTTGCAATGTAATCTTCTAGTCCGAGATTTGAACATGGCATATTAATGGTATGTTGCTGAGAAGGATCAGGATGAAGGCTTGAAGATGCATATTTGATGGGTTCATCTAATTACTCGGGCTTGGTTACACTTCAAAACACCATAGATAAACTTTTTGAAATGTGTAGCACACACTTAAATTTCCCCATCATTGGAGATATATTTTATGAAGATCTGGCCAATGATAATAGAAGAAGGTGAAGGAACATAGAAGTGGTTTTTCACTTCTCAAGGAAAATGAGGAAGACGAGGATGGCTTTGATGTGGTTGATAACTCTCTTTTTAGATGCTGAGGTGAGAAATGTGCACATAAGACAAATCAAACAAATTACTGATAAAGATGCCAGAAAAAAGAAAACTGACCACTGGGTTAGGGGGATTTGGGCTGTGAGATGGAGGAGTATACTAAGGTCCCTTGATGGAGAGAAGCATGAGTTCATCTCTCCTGGATGGATCAAAGAGAAAGTGACAGACTTCCAAAAAAGGTTAGAAAGAAGGATGGATCAATGAGAAAGTGACATGCTTCCAAAAAAGTTTAGGAAGAAGGATGGATCAATGAGAAAGTGACAGACTTCCAAAAAAGGTTAGGAAGAAGAGACCCCAGTCATGCTTATTTAATTCAAAGAGAGTTGGATCTCAAAGAATTTTTCGCAACTAGAAAGAAGAAATATGGTATGAGAACGAGGTCCACCTGCCTCACTTTAAAAGGATTATCTTATCTTCATGGTTTGTTGGAGAGTAGTTTGCCTCTTTGCTCATCATTTACATTCAAGTCCTATGGGCCATAACATTTACAAAGTTTTCTTCCAAGGCCATGTTTACCACATTTTTAATCCAACTTTTCTATTTTAAGGTCATGTTGACCACCCCTTTGTAATGGCTATGTGCCTAATACTTTAAGATTCATGTACACATCTTTTTATCGATGAAAGCATTTACTTGAGCCACACTATATCAAGCTTATGAATAAAAAAACCTACGCTTGTTGCTCTCTAAGTCCTAGGGAACTGAATATTGCATGACTCGAGTAACCATTTTCATTGATATTGAAAGTCATGTACATAAAGCTAAAAGTGGGGGCCACATGGCCTCAACATTAAGAAAATGGCCAAATGACTTACATCAATGAAAGTTTAATCTAAGCATATGGACAACATGGCCTTAAAGAAAGAAAAACTATGTATAAGCTATGATCATAATGCCTTGAAGGGTAGAAAGTATATGAAATAAAAAGAATGGAGAGTCAAGAGATCCGATTCCTTGTAAATCAAATAATCAAGACTTGGATATCTTCTTCTCAATCAAATATGGAAGTATGCCCTTCTTTGTCCACCCAACTCTGATGATTTCACATTTCCACAACAACAACATAGCATTTTCCCACATTAAGTAGGGTTGGTTACATGAATTCTTTGCTTCCATTCAGAAGATCTTGGGCCATTCCCGAGCTTAGTTCCAAATAACTACGATTCTTTTGGATAGTCTCATTCCAACACTTTTTGAGCCTTCCTCGCTATCTTTTAGTCAGCTCAACATCCCAAATCTTGTATCTTCTAATCGACGCATCAATCACCCTCGTTTGTAAGTCGCCAACCCATCTTAAGCGGTTTTCTCTCATCTTATCATCTATTAGAGTGACGCTAACTTCCCTTCTAATCACATCATTTCGAATCCGATCTTTCGTGTATGACCCCACACATCCACCTTAGCATTTTCATTTCTAGTACTATCATTCTCTGCACATGTCTATGGTTCACAGGCCAACATTCATATCCATAGAGCATAGTAGGCCTCTCGTCTGCTTTATAATACTTTCCTTTGATTTTCAAAGGAAATTTCTTATCACATAGAACAGTAGAGGCTCCTCGCCACTTTAGCCAACATGCATTTATTTTGAGTAACATCTCCATCGATTTCCACATCATATTACGAAATAGATCCGAAGTATCTAAAAGAATCTTTCTTCTGAATATTATTGTTTCCAATCTTCACCTCGATTCCTTCACCCTTGCTTCCATCTAATGTTCACTTCATGTATTTAGTCTTAGTCCTATTTATACGAAATATTATATTCTTCAAGGCATGCCTTCAAGTCTCAAGCTTCACACTTGCTCCATCTTTAGACTCATCAATCAACACAATATCATCAACGAACAACATACATTGAGGTATCTCATCCTGAATGTGACTAGTTAACTCATCCATAATCAAAGTAAAAAGGAATGGACTCAAAGTTGAACCTTGGTGCAGACCAATGTTGATTCAAAATAGTCAGTCTTCCGAGATTAGATCCTTATCATCTCGATCATGCATATCCTTTATAAGGTTAATGTATAGGACAAGTGCTCATCTCTTTTCCAAAACTCCTCAAAATCTCTCGTGGGATTGAATCATAAGCCTTCTTCAAATCAACAAGTCTCTTCTCCAAATGATAAGTCTTCTTCAAATCAATACAAATCTCTCATCTCTTCTCGGTAGGTGCCATCTAGGATTGTTGACCGTCAGGACGCTTCGCCCAGTCCGGTGGACTTGGATCCTAACACCATCTGTTGGGTACTTTCTCAAACGAATTCAAGTCCCGTCGGTGGTTCGGCTTTCTCCGTGGATCATGCTCCTTCGGATCCGATTGCGTCTCTGGTGGTTAGTCGGGTTATCCTCTCGGACCCAGTCCATTCACACTCAGGTTCGGTTGTCGGTTGCACATGAGCCTCTTCCTTGGGCCCGAGGGCAGGGGTCGTTCTAGGTCGTGGCTCCTCGATGATTCTCGGCGGCGACTTCGAAAGGTTAGCTGCGATGATTTCAGATTCGAGTGATTCACTTGTGCCCAATCTTCTGTCAGATGTTAGCGTGGAGACGAGTACAGTGGCGTGTTCTTCTGGTCTCGCAGGTGATGTTGGGGAGGCGACTTTGGATCTTGTGGACAAGGTGGCAATTGGGGATTCTTCTTGCTTGCCTCTTTGCTTGGGAGAACCCCTGGGGGTGGGGGACTCTCTTTGGCTTCGCTAAGGAGGAAGTATAGCTTGGGCGAACAGGGATCATCATCCTTGGTCGGGTGGGGAGTGGACCTGAGTGGCGCAATCGGTTCCCTGGCCTTGTCTCTTGGTAAAAGTTGTTCCCTTCCTACTGTTTCGTCTAACTCTCGCTCTCTGCCTTCTGATGATGGTCTTGGGAAGAAAGTTAAGCGCTATCGGTCTAGGAAGAAGCATACTCGTAAGGTTATGTCTACCATCGCTCTTTCTGAAGAGGCGCCTCTAGTCGTGTATGCAGCTGGGGTGGTGCAGGTTTGGGGCAAAAATGTTGTACACTAATGAAAGTTCTAACCTAGAATGTGAGGGGTCTAGGTGACCCGGTAAAGCGATAGATGTTGGGCAACCGCTTTAGTGAATGGGGGTGCGATGTTGTTCTCTCGCAGGAGACTAAGCTCTCCTCGTGTTCAACGTTTACCTAGAATTCCCTTGGGGTTGGCTTGCTTTCGGAGTTCAATTGGGTCGACGGGCAGTATAATTGTGGCTTGGAAGGAATCCTTATTTTGCTTCCGTTCAGAGCTCAAGGCCAGACATGTGATCATTGTGTTGTTGGAGAACATCGTGGAGGGATCGATGATGGCTGTGTCCAGTATTTTATGGGCCTTGTATGCCTGCGCTACGAGATGAACTTTGGGATGATATTTGTGATGCTAGATCTGCCTTTCCAGGGGTGGCCTGGCTCGTGGGTGGTGATTTCAACGTCACCCTCCGGTCTTATGATCGACCGCGTTCTCGGGGCCAAGATCCAAGTTGGGAGGCTTTTGCTGAATTGATTGATGATCTTGAAGTTGAGATGATTGATGCAAATGACACCATATTTACTTGGAGGAGCTTTAGTTCGCGCTCGTGTATTGATAGGTTATTGGCTTCTTTGGAGCTTATGCAGGATTTCCCTCTCTCCGTTTGATCCTCTAGACCTCGTACCGACTCGGATCATTCGTCGCTGCTTTGGGAGTCCGGTGGTGCATTAGCTCATAGGGGATTCTTTTGTTTTGAGAAAGCTTGGCTGCAAGAGGTCCCTTTTAGAGATCAGGTTCATAACTTTTGGTGCTCTATTGATGTTTTCGGTTCAGCCGCTTCACGATTTGCATAGAAATTAACTTTGCTACGCAATCACCTTTGTGAATATAAGGAGACCAGAGAGTCCATATTGGCCAGTCAAAGTGTGGCTGAGGCGGATGTGCACATATTGGATGACCTCGAGGATGAGAGGGAGCTAGGGGATGAAGAGCGAGCTGCTCAGTGTGTGGCCTAAAAAATTATTCCGGGGGAGGACAAGAAGTGGGTTATTGAATGGAAGCATCGCTCTAGCCAGAGATGGCATAAGGAGGGAGATGCCAATACATCCTTTTCCCACCAGATTGCTAGTGGGCACCGACGACACAATTATTTCTGCTTTGTGGTGGTGAATGAAAGTTTGGTGGAGGGTGATCGTCAGATGGGTAGAGCGATAGCTGGACATTTTCATGAGTTCTTTCGGAGAAAGGAGTCGAGGTAGTGGAGGTGGACTGGTGCAAGGGGCATCTCGGATTTCTGAGGTCCATGCTAGTAGTCTTGAGGTGAGCTTCACGTTGGAGGAAGTGAAGAATGCGGTATAGAATCTGAACACGGATTGTGCTCCGGGACCAGATGGATTCCTTGTTGATTTTTCGTGAGTTCTGGCAATTGGTGGGAACTGAGGTATTGGAAGTGGTTAATGAGTTTGCCGAAGGGAACTATGTGTTCGAAAGGCTGAATTGGTGGGAACTGAGGTATTGGCTTCTAAAGTATTATCTCTAAGTGGACCACTTCCTTTTTGAGGGCGATGGGGAAACTATATTTTCTTTTCTCCAGTAGGAGATATTCTTTTTCAAATTTAACATCTTATAATACCACAAGTGAAAGGGATTGTCTGAAGCCAAGATCAAGGTATAAAAAAATAAAAATAAAACGAGGCGGTTTCTCTGGAATCAAGGTGAGGCATAGACTCAAGGCGGTCGAGGCGTAATCCTCATATTATAAGGATAAATATTTATAAAAACACAATAAAATATATACTAATGAAATTTTAGGTATATACTATAACATATGATGAAATTATAAAGATAGGAACACCGAAAAGAAAAGATATACAAATGTGTATGCCTTTTTACTAAATTTCCATCCAATCAGAGAATGAGTCTGTTTGATTATCCTCCTGAATTCTAACCATCTAACCCATGTTGAAGAACCGTTGTATGCATCCTCTTCTGCTGTACCATACCCAAAAATTTTTATTAAGAATTTTATTTCTATTTTGGTACATGGATTTGTTTATTCTTCTCGGTATATTACATAGCTTATTATATAACACCACTCCTTAAAAATACGTTTACGAGTAATGTTTTATATGATATTCGCGGATTCGTATGTTTAAACGTATAATGGTAAGAGTTTATTGACATAATTGGACATGTTTAATAGTAAATATGAACATGAAAGCGGTCAAATTTAAGCATTCATCTTGTATAATTATATCCTAACAACTAGACCTTTATAAACATCTGAAATTGTCAATAAGACAATTGATTTTTATAAAAATACTTTGAAAATAAAAATCGCCTTGAGGACCACCTTGCCTCTGCCTTGACCGCCTCGAGCGCCTCGATCAACAGAGGCGGTCTCCTCTCAGAGCTCTGTTGAGGCGGCTGTTCTCAGGCGATTCCAAGCCGCATCGCCTTTAGGCGTACATCTCGTGCTCTTCTAGGCACGTTTTTTTAAACCATGGCCAAGTGGTAGGACCAGGAGCTATGGACCAACTGGTAGAATGAAGGTTTGCTTAACCAAAATCTCTCCATCTTGAAGCTGTGAGGGAAGGATTTGAATGGTGTCAGATTCACAAGGAAAACTTTTTGGAAGTGCTTGTACCTTCTTAAAAGGGGACTAAGTTTTCTAATTATTCATGCAAAAGGCTTGGTCAGGTTTTGCCTGTCTGCTAGAGGTATCATACCATGTAAAGGGGTACTCAGAGATCCGAAGATCTATTAATGAGGAAGTAAGAATCCAACTGTTAAAGGCTTTACAATGGGGAGATAAAGGGGGGATGGAATACCTTTCACTTCCAAATCTCACTAGATTAAAGCCCCCAATGATGATAGCATGACTAAGGACAACCGTGATGGATCACAGGTGTTCTAAGAAAACCTGTATCTTATCAGCTTGGGGAGGCCCATAACATAAGTATCAACGAATGGAAATTAATGTTCGAAGAAATGCCTAGGAGGTGTAGGATCAAACTAAAGTCATCTTCTATCTCTGAACAGGAGAAAGGTAATGGTTCTTACAAGCTATTCCTAGGATTATAATGTCTATGAAAATGGTTAAGACCGTCCATACATAATGTGACATTTAGTGAACGTGATCTTGTTTCCTTGATAGCAAAGTTCAGATTTTTAGAGCAAATTCAATTTAATATTATGGTCCACCCAACCCTTGAATGTTTCAAGATAAAATATTTGGCGCCATAGTCACAAATAATATTGCAGTTTTCTGAAAATGTCTAGAGTGATAGTTGACACGTAGTTGTTTCGAAAAGCCTTAAAAAACAGTACTTCTGAGGTGAATCATCAAAGCTATAACTTAGATGTTGAATTTATTTGAAAGGCAAAAGGTGTTTAGGAAAATGTCAATGTTATTGCTTAGGTTTCCTCCCATTCCAGAGAATTCAAGTAGCAAGATGTTCAATTTAAAGGTGAGGGACTGTGGAGTGAAACTAAATTAATGAATGAGGTAACTGAAGTGCTATTGGTAAGAGGATTGTCCTCATTACGCAGGTGGCGTGTTTCCTCTGGAGGGATAGATGGAGCTCCAGTTGAAGCTGAGGTGGAGCTGAAGGTGACTCATTGGAAGACAGCGTCTGTTTCATCTGAGGGTATCCTTGGGCGGGAGGATTGACATCTGCTTCCAAAGCTTTTCATCATTTGCCATCCCCGTGCTTTGGAGCTTTGCGTGGCTTCAGATTAGACCTCTAATAAACTTGCATGCAAGCTCAATAAAACTAGCCAGCGAAGAGGGTGATTGACATTTGCCCTTACCTAGGAGTCAGGCCACATGCCAAACTTGCCAGGGATCAACTTCATCATAGATGTTCCTTAAAAAAAACTTCATTATGTATGAGTATCCCAAGATAGTACATGGGTTGTTCACAAACTTGAAGCTGGATAGCATGATGTTTGACGTAAAGCTCCCAACGATTGGAGAGTCACAGTAGGTAAACACTACTTCCATATCATAAGAAATAGCTTGAAAGGAAGCCTTAATGACATCTTCCATTGGGGCTACCTCAATTCCCTTGGGAATGATGTAGTTGGAAAAGATGCATGTCCAACATTGACCAGAGCTGCATCTTCACAGTACCTAGAGAGGGAAGGGGAATCGAAGTCTAGCAACTTGTCAATTTTCATGTACACTGTTATTCAGAATATAAGGGTAAATGTGGTGCAATGGTAAGCTAAGCACAACTACCTAGTAGACACATACTTCTCTATTCATTTGGCACCAAAGACAGGTGACAATGACAGAACCTGACATAGATGACTTCAACTGTTGTAGTGAGGTGTGTACGGACCTCCGAAAAATTGTTCCGTTGTAACTTCTACTGCTTAGAAATTTCCCAGAAGAAACGGAAAGTGTCTCGAGGGACTTCAACAACACGGATGTCCTTGGGTCAATGCAAAGATGGAATATCTTTAAAGAAAATGATCACATTTCTCAGAAGTTGGCACTTCGATGTGGTCACCTCAGAACAAAGCTCGGCTCACCAGAAGGGTGAGAGGACTTTACCTGCTGGGTGAGGCCCTTTGAGCTCTTGAGGAGTTGGTCCCTGCCAGCCAAATGTAGGGTTGAGACCATGGTGATGGCTAGGTCGCTCTGGGATGTCCGGACCCATTTGCTTGCCCTTTATTGAGGAAGTTGCACTCTCACGTTTCTTGTCAGAGGAAGGGTTGGAGAAGACCATGGTGGGAAAAGAAGGGCAACAGAGGGAAAACAACGTAGTTTCACATGCCCTTTTTGATATGCAGTTGAAGCAACAGGATAAAGGTGGGCATGGCTCCTGAAGTTTGATTTGAACGAACATTTGGGGTTGGGGGGAAGTTATGATGTGGCCGGTTGGGAGAGGCCAAAAAGGATGTCATGTTTTTTGGCTAGGACTGGTAAGAGGCCTAAAAAGATGTCACGGTTCGGTTGGGACTGGTAATTGCTAGATAGCTGTTCTCTCGGATGCCACTTGACATCTCCAGTGATGGGGTTGAGGAACCGACATTTTGTATTACTCAAGACCAAAAATGGGTTCAATTTTCTAGATAACAAACCATCATTCTGGACGAGATCTCTTGACCCGTGCATGCCATTAAGTTTCTGAAGGGGGGGGGGACTGGTTGAGATAAATGCTTGGCTAGAGATATATGCACCACCTCCTGCATCGCGGTCTCCAAAGTCTTATCCAAACAAGATCTTGCGATAGTGGGAAAGGGTTTATCATCCCTTGATGGTTTTTTTGGGGGAGGTTTCTGTACCGAAGGATAATGCATACCATAATATGAGCTCTTCACCAGAAGTTTAAGGTCCTTCACGAAGGATCAGAGGGATCAAATTTTGGTGGGCCGTTAATTACCCAACACAAGCGGATCTTTGATCCAGCAATGTTAGTATATAATATGAAGTTTGGAGAGCAGTTCATCTGCTTGAGGCCCACACATATCTGGGAATTTTGGGTCGTAGGAGGGATTGATCAAGTCCTACGTAAATGATAGAACTTTCTCCCCGCCCTCAGATAGGATTCCTAGGTCTACTTAAGTTTTGATAGGGATTCATGAAGAGACGATATTGTTCCTTAGGTTTCCATTCATGAATCTTTTGCGCAAGGATTTATTTCTTGGTGTGCCCAATTTGGGATGGTCTCAATCTAACTGTAGAGATATTTCTAGTATTTATGTACTTATGTGTCATTCTTATTTTCGTTGTTCCATCTTATGTAATTTACCCATAGGTTTCCTCTATATAAGAATAATAAGAGGAGCCTAGGGTTCCCTGGAATAAACAAGTTCTCTATTTCTTCCAACATGGTGTCAGAGCCTCCACCCTAAACCGTAGCCACCTCTCTCATCCCCGCCACCCCTCCTCCCCGTTGCTTCTCATCCTCGCCGCCCACCCCCTCCCCACCGCCTCTCCTCCTCCACACTGCCCACCCCCTTCCCGCCGCCTCCTCCCCACGGGCGTCGTGGCCCCTACCCGTAGCCCCTACTCCGTGCGCGACCCCTAAGCCCCCCCTTCCGTCACCACTCATCCCACCGCCCCTTTCCCCTAACTCAGCGCCGACTACATCTCCTTCTCTTCATGGGTATGAGTGTATAAACCTACATATGCACTCATACCCTACATGTTTCTGTAGACGATTCTTCATTGGTCTACAAACCCTAGTTCTTCGTCTCTGGCAATTATGTCATAAAACAATATGCCCTCCATTGGCGCCTTCAAAGGTCCAACGCCAATAGTCAAGATGGATGGGACGAATTACGAGCTCTGGGCGATGCAATTCATTAGCCTCATGAAGTCCAATGGTAAGAAACACATTCTTACTGAAGATGAGATGGCGGAGAAGACGGGGATTTACGCCTCATGGGAGGCTGATGATTCGTATGCTAAGGTCTGGCTTTCTGGCACTCTGACAATGGAGATTGCTAATGATGTCTTACATCAGCCCACGACTAAGGCCATGTGGGATATTCTTGTCGCGACGTACTCGCAGATGAGGAATGAGACCAAGATCCTCCAACTTCAGCATGACATCTTTACGATCAAGCAGAATGGCCGACCGCTGCATTCGTTGTATACATCCCTACGGGGGATGTTTGAGAAGATTTACAGTATCATTCCTCTGATGGCGATCCCTGAGCAGCAGAAGACGTTCCTGAATGCTACAATGGTGGGGGTCTTACTAGCGGCACTAGACCCAGAGTATGATGCAGCTCGCTCGCAGATACTGGCAGATGCTACTATTCCTCCAGTGGAGGAAGTGTATCGACGACTCAGCCGAATCTCGGTTCCTTCTCCAGCGTCTATGCCACCTCCTTCAGCGATGGCTACTTCCCGAGGCAGAGGTGTCCCCTCCTCTTTTCGTGGTCGTGGACCTCGTGGTCGAGGTGGCCGCTTCCGTTAGCCATGCACCTTTTGTCATCACCCAGATCATGCGGAAAATACATGCTATTCTAAGCATGATTTTTCTGCATCTGCCCGTGTAGCTGAGCATGCTGTGCCTACACCGCCATCCACTTCAGACCAACAGTTTGAGGATCTTGTCGTCAGACTACGAGATATCATGCCTCTTGCCACTACTGACTCACCAGGAGGACACTCAGACATCGCAGCTTCAACCTCTGCCAGCACGTCAGCTACGACAAGCACATCAGGTAGCATTTATGCCTTTACATCATGTCACAGTTCTAATGTTTCGGAATGGATCATGGACTCTGCTGCGACACATCATCTCTGTCGGGACAAAGATAAGTTTACATCCTACAGGGAGGTTTCCCCAGGGAGATCGGTAGTAATAGCAGATGGGACTTATTCCCCCATCATTGGAAATGGGGAGATCAGTTTGACACCCTCTATTCGCCTGCTGAATGTTTTGCATGCTCCAGATTTCTCGTTGAACTTACTTTCTATTAGTCAGCTTACAAAGGATTTGCATTGTCGAGCGATCTTTGATCCATCATCTCTTATTTTTTAGGACATTCTAACGGGCAGGGTGATTGGATGTGGCTGTGAGCGGGGTGGTCTTTATCGGTTGGTTCCACCTCCTATGCTGGTGTCTCATCTCAGTCCAGTGGGTCTGCTTCTCCGTTTACCTGGCATCTGCATTTTGGTCATCTTCCTCTTCAGAAGCTACGTCATATCTTGCCCCTGATTTCACCAAAGTCTTCTTTTCAGCGTGAAGCCTGTCAGTTGGGAAAGCATCATAGGTCTACTTTCTCTCGTCGTGAGTGTAGGAACAGTCGCTCCCCTTTTGAGTTATTGTTGACATTTGGGGTCCGAGTCGTGTACCTGATCACCGGGGACACAGATTTTACCTAGTGGTCGTAGATGATTTCTCTAGATTGTCTTGGGTCTTTTTATTGAAAAATAAATTGGAAGCGGGGGATGTAATTAAAAATCTTATCAATGAAATTCGGAATGTTTTTCTTCTAATGTGAAGATTGTGCGCACAGATAATGCATTAGAATTTTGCACTCGCGCTCTGTCTCATTCCTTCTTGTCTCGTGGCTATTCATCAAACAACTTGTGCCTACACGTTTCAACAGAATGGTGTTGCAGAGAGAAAACATCGTCATCTCCTTGATATGGTTCGGATTTTACTCATTCATAGTTGTGCTCCTCTGTCTTTTTGGGGTGATGATGTTTTTATGACAGGTTATCTGATCAATCGTATGATTTCTTCTGTGTTAGGTGTGAAAGTCCCTCTTTTTGTTGTCTTTCCTGACAGGGAATTGTTCTCACTAACTTCTCGTGTTTTTGGTTCAGTTGCTTTTGTCTATCACCTCACTCTAGGGATTAACAAGCTCTCATCTAGGGCTGTCAAGTGTGTGTTTCTGAGGTACTCTCGTACTTAAAAGGGCTATAGATGCTATGATCCTGTGAATAATAGATATTATGTCAGTGTTGATGTCACCTTCTTTGAAAATGTCATGTATTTCTCGCCTACAGGTGACAGAATGACTCCTTCCACTACTGATGATGACATTTATGTGCCACCTCCTCTTGTATGTCAGTCTGATCACATACCTACTGTTGTGCCACCACTGTCACCACCATCACCACCACCACCTCCATAACCACCAGTCCCACCTCTACCGAATTTTTATACTCGTCGTCCGAATCCTGCTCATGGAGGCCGTCATTCATCCACCACGGTCCAGGTATGTCCAGGTGATACTAGTAATGATGTGACTGACAATGCACAAGTGCAGGACAATGATGTACATATGGATACTGCTGATGATTTGGATGTACCTATTGCCTTAAGGAAATCCAAGCGGACGTCCGCGTCTTATCCACTTGCGTCACAGGTTTTATTCCATCGCCTCACTGGTGATTTTCAGAGATTCACTATTGCCCTATCTACCGTGGAGATGCCACGGAGCTATCAGGATGCCTTGAAAGACAGTAGCTAGCGGTTAGCTATGGAAGAGGAAATGGCTGCATTGCGATCTCGTGGTATATGGAGCTTGGTTGCTGCTCCTCCAGGAGCTTCTGTGGTCAGTTGTAAATGGGTCTTTACTGTCAAAAATAATGCGGATGGCAGCCTTGATCGCTACAAAGTAAGACTAGTGGCTCATGGATTCACTCAGACCTTTGGCGTAGATTATATGGACACTTTTTCCCCGGTGGCCCGTCATTCGACTCTACGTGTTCTTCTGTCAGTCGCAGTGGTATGTGATTGGCCCTTGTTTCAGTTTGATGTTAAAATGCCTTTTTATATGGAGATCTGCAGGAAGAAGTCTTCATGCAGCAGCCTCCGAGGTTTGCTGCTGAGGGGGAGTGTCATATGGTGTATAGACTTCACAAGGCCATATATGGTCTTAAACAAAGTCCGCGGGCATGGTTTCAGAAGCTTTCAGATCTCATCCAGAAGCAAGGGTTCATATGATCAAATGCTAACCACTCTTTGTTTGTTCAGAAGACTCCCAGAGGTACTGTTGTTATTATGGTATATGTTGATGATATACTTGTTACGGGAGATGACATGTAGGGGATAAAGATGGCAAACGCTTTTTTAGGCCATCAGTTTGTGACCAAGGATCTTGGTACTCTACGATACTTTCTGGGATTGGGGTTTGCGAGGAATGTGCAGGATCTTGTGATGACCCAAAGGAAATACATTACAGATATGCTTGGTGAGACAGGTATGATCGGGTGTCGACCCTCCACTACTCCCATGGATCCTAGTATGAAGCTATATGGAGATGATTAGGAGGAAGTTGACAAAAGAAGATATAGAGAAATGGTGGGAAAACATCTCTATATTACTATCACCAGACCTGACATTGCTTTTGCAATTAGTCGGGTGAGTCAGTTCATGGAACAACCCAGACAGATACACGTGGATGTTGTATATATGATACTAAAATATCTAAAGTCATCACCGGTTGCAGGATTGTTGTTCAGCAAAGAAACAAATCTTTCTCTCTGCATGTGCTGATGCGGATTATGCAGGATGTCCTAGGGATCGGAAATTTACTTCAGGTTTTACAATATTTGTTGGCAATTCCTTAGTTTCTTAGAAAACCAAGAAACAGACAGTGGTGGTTAGATCTAGTGCTGAATCTGGGTACAGAGACATGGCATAGGCAAGTATGGAGATGATGTGGGTTCGAGCCGTATTAGTAGATATGCATATAGATGTAACATTACCCATGGAGTTACAATATGATAATCAAGCATCATTATTTATTGCTAATAATCCTGCATTTCAAGAAAGGACGAAGCATATTGAGGTAGACTGCCACTATACCAGGGATATGATTCAGAAGGGGTTCATTTCTACTTTCCATGTTAGTTCAGGAGAGCAGACTACAGATATTTTTACTAAGCCGTTGCTCAGAGGTCCGTTTCAGAAATGTTCTTTCAAGCTGAGCGTGATTGACATCTATGCTCCATCTTAAGGGGGAATGTAGAGATATTTCTAGTACTTATGTACACTTATATGTCATGCTTATTTTCGTTGTTCCATCTTATGTAATTTACCCATAAGCTTCCTCTATATAAGAGAGCCTAGGAATCCCTGGAATAAACAAGTTCTCTATTTCTTCTAACACTAACAATTTGGAGTATCCGGTCTTTGTAACCCATAGCGAGGACAACCAAAAACCAATACAACCAAATCTCACTTCAGAAAAGAAACTCCACACAAGGCATGTAACGACGAACTGAGGAAAAACCCGGTAACAAAAACAGGAAAACCACTGGTTACGAAGAAGACCCCCAATGGAAATGGTGATAACAAAAACCACTAAACCACGAGAAAAAACGAGAACAAATCAAATAAGAGAAACCCTTGGAGGCAATGGAGGCTAGGAATACCTGAGGTGCAGTGAAGAGCAAACTGCAGAACTTACAGAGGAAGGCCACCCCGCGAGCAGATTTTGGTGTAACCTTTCAATGCCAAGATTTGATGCTGCTTCATTTTTGCAACTTTGAGCATATTCTTGAAAGAAGCTTATTTTTCTAATACATCAGTTTTCCGTGTCTAAATATTATGGTTATTTCGAAATTATTGAGTGCATTTTAGGGTCGCCATTTTATCCGACTCATGCACTTGATTGTTCCTCAGCATGTAAAAATTCCTCTGTTTATATGAGCAGGTCGATGCAGTAGTCTACTTAGTGGACGCCTTTGATAAAGAACGGTTTGCGGAGTCGAAGAGGGAGCTTGATGCGCTCCTTTCAGATGATGCTTTGGCCAGCACCCCCTTCCTCATCTTAGGTAACAAGATCGACATCCCATATGCTGCATCAGAGGATGAGCTGCGATACCACTTGGGTTTGAGCAACTTCACTACGGGCAAGGGCAAGGTGAACCTCGCTGACTCCAACGTCCGTCCCCTCGAGGTCTTCATGTGCAGTATAGTCCGCAAGATGGGGTACGGTGAAGGCTTCAGATGGGTATCTCAGTACATCAAGTAGTGTGCTGATGTTAACCCCCCCTGGCTTTTGATTACACTCTTCTCATCCCCTTCATAAGCGGGTTTAGTTAATGTCTATGATGGCATAATTAGCGGAGGCTCTACTGTCTATTGTGTTGGATCTCTGTGGTGTTTGATCTCGTGGTTGCACGGATTCTGTAATGGAAAGTTATTGCAATTTTCCTTTCAAAAGGGCCTCTGTAATTCATGTAGCTTTGTCTGCTTGAACAATTATGAATTATTTATTTCACTACATAGTTTTTAGCTAGCGGTGTTCGTAGTATATATCGATCGAGTTTGTCTCAGTAATGATCGAATTTGTCTCGGTAATGCCTTGTTGGACTAAAATGTAATTACGAAGATAATTGTGCTTTTAGTTGCATCAGAAAATAGTCTTGCTATTAATATTCCATTCGTAACTTCCTTTTAAGATTAAGTAACTATACACATGAAAAAATGGAGCTACCCTTAGCTACATCTACCCTTTCTTAACGATATTTTTTAATGACATTTGACGGAATTTAGATCACATAATATCATCATATTCTCATTTAAAATTCAACTAAATATGAGACCATTATCACATACATCAAGGATATCAAAAATTTTAACGGTCTAAGATTTGCTGAAATTATAGCTTTTCAGATAAATGGATTAAAAATATTTGTTTTTTTGTGAAATTTGAAATACATTACTCTTATCAATTTAACCTAATCCCCCCATAAGTCATTAAAAAATTCTATAAAAAATAAAAAATAAGGGTGGCATGTATGCTTGCATGCTTACATATGCATGCATGCATGTATGCTACATCCATGCATGCGTATACACGCATACATGCATCCATTCATACATATATGCATGCATATTTACATGCATGCATGCCTACATACATATGTAGGCACGTGTGTACGTGTGTACGTATGTATGTGTACGTAGGTAGGTATGTACGTAAGTATGCATGTAAGTATGTAGGTATGTACGTACTATGTAGTATGCAAGTACGTATGTATGTATGTATATATGGATACATACATCCGTATGTATGTAGGTATGCATGTGTGTATGTACGTATGGATACATACGTACATATGTATGTGTGTAGGTTTGTACATATTTATGTACTTATGGATACATATATACGTATGTAGGTACATACATAGATACATATGTATGTATGTATGTATTTATGATGTATGGATACATACATACATACATAAATATGTGCATACAAACCTACGTAGGTATGTATGAATGCATATATACATAGGTACCTACATGCATGCATGCATGTATGTCGCACGTATGTACGCATGTATCTTTATATGTATGTATATACATGAATGCATGGATGCAAGTGTATTCATACATGCATGAATGCATGGATGCAAGTGCATAATGCATGCATACCTTGATTCATGCATGCTTAGATGCATGCATGCATGTATGTATGTATGCGCATACATATGCATGCGCATACATACGTATGTACATACATACATATCTACGCACCTACGAAAATAATACAATACATGCATACTTATAGTACATACATACATATGTATGCATATACATATGTACATATGCACGTATGTATGTGTACGCATATACGTATGTCTGTATGTATGTATGTAAATACGTATGTGCATATGTAGATATGTATGCAAGTAGGTTGGTACATACGTACGTACACACGTTGCCATGTACGTAGGTGGTAGGTATGTAGATACACATGTATGTACGTATGTATGTGCATTAGATAGGTATGTAGGTATGTACATACGTAGATATGTATGTACATAGGTACATTGGTTACTTATGTACATAGATACATATGTACGTGCGTACATATGTAAGTACGTACCTACACGCATACCTACATACATACATATATACGTATGTGCACACGTATATGTATGTACATATGTATGTATGTATGTATGTATGTATGTATGTAGACACTACGTATGTATGTAAATATTTATGTACTTATGTATGCATGTATGCATGCATGCATGTATGTATGAAGTTATGTACGCATGTAGGTATAGACGTACACATATATGTAGGTATGTAGGTATGTACATATGTATGTATGTAGCTATCCACATATGTAGGTATGTACGTAGGTATGTACATAGGTACATATGTACGTATGTTGGTATGTATGTATGTACGTAGGTACGCATGCATGTATGTACGTACGTAGTAGGTATGTACGTATCGACATATGTAGGTATGTACAAAGGTACATATATACGAATGTAGCTATGTACGTAAGTATGTACATATGCACGTATGTACATATGTATGTAAGTATGTATGTATGCATGCATGTACATATGTATGTACGTAGGTTTCGAATAAATGTTAATCATAGTAGGGTAGGAGAAGTCTAGTGACTCAGTCGAGAGTGAGTGTAGGTTTCTTTCTCTAGTCTGATTGCATGCGATACCATAGGCTGATTTAAGACAACAACTCGACAGACCTGAGTCATAGACCTCATACATTGCTGACTCAGACCTAGCAGAAAGAGTCAGAGACCACTACTCCTAAAAGAGTCAAAGAGACAATCAAGTAAGGCCTCAATCCTGAGCAATGAGGCATGGAATCAAATTCCTCGATTATGAGTGTTACAATGATTTCGATTGGAAAGCTCAATGAAAAAAGGAAGGAGACTCATTACCTTGTTATTTATCAGAGAAATGATATAATCTATAAAAATTATTCAACAAGCTCTGGATGGAATTCTTGGGGGATATGAAAATTTAGAAGTATGATGCTTTGATAAAATAAAGAATACAGAATGGAATAATTTTGAATACAGATTTATTCATACGTGCAAACGCATATACGTAGTATGCACGTAGGTATGTATATACGTATATACGTAAGTATGTATCTGTAAGTGCATATTTGTGTAGATACCTTTGTACGTAGGTATGTACATACGTATGTACCTACTTACGTACATATGTATGCACGTATGTATGTATGCATGCATGTATGTATATCGCGTATTTATGTACATACGTACGTATGTGCATGCATGTATGTAGGTAGTACGCATGTAGATATATGCACTTAATGTATACGTGTACATATGTATGCATGTATGTTTTATGTACATATGTACGTACGTAGTTAGGTATATACATATGTATGTACGCAAATGCGTATGTATGTAAGTACATACATATGCATGTATGTATGTACGGACACATGTATCGTATGCGCATATACAAATGTATATATGTATGTACGTATGCCATGTATCTACATATCTATGTATGTACGTATGTATGTCTCTACATATCTATGAATGTATGTATCTACCTATGTATGCATATGTGTATGTACGCATGTATATATCTATGTATGTACATATGTAGGTATCTATGTACTTACATATGTATGTATCTACGTATGTATGTATTTATGTATGTATGTATGTATATATTTACAATCAATCAACTACTCCAACCAGCTTAAGATAATTGAAGTATTATTTTTATAAAAGGACTTTCTTTAATTTAAATTCTTTTTTAAAACTTCAAAATAGTTGAACTCTGTTGTAAAAATTGATTCGTCATTATAAAACTCAATTTTGTAAATTTATCTGATGTTTTATTAAAATTGCTCACATATATTTTCATTTCGAACTTTTCACTATAATTTTTTCTCCAAAATGTAAAATGCAATCACATTTTTTTGATAATTTTATCAACAAATAGACATTAAGAAATGCCAAAATATAATAAACATCATAATAAATTTTAGGAAATAGACTACATCTTTCCTATAAATTAGGATTGGCAAATCCTTCTTTTAAGGAAAATGAAGTTGCTCAAAACCATCCTATAACAATTTAGTGATTCTATCCATCCATTAAATTTTGATCTAACGATTCAGAATGATGACTCACCACAAAATTGGACAGACTTCACCTCATTTAAAGAGAAACACACACACAACACACGTACACATGCGCACACACACTAGAAAAACTTTAGATGAGGTGGCCTCTTCGAGAATGCATGGAAAACCATGCCATTCCCACCAACTATTTCCTATTTATGGTTGTAGTTAAACCAGCCTGCCCATCCTTGAAACCACTCACATATTTCTGTTTTAAGAATTTTTAAATTTAAATCATATTCCTGGCTCAATAATTAACGAGAGTTATAGTCCAAGTGGAAATGCTTAATGCGAGTGTGATTCTAGCCTATGCTCAGTTCTGACACACTAGTCTACTCGGAAGGGGCTTCTCTACAACAGAGTTGCTGTAATTGTCTTTTTTTGCGATTTCGTTTTCAAAATTCAATCTTATATACATATTGAATATTTGATTAGTAATCTACGTATCCTCCAAATTTCACTCAAATCAGAGGTCATTTCCTATTTTATCTTATTATTTAAAGATCTAAACAATTTTTTAACTGCTGAAATTCCATTTAAAAAGGACCTCGATTTTTAAACATTGAGATAAAATAACAAATAACCTCGAATTTGAGCAAATTTTGAATATATGATATTTCCTGCTCGAACAACATCCTTCGTTCGGACGAATATATAATTATTCTCCGGCTTTATTAAAAAAATACATTTTTATCGAATACGCCTTCAATTTTGCCTTAATTAAGTAAAGGTTGAACTTCATGTTCGCATAAAAAATGATCTTTTACTGGTTCGATTGACTCCTTTAATAAGATTGGGTAACAATCGAAAATCAATTCCTTATTTGACGAAGTCATTACAAACCATAGTTAAAAATAATACTGCATATTATATTTTATAGTCAAATATATAGTAAGAATTTACAGGGTAAATGAAATCGCATTTTTCAAAATTTAAGATGATGTGTAAAGCAACCTTCCTAATTACCATTATTCTTAGTTATCAAATAGCCTCTTTGCTACGTTTAGAAAATGAGACTTCTATTAGGGTCTGTTTGTTTGACTGGAAATGAATTACAATGAAATGGAATCAAGACAAGAATGGAATTAACAATGGAATGGAAAGGAGTAAGTTTTTCCATTCCATTGTTTGGTTCATATTAGGAATTGAAATATTTATTATGAGATACATTTTTTTCTTATGTTTGGAAAGGCAAAAGAATAAAAATAAAATAACCTTCCTTTGATATATTTCATTAAGTAGAAAAAATAATCGGTATTATCTAACTTATTTTTTCATATAATTAATATATTTCATATAAGAAATCAACAATCAAATTTAAATGGAAACTACTTTGATTTTTTCATACAATTGATATATTTGATATATCCATATCCGTATCAGCTAGAATGTTTTATAATCATATATGTATTCATATTCCAAAAAAATAAAAATGTTATGGATATTTGTATTCACAAAAAACTAAAGATACATATCCATGTCTGTATACATATACACTAAAATGTAACCCATATCCATATCTAAAAAACTAAAGATGGTATACATATACATATCTATAGCTGCAAAACAAAATCATTTCCATGCCCATATTCGTTTCCAAAAAAAATCCTCATTCATGTCCACATATGTATCTGTAAAAAATTTAAAACTCATATCCATGTCTGTATATGTATCCTCTAGAATATAAACGTCCATATCTTAGGGAAAAAATGAAAATTACATCAATATCCATTTCTATATTAGAAAAAATTTCATATCATTGTCCATATCCATATCTGAAAAAAAAACACATATCTATGTTCTTATCCGTATCTGAAAAAAAGTCATATTTGATATATTTTTATCCATATATATATATATATATATATTCGTATCAGTTAGAATATCTTGCAACCATATTTGTATCCATATATGTACTAAGCCTTATCCCATTTTTTGGATTTGTATCCATATCCAAAAAAAATTTGAACCGCATACATATCCGTATCCGCAAAAAAATCCCATATCCACGTCAATATCCATATATACATATATTTGTAACTTATCTGACCTTTTGCATCCATATATTCGTATCCATATCAGTGTCCACATATCCATGTTCAAAAAAACTATATCCATGTCGGTGTCTAAAAAAATATCAAAAAAAGAAAAACACATATCCATGTCGATAACCATATATTTGTAACAATGATAAATTAATTAAAAAGATATTGAGGAAGAATATATTCATAAGCATTAGTAAGGAATGGAATCCCAATTCTTAGGGGGTGCCTAGGAATGATAATTCCTGTAGATGAGGGAATCTGGTTTCCTTTGTAATTGTTATTCCTACCTTAATATGATCTAACAAACACAAGAATGGAATCAATCAAGGAATGTTGATTCCATTCTCCCCTCTATTCCTGCGTAACAAACAGACCCTTAGGGCCTGTTTGGTTGCAGGGTTGGCCAGGGTTGGCCCAACCCTGTTTACTATTCATAAGGGTACTTCCTCCTCACAGATTACTATTCACCCATCGCAACCCAACCATGCCAACCCTGCAAGGGAGTCAAGGCATGAATGAGGTACTTTTTTGTAACGTGGACTTTTATTTTTTATTTTATTGTCACAAAATTTGCCATTCTACATTTGTTTATCGTTAATACTTGTTTTTTTTCACGTTTATTTGTTTCCTGCCATATTCTTCAAGAAATAACACAAGGCCCTTGACCTTTTTCTTATATTGAATGATAATTAATTTATAGTCTGAATATCTTAAATTCTAGGTAAATTCTAATGATATACACATACGTGATAAATTATAAAGATTTTTACATTTCAGCCCTCTAGATTATTTCAATAAACACATGTTCCTACTTTTTTTCAGTAATGTCCTTCTGTTACTGCAATATAGGGGAAATGTGTAACACAGGAGTATTAGCGTAATTGCAAAAAAGTACATAAGGTCATTAATTATATTAGAAAACTTGACAAGGCACAAGTATAAATAATCATCTAAATTTTATGTATATTTAAAATCGATCCAAATTTCTAAAACACAAACATACTACATATGTATCTCTGAGATTTTTACATAGATGCTCCTGCAATATTTGGTATTATAACAATACTTTATTTTCTCTCCTATTGTACAATCACTCTACAAAATTATATCACTACTAGACTCTCATATATCGGTGACGATAAATAATATGATAAATAACTTATCGTACTATAATGCAACAGAACTATAACACACGAATATATTTCAAATAATTTCAACGATAACAATTAACATGGAAAGTCTTTCAAGACCTCACCCTCTCTAAGAAAGAGTTGTTCCACAAATCGATTTGTTTCCTATTTGGAGGATATCAATTTCCATAAGGATTAATCAACTTGGAATCCCATGTCATTTACCACATCCGTTCCAGATCATAATCTCCTCCTCCTCCTCCCCATCATCGTGGAAGTTCCTATAAGTACACAAGAAGACACATCCATAAGAACTCACTCTACTTGATTGTCGATGATGGCGAGCGTGAAGGATTATTCGCGCAATGGGAAGCAGCTCCAGGAGGCCCTCTGGAGATCGGACGAGAAGACGCTCATCAATGTAGGTTTTTTTATCTTTACTACAAGCCTTTCGTACGCGATGGGCGATGTGTTGTTGATGTTCTTTTTCTTCTTAAACTGATCATGGCAAACTGGTGGTCAGATGTTCTTCGCATCGTTAGAGGAGGCGGATCCGACGGAGCTGAAGGAGTGGAGGAAGAAGAGCGTGGAGGAGGGCACCGTGAGCAAGCTGATGAACACCATGAACTCCATGGCCAACGAGTTCGTCTGCGCCTCCCATATCTCCACCAAGCGACGCCTCCCCGTCTTCGAATCCATATGCGCAACCCATGCTTTCGAGGATCAAGTACCGTAATTCATGCATGCTAGTTGTTTCCATCATCATCTCCATGTATGGTTCTTAGATCGATTTGGCAATTATGTAATTGTTATTATCCGTTTGGATGATAGATTAAGTACACCTTCTGATCTTGTGTTCAATCTCCCAACGTCCTGATTGAATCGATGAAGAGAATTCCGAGGATAAAATTATCCACTGTTGCGATTGTCCTTTGAGAGTGGATTAGATCATGTCAACGAAGTTTTAATTTGGTTTTAGAAGTTGTTAGGTTTGTTGGTCAAACGTGGATTGAATAAAAATTATTGCTACGGTAAATTGTAGTAGCAACGGTGAATCCACTACAAAGAAAATAAATTGTGGCTACAGAATTATGTCCACGGATATGGGGTTTGGGGCCACAGAATTGGGTTCTGGCCACGATATATCGTGGTCAGTAGCCGTAGCTACAAGTCTCGTCGCTAGAGTTCTCTAACCACGAATATGCCGTGTCCACTGCAAGTGACCGCAGAACTTGCCGTAGACACAACTCTTGTATGAAGTCTTTGGCCACAGATTATAGCTATGAGAAACTAGTGGCCACGGAATTATTGTGGCCACAAGTTTCCGTAGCCACATTCCGTGGTCACAACTCATTTTTCTTGTAGTAATCGTGGCAATGAAAATGTTTTCATCGTTGATTGTTTCTTTTGAAATGAACTTTCAGTCTTCCTTATAAAGTAAATGACATACTAGTTACAGCAGATTCATTAACCATTACATGCAACAAATTTCTATCGCCAGAGCAATGACAACGAACAAGTTGTTGTTGAGGTTATTTAGCTATGGCACTTTAGACAACTGATTTTGTATAATGGAAGTTAGTATTTTCATAATTCTATTTTGATATACATGGTTTGGTGGTAGTGTAGTGTGTCTACTTCTCAAAAGATCAGGGTTCAAATCCTTCCTTGTGGATGTTGTGTTAGGTAGTTGACAACCAGCGTAAAAAATAGTCAAATCTTTCAACATGGATTTGAACAAAAATCCATATAGCCGACCTTACTTAGAGTGGGAGAAGGTTTCATCGTTTTTTTCATCTTGATAACATGTTATGTTAACATTAATTGTTAAATAATATATTATAAAATAAATAGGAAGAATACCTAAATGGGTGTGGCTTACATGAACTCAGGAAAGACATACCTCATATAAAATTTCTCATAATATATATGGAGCCTTTCCAATAAGACTTAGTCATTCAATCCTTAAAGAAGGCTAACGATCGTAGCCGTTAGATTCAAATCTAACGGTATCATCAATTTATTAGCCTAAAAGGGCATTTCAAGCATCATCTTTTGCATTAATTATGCACCTCATTTAGTATTTCAAAATATTAAATTTAACTAGTTTTATTTTTGATATTTTCGCAATATCATATTTAAATAATGTTCAGTTTTGTGTTGGGCGATATAACGTGAGTTATATATTTGTATCCTCACGCGTTTTTTTGTAGAATCTGTGGTCCCTTTTGTAACTATTATATGTTTTTTTGTAAAATCCTTGGTTTATTCAAAAGTCGTCAATTATTTGTAAATTTTGTATAGTTCTTTGTAGAATACAATTCATATTAGCAATTAATATGTGGTTCTTTGTAATGATTGTATGGTTTTTTATATAATAAAATTTGTATGATTCTTTGTAAAAATATGGTAGTCATACATGCTTAATTGATTAGTAAATATAATTCAAATATGTATCATACACATCTAAAATGTATAATTCACATCCAAAATGTATAATGCACTTCAAATATACAAGATATGTAAAAAAATACAATTTTCATTCGCAACCCATTGATATGTAAAAATACATAACAAATATGTATAATACATATCAAAATTGTATAATACACATCAATATTCTATAGTACACATCAATACTGTATCAAATTATGAATCGTTCTTCATCTAGGACTGAGTGCAATACTTTTTTGTCGTCGTTGATTGCTTGAAGAACTTCTCCGATCGATAATCACCACCACTCCCGCATAGGCCTTGGACAGATCCCCCGACGTCCAGGTCGGACCGACATGTTGTCGTTGATGCCTGCGTGAATAACTTGTTGATGAGGCCGCACATGACATCGTCAACTTCGCTCACGTGTCACTGTCGTCATCTCCAACCATCATATAAGCATCAAACTAACTTCACATCTTCCAATTCGTCTACTTGCTACAAGCCCAACAAAATCCAATCTTTAGTGCTATGAAAGTGAAAAAATCACTAAAAAGATTACAGTGAATCACAAACCAATGCTCTACGTCCATAACCGGCAATCAAACATCCAACTTAAAAAAACCCATCCAACAACATTCCAGTAGAACCAACAAAACCAAATCCTCCCCTTCCACGTTCGCTGAAACTCCCCACCCCATTACTGCCATCGTATCCCCATTCCTACGAAATCTCGACAAATCTATCAATCCAAAATCTCGGCAAATCATCACCGTCAATGTCGCCGTCGTGTGCATCATCCTCTTCCTCCCGTTTTTTGTGCGTGTGAGGTTAAGGTTTGGAATGGTTTATTGGCAACGCCAATGACAAATTAGGAGAGAGATTAATGAATAGATCTTTTAGGTGATTACATACTATGTTTAGATAATGAATAATGAGAAAATAGGTTTTTGATTAATTAAATAATAATAATAACAACATATCTTTAATGACAATCACCGGATCAATTTTGGTTGCACGTGATCATTAGCATTCCTTAAGGATGGAAGGACCAAGTCCTGTTGGAAAGATATCATATATATATATATATATATATATCTTTCTCTCTCTTGATTTGTCGACGGCGGCGCACCTCACACATCCTCTCCCTCTCTTGATTCATCGACGACGATCGTGCATGGAGGAGGGCATCCCCTTCTCTCTCCGATGGTGAAAGACGAGTAGGAGTTCATCGACGCGAGTGCCTGTTAGATTTATCTGACATATTTTTTCGTATTGAATTTATTTTTGCTCGAGCAATCACCCTCCAATGAGCTTCGTATGATTCAATAGAGGAGGTATCTCGGAGGAGGAAGATGAAGAGAGAGGAGATGGTGGTGCGGTGACGCACATGGGGAAGACGACGACGCAAGGTGGTGTAGGTTCGACATGGCGTACGATGACGATGACTTTGCATTGTGGTATACTTTTCTTACATAATTGATATTTAATTCTACATGTTGATTACCTTTTTTTACAAATCTCATTATTGTTTTTTTTGTCTTGCAGAGCTCCCTGTGGATTTTGCTAGGTGGTCACGAGTTTTTACAAATGTAGCGAGAATATTACAAAGAAGCGAGATACAATTACCAAAAATCATGTAAAATTTACAAAATAAAGATACACATTATGAAAACTGTTGAAGTTTACAAAGAAGAAAATTTCTCCTACAAAAACTCGATGGAGTTTACAAAACACATATACCAATTTACAAAATGGAAATACCCATTTACAAAAAAAATATAGTGACAAATTGAAATTATTAATGAAATTATAAAATAGAAAATTAGTTTTACAAAACTCAATGGAATTTACTAAGATACGATTGAATTCAAATCGTTCAAAATAAATTTGGAAATCGATCAATAATGGTATCACGAAAAGTACCAAATCCAGAAAGATTATAAATGGCATTTCGAAACTATTTAATGGATCTCAAATTTAATAAAATTGAGATGACAGAATTACCCTTTGGGACATGGTTTTTAATGCTACCGTCAGATTTAGATCTAATGAATCCTATTGATGGCTCACCATAATATTGGTGACACCCCACCTCATTTTAAAGGGTCCCTATATATATATATATAGGGGGCCTTTCAAATAGGATGTAGTCCTTCCTGAGTTAAGGAAGGCCGCCCCTTTTTTGTATAAAACGGGGTACTTTAGTAGAATACGTATATAGTTTGTATTATAGGTGCACGTTATAAATACAAAGCCGCATACAAAACAATGCAATATAATACAAACATTAGAACTGCACATTATAATATAAAATTGTATATGTATTCTACTAAAGTCATCCTGTTTTATACAAAAAAGGGTTGGCCTTCCTTAGCTTAGGAAGGACTGCGTCCTATTTGAAAGAAATCCTATATATATATATATATATATATATATATATATATATATATATGTCTTTTATCCAATGAGCCCTATGCTCACTAGCGTTTTGGTGAGCATCTATTCTAGATCATACATGTGTATTACCAATTAAGTGGTTACCTATTTCGAAGGATGCTATTTTTTGAAGGAGATTAATATGCAAGACGATTTAACAAAAGTATTATTCCAAATATGTCACGTCCTTAAAAAAAGGAAGAACATTTGGAAAGAAAATGTTTAAGTCGATGATTTATTGCAGAAAATTGAGATCCAAATACTCATGTTAGTAATATATGTATATATATAAAAAGGTAAGTAAATGGTTGTTACGAGATTAGTAATACATAAATAACAGTCAATAATTTACATTCATTTTATTATATGGTAGCAGAATTCAGTAATATATGCATACTGGTCAAGTAAGTGCTTATTGTGAAAATAGTAAAGGCATAGCAAATGGTCAGTAATTTTCATATGTATTATTATTATTTTGAACATAATTCAATAATTTAAAGACGATACTCATATAATATATATACAATTCTTAAGTAAATTGTTGTTCTGTTTTCAGCAATGTATATATCTATGTCATATATTACAGGTTCGGTAATATGTGTACGAATCTCAAGTAGTGACTATTATAAGAGCAGTAATAACAAAGTAGTGGCCAGTAAGGCATGAACATTGCTCAAGTATGAAAGTAACATATAATCCGTAATATATTCTCCTTCTATACGACTAATACAGAAATAGTCCTTTGAAAAAAAGTTATTAAACACATGCACATAGTGAAAAATGAATTAGTGAAATTAATGGAATGCTTCGCTGACGAAAAAGGAAAAATATTATATAAATGAATCAAATGCGCATTACATACACAATGTATTATTAACCATTTATTATGTTATTACTGATCTCACAACACACATTTACTTGACCATTGTATATATATTACTAAATTCTGTACAAGATAATAATTTGGACGTAAATGACTGACCATTATCTTGATATTCCCGATCTCACAAGAATCATTTACTTGACCAAAGTATATTTATTACTATCATAGTGTTTAGATCTTACTCATCTGCACGAAATCATTTATTTGAAGCGTTTCTTTCCAAAAATGCCTTCCATTTTTTAAGGATGTTGTACAATAGAAAATACAATAATTGTTAAATACGTGGTAGCCTATAATTAGAAATATAATTATTGTTAATACACGTGTATGACCTAGAATTGGGGCTCACCGAAACGTTAATGGGCATAAGGTCATATATATATATATATATATATATATATATATAGGAAATACTTCAAATAAGGTGCACCTTTCCTGTGTATAAGGAAAGCCCATCATCTCATCCGCATGTAGTTAATCCAATGGATCTAATTAATTCCCTTTTAATCATAAATTTTTAATGTTGAAAACCCGTTTTAGTCTTTTTCCCTCATTCTAAAAATAGTAGGCAATAACACACATTCTAATTTGGCCTTTTCGTCAAATTAGGGATGGCGTCTTCTCGGGGATTGGTTGTTGCCAGATCGACGGCATCCTTGCCGATACCGTTGTGCCTTTGTGATGGAGAAGGGCAAGTTGTCTTCAACTGGTGGATGTTTTATTCGTGCATCTTAAAGAATGAGAAGATTCATGTGGTGTTGGAATGTTACATTGAGGGATCCTGCAACAACTCGTCCAAGGGGTTCGCTTGCATCAACAGGAACGCCACATGACAGCTCCTAAGGTACGTATATGATTATATAATACTTATATAATCACGGGGGCAGCAAACGAGGTGAAGCACGACGACACAGGAGGAGCATGATGGCGCGCACGTGGTGATGGTGGAGCTAAAGGTGTTGCACCAGTTCAAATGGTTTCTTGTGTGTAATAAAGGCGGCGTCGTGTGGGGGTGATGGCTACGTGTGGAGGAGGTGGATCATGGAGGAGAAGGTTGAAGGAGAGCGTGAATGGAGGTGTGTGGGTGGAGGAGGACGTACATGGAGGAGGTGGGTCGTGGAGGAGAAGGGCGGAGGAGGTGCGGGTAGAGAGGATGCTGGAGATGGAGGGCGCGCCCAGTTTTTTACAATGAGATATCCTATTTTGCAATCTTGAGTATTTTTTTACAATCTCATATCGTATTTTACAATCTTATATCATTTTTTTACAAATTTCAGGTGGGGCGTGGAGGAGAAGGGCGGAGGAGGTGCGGGTAGAGATGATGCTGGAGATGGAGGGCGTGCCCAATTTTTTACAATCAGAGATCCTATTTTGCAATCTCGGGTATTTTTTTACAATCTCATATCGTATTTTACAATCTCGTATCATTTTTTTACAAAGTTCAGACTATTTTTTTTACATTTATTTAAATTCCATGATATGGCAAAAATTATTTACATTTATTTTACAATGCAGGATGCAAAATTACAATATGGATTCGAATTTTACAAAGATGCTTGGCATTCTGCAAGGCGCGAAAGTACCGTACATTTTTGTGAAAAACGCACATAATTGTGAGTGCAGATTTACAATCTTCATACGGGTTTTTACAAAAAGTGCATGAATTTTTACAATAGTGTTATCGAAATTACAATTATAATAATATAACTATTACTAATTGTTTTTATTTTACAATGCAGGATACAGTTTTTACAATATCGACGAGAATTTTACAACAAGATCTGCTATTATACATTGCGTGAAATTGCTACCACGTTGGCGAAACTTCATTAACTAAAAGGCAACAAAAAATACCAAATCCGACACGATAAAAATAGAAAAATACAAGGACGAAATAAATTTCAAATTCGAAAATAAATTCAAATTTTAAACGAAAATGTATGGACTAAAATACCCTTTTGGATGAAGAACCACTAGATCGAGATCTAACGGATCTCGTGATGGGCTTTCCACGCACCCAGGAAAGGTGCACCTCATTGGAAGGGCCCCATATATATATATATATATGATTGGATGAATTTTCTGAAAAGAAGTCTCTTACTATCTCGAGAATTTGGACGAAGGGGAATTCTCCACTTTCTTCTTTCTCTCGCTAATAATTTTTTTTCTTGATTCTTCATTTTTTGATGGTTTTTTATGGCTAGAAAATTATATATATATATATATATGATAAACTTACAGTAGGTTGCCATCATGCCTGAGTTCAGGAAGACCGTCCACTTTTTGTAAAAATACACCATCACGGGCTTAATAGAGGGATTAATGAATAACAGGTTTAATAAAGATAATTAAATTAAATATAATAAACGAATTTAAATTAAAAAAACCTTAAAATGGAAAATTTTTTATCATTTTTCATACTAGTTTTTTGTGATTTTTAATTAATTTTATGAAAAATAAATTAATGTAAATACAATATATAGTATTATATACAGGTATACTATACTATGTATTATGTACAAGTAATTTTATTTTATTATTTTTATTAAAATAACCTCCGTTTATATAATATTTATTTACAACATATTTTTAGGAGTATAAAATAATTTTTAATTTATTTTTAGGAATTATTTAGTGATACATAATAAATAGAGGGTGTAATGTATATACATGTGTTTTGTACAATGAGTAGAGATTTTTATTTTTTTATTAATTTTTTTATTTTTATTTTATTTCTAGAAATATATACAAAGGAGTAAAAATAATATGAATTAATTTTATTTTGTCAAAAATAATTATGTACAAATATAGGTAATATGCACCACACAAAGTGAACCCTATCTCTCTCTACTTGTTTTATTTTATGATTAGGTCAAGGTTTGACCTTCTCTTGGGGTTTGGATCACTCTATATTTATCTCAATACCTCCTTCCTTTTTATTTTACTTTATTTTTTATTTCTGCACAAAAACATCCTAAATATGTAATATTAACACATGCATGCAAAATGCTAAGTTATTGTATTTACACATATTTATATGATATTTTGCCAAGATAAATAGCTAAATAAAAGAATAAAGAGTGAGAACCAGGGACTCATCACCCCATATTCTTTGCCCTTGCTAGTCCCATAGCAAACACTTATTTAAAACAGAAATGAAAAGAAAAGAAAAAGAAGAAAAAGGAAGAGAATCATGGTCGATTATTAAACTTTTCTTTGGATTATTAGTTTGTCGGAACCTTATTGGGAAATAGGTTTAAGACTCAACAATCTCTAAGTCCCACCATTCTATGGTCACGACTCCTCTATAATCCAGATCATAACAAGTCCACATATGCAAACTCTAATGACTGTGCATCTATCCTTTTATTGTGTAAGTGATATGTTGCTCCCCACATCAGAAATGACAAAGAAATAGCCTCCCTCAACAAGATAACTCTAATTCAACATTCCAGCAGCTCTTTCCTCGAGGAGCAAGGTATTCCCTTCTAAGTTCAAGTGCAACCAGCTCAAGAAGAGGGGGAAAGAAGAGAATGGACCGTGGTTGGTATGGCCACGTATCCCTGGGAGCCCAACCAGTGTAGCTAAGTCTCCTGCTTCAAGCTTCATGAGATGAGAAGGTGTAATACATAAGCTTTGGTTTAGTTGGATATATACACTCCGGCAGGCATTTTATTTTCAATCAGGCATGTCCACTTTTTTGGAGTTTTCTTGATTTTGCATTTTTTATGTGCATATGTACAACATATCTACATGGTGCAGCATATACATAAGAACTTTTTCTCCTTAAGCCAGTAGACTATCTCTTTTTTGAAGCATTATTGCATCCCACAACTCTTGTCTTTATACTTCAACACCGCCAGACCAAGTTGAGGTGCACATCTCTCCCTAAAGGAAGACGAGAGGTTCCCATAGAAGATTACCCTCGTATGATACTCCAAGCCAAAGGATTCTGCCTCCTCACAACCTCATCCATGTGGAGCTATGTGTAAGGTGTTGGTCCAAGTAAAGCCATTATCTGTGAGAGTCGTGCGTGCGTTGTTAAGTGTTCTACTTAGGCTCATCAAGATGACATGTGAATATAGCCTAGTAGACTCAAATAATTAAGTCATTAATGGACCTGAAAAGTCTTAACCCCAACTCCTATAAGGTTCCTTTGAAAATTAGGTGGATTAAGGTCTTAACCAAGCTTCATTTTCCAATTTAATTCAAAATTAGTATAAATGTCAATTATGATTTAGAAGAATATACAAAAATATATACAAAACTCTTTTTGATGCAATTTTCAAAATATGCAAAATTTTTGAAAATGTTTGAATGCAAGAAGACGAAGTTTTGCAAAACATTTACAAACAGATTTTTGCAAACTTTTATTTTTCAAATATTTTTCATATATTTTGTACTATATACATAATTTTGATACACAAATATTTACAAACTCTTTATAGTTTTTATAAATATTTATTTACAAACATTCTTGTGTAAGAAAGAATTTGATGTGCAATAAAAAAATTAAATTTTTTGTGATTTTTACATTGAGATTTTTAGACATTTTATTTATTAACATACTCACGTAAAGTATGAGTTATGGATAAAGTATATATACAATATATACGACATACCCTATACTTAGCTAGAACGATGTCCTTAGAGTGATCGAAGAACGATCAAGAAGAAAACATAACTCGTGCTGAGTATTGAGAAGTGAAAGGAAAGGATATACTACAATGACGAATAAAATAATATAATGAATGAAAGTCGACGATCTCCCAAGTAATCCTGAGTAAAGAAATCTGTATACGAGGGAAAAATCGAGGCTCAGAATGTACAAGGTCTACCTCCCCTATACTTAGGGTAAAATATCCCTAGGTATAGGTAGCAAAACAGAGGGAAAAAGAATAATCAAACATCTGACACCCCCTATACTTAGGGAAAGTACATCCTAAATATAGCATAATCATAGAATGAAGATGGGGTGTTAGACAAACGAACGTATGATATGAACAGATGGATCTATACAGCTGAGGTCAATGTTGAGGTGCCTCTCAACAAGTGCTTGATTTTACGTCCCTAGCTGGGTGCAAAGGCTAAGATAATGTAGTATTAAGGTTTAAGATGACATCTGTGACGAGAATACCATACTATTGTCGTAGTCTCGGTAGGAGAACAATGACGAGGTCAACAGTGTAAGCGATGACACCCAAATAAATAATCAGGCGGGTGTCTGCTACCAGGTACATGGATGGAAAAATGAAATAGGGTATCGGTAGCACAAAAGAACTCATCGGCTCAAGATCAGAATGGAGTGGAAAGGCGGAGTCGAAATAGTCAAACATGGAGAAAGAAGGATCAGACATGGAATCTTCCACGTTAATCATCGTCTCAAAAAGGTATGGAAGGTCATGATCAGGAGACGAACTAAGAGAGCTGATACCTGATGATATAATGGAGTAATATCAGTAACGTCATCGAATATCTCAAAGATCAGCTCTTCCTCGCGAGGGTCGTCGTGGAGAGAAAACTCAGACTCAGAACGATCAGAAGTATCAGAAGACTCGATCTCGTGATCTGACAGATCGGATATACGCCCAGAAAGTGAAACCGAGTACGCAGGGTGCGTGGCATCCTCCCGTAGATAACCCCTAATTAACAATGCCAAAACATCGGTGAAGAAAGAGGAATCATAATCTAACTGGGAATTTGTGCCACTATCAAGCACCCACACCTTGCATAAAAAGGTCTTATCGGCTGAAAACAACCTCTGAACAATATGAAAACAGGAAATGGTACTGGTCAACAGCACGGAAGCTGTAGAAGTGTGTGAAACTGATCCTCATGGGATGTATTAATCTCATCAAGCTGGAGGACGCAAGGCTCGAATATTGGACTATCTATATCGGGCATCCCAAAGTGGTGTCTTCCATCGAGCTGTGGCTGTTGGGCTGGATCAAGATATCTATCTGAATTAGAGAAGTGCCTCTGAAGAGTAGAGGTTGCATGATCTAGTAGTGGAAACTGGAAAGACTGGATTGACGACTGAAGCAGCGTGGGCTCCTCCTCCCTAGCTTACAATATCAGAAGATATGATATCCAAGACTCCTGAACTGAAATATGGTACTGACTCAAACTCTGGCTAGAAGACCAACAGGAACTCCATCAATCTCTGGGTCTGAAAACCCACGGTGGCAGTCATCTCATCCATCGTCTGTACAGTAGCAGAATCTATGTCCTCAAGCTGGTGTGTAGTAGCTAAGTCCTCATGAAGTGTAACGCACCCAATTGGTACCACATCACCCTCGTGTGATGCCCCGACTGAAGCATCTCATGAAGATGGATGTCTGAAAGTACTCTCGAGATGGTCTGAAGTATATCCATGTCGGGACCATGGTGTGAACCACCACACGAGGTAACTACCAATGCAATCTGCTCTGCGGTCATCCCCCTCATGGTGATCTGAACAAGGTCAGTCCTCGAAAGTCCATGTTCCGAAAATATCCTCAAGAGGGCAAGAAACCTCGACTATGCATCATGCAATGGCTCCTGGGAGTCTACTGAAAAATCTATAATGAAAGACCACATCATATCTGCTCTATGTTGGGGGTAAAATCTCTATAAGAACTCTGAGCATAAGCCTCCCCACATAGCGAATTTCTTTCCCAATTGTCTGTACCAACTTATGGCTCTACCCTGAAGTGTAAATGGGAAGGTCCGCAACATCAATTCCTCAGAAGTGACATCTGAATATGCATGGGTCACAAAAAAACCCTTCAAACTCAGAAATATGGAGATAAGGCTCCTCGTGCACTTCCCCTAAAAACTTCCATAGTAGCTAAATGAACTTTAAATCTAGAATGAAGGGACTCAATGTAGAAGTTGACTATGCTCTCTGATCTGGTTGCTCGCCCATCATCCCGGCATAGAATTCGTATGAAGCTCGTAACTGCTCAAAGTGATCGCCTATGGAATGCATTCTCATCCCAGCAATGAAATCGCGTTGGTCTCTCATCTGCTCAGTCTGATCTCTGTGGAAGTCAAGCATATCATGCCCAGTAGAAAGAGGGACTAAAGAAGTGGTAGAAAGAGAAGGAGACGAGAGGTTGGTCAGGATTCCGACCTCCCTAAAAGGTGATCGAAGATGATGGGAATGAAGAGAAGAAGCCAAAAGATCTGGCTGAAATGGAGTATGGCCCATCACGATGAGAGGAAAGAAGGGTAATGAAGGGAGGGAGGGATAAGAGAGACGGAGTGAAGACAAGAAAGGAGACATAAGGTGACTGCTAATGATCTAGAGAAGATGATCGTAACCAACTCACACCAATCACATACAAACACAATGCAAACCCTCAATTCACCTACTCAACATAATGTGAAGATGTTGAAGACTCGGTCAATTATCTTGTCAATTCATAGAGTTCAGGTGATCAGACAGCAGTTGTACAAACACTTAGGAGGTTTTAATGGGATTTGGGCACTACTCCTTAGTATGTACACGAGCAATTAAAAGTGAAGATAATGAGGGGATTGCTCTCCCAAAATAATGATGAGTCGGTTACGTTTAATTTTATGGTCAAGTTTAATTACCAATCCTAATTTTTGATTTTCTTATTTTTTGGATATTTTCAATGAAATGCCAAACAAAATTTTCGATTTCTTTTGGTTATTTTGAGTTCAAAAACTAGGGGAGGAAGTCGAAAAAGATGATGTGCGATCAAACACTATGATGCATGCAGAGATAAAGATGTGTACATGTCGCCAACACTCTACATGAAGGGTTTTCTCATATAAATTAAAATACAAAATAAACTAACTATATGATGCACGAAGAAATTGACCTTAGACGAGCAATTTTTAATGATCGTGAAGAATAGTAGCTAGCTAACCGAATCGAGTCCGGAGTCCGATCTTGAGAATCAATCGGTGCCTGCCACAACGGGTCTTGCTAGAGTTGTATGTGATTCCTCATGGTGCATGGTCTCAGATCCAACTAAACTAACTTTTTCTTACTGATTATTAGCAAGGTCAAATTACGATCTATAGGTGCAGGCAAGAAATTAGGGTTGGACCTTAGCTAATTACGTCACAATCAATAAAAAATCCTATGTCGAGGGGCCAAAACTTTGAGAATCAAATAGAAAGAAAAATACGATAAAACAAAATCGTGAAAAATTCAATGAGGTCCACCGAGCACATCGATGCTCGACAAAACAGACCTTGATAAGTCTAAGTGTCCACAAGAGAGTCCAACTATCCAAAGTTATTACAATAATAAAGAGAATCTGTTGAAAAGTAAAACTAATCTAAATGTTGTAACTAATTTCTGCTCCTCCTCGGATGCGGATACTCCAACAGAAAGTTGAAGTGTCCTCGGGCGGTTCCTCACACAAAAAGTGAAACAGAGAGAGTGTCGAAAAACAATTATAACAAACAGAGATGAAAATAAGCAAAAATCTGAAAAACGACTACTAAGTCATACTCCTCGGCAACGGCGCCATTCTGATGAGAGACCAGCTGACTTGGGTTAGGAAATCAAATAATCAAGGGTTGTTGCAACCCCTATCAATGACTCGGGATCAACAAGAAAAAAGAAAGAACCACTCAATTCAAAGGATAAGTCAAGCAAGCACACAAAATAATGTAAGCGGTCTTCGCTATTTATTTTTACCTGATATAGCAACCAAGATCGAACACAAGGAGCACAAAAATGTAAAAAGGAGTCCAATTCAGAAAATATTTTTGGTGGTTTTAATTTTTCATATTTTTATTATTTTTAATTGATGGACAAAAATAAGAAAATAAGAAAATAAGGCACACAACAAGCCTTTTTAATTTTTATTTAGGATAAAAACTGCTCAAAAATTAGGATAAAAATATTTTTGGGTTTTTGAAATTTGAAAGTATTTTTGATAATTTTTGGGATTTTTCTGATGTTTTAATGATTTTATAAAAATCAAACAAGGGCTAAAAATATGAACAGTGTACTTCCAGGACAGTATTGCAAGTTAAAATTATATAAAATGCCTAAAGTCTGAGTAATGAATTTTATGATAAAATAAATATAAAAATCTACAAACAAGAGCTGAAATAACAATTTTTTGAATTTTATAGAATTTGATATGATTTGTATAGATTTTTGAGTCTTTTAGTAATTTTTAGGTTTTTGTAAGGAGTTTTAAAACAAAAATGACATTGGAGGCAAAACACACAAAAACACACAATCAGAAATTTTTAAAGGAATTTTTCGAATTTCTATGTATTTTCCAAAGTTGGCACATCACTTTTTTGGGATTTTTTTAGAAAATAATAAATGCAACTCAATTAATACACAAAAATTTTAATAAATATTACATATTAGCAAATAGAATTTTTGGCATCAATTTTTTATTTAATTAAAAAAGAACCTGACAGTTTACATGGACCTACTTGCAATTAAAAAAAGCTCTTGTCCAAATAGTAACACATATGAAAAGCGTAGGGCCGAAGATGCAAAATGCCCAGAGAAAATATGTGCATGCTCAATAAACCACACATAGGGGAATAAATGCAAATCTCAGAATCTTTCCATTCAAATCATAACATATATAAAGCACAGGACACGAAATGCAAATAACCCAAAAAAGCATGTGAGATGACACGTGAGTCCACACAGACTTGACTAAAATGCAAATAACGAAATAAAAATGGTCTAACTGTAAACTATCCAAAGTATTTTAAACTACAACAAATATTTACAGAACTCAATAGTAAATGTAAAACAAGGAAGGGCCTAAGAACAAATTACACTTTATTAAGCGCGATCCCATGGTCGATGGTGCTCCACTTATGGTTGAACGGTCAGGATAGGGGGGTACCCCTTCGGCGATGGACGGTTGTTGCTTGATCCTCAGATGCATCCAACGATCGAGAGCTCCCCGATAGTGGATGGTGACGATTAGATCTGGGGGAGGACCCGATCGGACGGTGGAAGCGACGCCTGGAAGAACGATGAAGAACTCACCTCTAACAAGTTTCGATCGACAATTGTGCGTAGTTTCGGTCTCCTAGCGAGATGCTCAAATGTTGGAAACGTCTCCGATGATAGTTCGCAACTGCTGGAGGGCTTAAAAGGCCCTTTTCCAAGGAGAGCATCCTGGTGAGTCAGCAACCTGGAGATGTTGTACCCGGGTGGTTCAACCTCCAAATGAGGTCCTTTGGCATTCTAACCTACACATCTAAACAAGAGGGTCAAGGGCAAAGTGCCTCAACCCGTTAAATCACAAAATGGATGGCTGGTGGGGCATTGCGTGGCCCTCCGGCGAAGCAGCAGAGAAGGAGGTTCGAGGACTCGTTCCTAGGCGAAGCGAGGTGGATGGATGGGTGGAGAAGGTGGGACGAAGTCTAGTGAAGGTGGTCGGATGCTCATAATGACTAGAAGAGGCTCAGAAAGGGTGACCAAAGCTCAGAAGTGAAGCTCCGCTGATGGGTAAGGATCGAAGAAAGTGCAAAAAAATAGCTAAACCTAAGGTACTTGATTGATGCGGTCGTCTAGGTTGGAGGTCGGGGACCTCCGGTCATGGCCTTGATGGGTCGATGTACCCAGAGGATTAGCCCGCCTCGTGATAGAGCATGGTGGAGGAATCGCCGGATCTAAGGCTACGTGACTCACAAGCCTCTCTACATGAAGCCCCTCACGCACTGTCACTCACGGAAGGTCGACGGAGCTCATCGGACGAAGAGCGGCAATCAAAAATACGGAAGAAGGAGCTGCTCCAGGAGGCTTTATAGTTAGTAGGGTCCGAAAAAGATGGAGTGGAGGTGCACGAACCGAGGGGCGGATCCACAGGATGGACATCGGGCGTGAGTCTAGGATCCATCCTCTCTAATAGGAGCTGCAAATGGGAGAAGAACTCGATCGGATCGGGTCGGGTAATTCGGTGAAAAGCGGAGCAAACTCGATCCGAGGTAAAAATGTGGCAGAGGGGTCAGTTGACCTCAGTCAACAAAACCGAGATGGACCAATCAGAGGCGGGTTGGGAAAAAGATAAAGACCACTAGAAGCAAAATAGGGGTTAAATAAAGATAATTAAATTAAAAAGAATGAATCAATCTAAATAAAAAAATGCATGAAATGAAAATTGTTTATTATTTTTCATACTATTTTTCTGTGATTTTTTATTATTTTTATGAAAATAAATTAGTGTATTATGGTATTATATACAGGTATATTATACCTATGTATTATGTACAAGTATTTTTATTTTATTATTTTTATATAAATAATATCATTTTATATATTATTTATTTACAACATATTTTTAGGAGTATAAAATAATTTTAATTTTATTTTTAGGAATTTAATGATACATAATAAATAGAGGGTGTAATGTATATACATGTGTGTTGTACAATGAGTAGAGATTTTTATTTTTGTTTTTTTATTAATTTTTATGATTTTTATTTTATTTCTAGAAATATATACAAGGGATTAAAAATAATAATAAATTATTTTATTTTGTTAAAAATAATTATGTACAATATAGGTAATATGCACAACACAAAGTGAACCCTATCTCTTTCTACATGTTTTATTTTGCGATCAGGTCGAGGTTTGACCTTCTCTTGGGGTTTGGGTCACTCTGTTTTATTCTAAATACATACTTCCTTTTGCGTTTACTTTATTCTTTTATTTTTGCACAAAAACATGTTAAATATGCAATATTAACACATGCAAGCAGAATGATCAGTTATTTTATTTACACATATTTACATGATGTTTTGCCAAGATAAATAGCTAAAATAAAATAATACAAGAGTTAGAATCAAGAATTCATCAGCAGTCACTGTAGGGGCTCATACATACACGAGGCTCAAATATATACATTGAAGTTAAAGTCACAAAAAAGGCATCAAATCAAACAACAAGATTGACAGGCGCAACATCCGAAGAAAGAGCCCTCCAAAATTTAAGGAGAAGTTCAGATATTGCTTGATCAAGACAAAGAGGTTTGCCGCGATTAAAGGTAGTGACCAGTGATTGCTACCATCTTTGGCTTCAATGAAATCCATGCTGAGCGAGAATGACCGCCTGAGTTTGGGAGAGCCCCAAGAACAAGAAATCCCACATTATAGGTGCTAATATTTGTAAGGTATCCATGGTTATTTTCCCTGATCAGCACTAATCGCACTTCACAAATTAGGGAAGCATCCCTCACCACACTTGTAGAGTTAAAAGCTATGCCTTCATGCGCCATCTTACAACGTCCTTTCCAAATTAGCCATCAAATTATAGATTTGTACGAAATAAGTTTTCACTCCTGTCATTTAGATCCATATTAGTATGTGTAGTGATTGATGTATAAAATTCATCAAAATTTGATTGAATGGCACATTTATGAAAAATCTCTTTGGTACATCACAGTTTTTGAAAAGATGTAAGTAATCCTCAAGGATTTTCTTGCAAAGATAGCATCTATTGACAGAGGATATATTTAATTTTCCCAGTTGATCTTGAGTTGTTATTTTATTGTATGCTAGTAGCCATATGAAATAGTAAACCCTCTACTCAAACAATTTTTTTCTGAAGTTGTCGTATAAGATGGATTTAATATCTCCATCCGTAAGCAAAGTGTATAATTTTTTGGTAGTTTGATCTCTTCGATCTTTACCTCAGGTTGGATAACTAGTAGAATCACTTTCACATGAATGCATCAACTCGAAAATGGAAGCAATAGCTAACCTTAATTTCGCATCCATGCTCCATAAATTTAGTGGTATGTGATTTTTGATTGCTTTTGAACCAATTAAAACATACATGCCAAGATATCAAGCCCTCAAGAATCGATGTACTATGATTGTTTATGTAAGGCCAAAAGTTTGGAAATTCAATTTTGAGTGGATTTTTCCCGTTCAGAGGGTCCTTCCAAAAGGATGAGTGATTTCCATAACCAAGTTCCTTAAGCAGATTGGTTGTAATGGAGAACAACCCCCTAATATGACTCTTCCAGATGAAGTGAGCAGTGTATCATAATCTGCAGTTTTAATATAAAGTGTATACTTATCATACTAAAGTGCTAGTGTTTTTACAAAAAGAGAGCGACGTTCCTAAACTCAAGCATGATGCATCCTATTGGAAGTGTCCCATATATACATAATATGTATGTATGTGTGTAGCAAAAAAATTAAGATTTTATGCAAGTAAAACAAATATACACTCTTATCTCTAAAACAATATATATACACACATATTTTTTAATATTATGTGTACAATAAACCTACAAAAATACACAAACACATATATACATTTACTCATACAAATAAATAAAACAAATAAAAGAGAGAAATATAAACAGAGTATCTATTTAGACATATATATGTGTAAGGTGATAAGGCCAAAAGTTTGGAAATTCATTTTTGAGTGGATTTTTCCCGTTCAGAGGGTCCTTCCAAAAGGATGAGTGATTTCCACAACCAAGTTCCTTAAGCAGATTGGTTGTAATGGAGAACAACCCCCCTAATATGACTCTTAAGTGAGCAGTGTATCATAATGTGCAGTTATAATATAAAGTGTATACTTATCATACTAAAGTGCTAGTGTTTTTACAAAAAGAGAGCGACATTCCTAAACTCAAGAATGATGCATCCTATTGGAAGTGTCCCATATATACATAATATGTATGTATGTGTGTAGCAAAAAAATTAAGATTTTATGCAAGTAAAACAAATATACACTCTTATCTCTAAAACAATATATACACGCATATTTTTCAATAGTTATGTGTACAATAAACCTACAAAAATACACAAACACATATATACATTTACTCATACAAATAAATAAAATAAATAAAAGAGAGAAATATAAACAGAGTATCTATTTAGACATATATGTGTGTAAGGTGATAATGTTTTGCATATATTAGAAATTTCCCGTACATAGAATGTACACAAATACACGCATACAAATTAAATATACTAATGCATCTTTACTTTAATAATAAGCTAGCCATATATAGCAAGAGATCTTTTAGTTGGGTATGGAAGAGCCTTACAGTGGCAATTGAACCAATTTCAGATAATGATGGATCCGGATTTTTAAATAATCAGAACAACAAAATTGCCCTAAAGCAACGAGTAGCTTGAATATTCCTTACTATATCTTCCATTACTAAAAATATAGCACATTCATTGTTCGTTACCAAATTATATTTGTTCTTGTAATCAAAAGTGAATGTCATATTCTTGTTAAAGATTCAGATAATACCAATAATTCCATTGACTTAGTAACAATTATTCCATTGACTTATTTGTTAAAATTTGAATTAATCAGCTTTAATTTAACAATGATTATAAGAAAAAGTCAACGAATATTGATTCATTGCAAAATATGAAAACGAATATAATATTTAAGATTTTATCAGTTATGCTCCTCTGATATACCCTCAGTTACATTAGTCATCAATGAGTTGAACTTAACCATGGATTTTCAAATCATGGTACAGTTAAGAGGGGCATTATTGTCCAATCCCCTCATTTCCCAACTCCTCCACCCGAACCTTCTCTCCATCAGCTGTCGTTGTGACCTCGCCATCAACCTTGTTGAGATCCAAGTACTCCTGCAGCTCTCGGACCTCCCCTCTGACCTCCACACCACCGAACACTTCCATTTGCACCTCATGCCCATGCTCAAGGTCACTTTCGACCTCACTAAGCTCGTTCGTTCCTCGTCGATGAGAGATGTGTTAAGTTATACGGTGCCTTCATCGTCATCCATGAGAGAGATTGGGGCACCCGTACGTTCCTCGTCATCTCTGATTCTCTCTCTCTCCTCTTGCTCCAATATTGATGCTTACGCAAGTTCGATAACACTAGTAACTAGATCTTCGTGGCATATGCCCTTGTGCTTTGTCTTGCCCGTTCCTACTTCTTCTTTCACAAGGTTGCCAAGAATACCGTGCAGAGTATGCCCTACATCGGTCTCCCCTTTTTGGTTTTTGATGTCTTCTACTGCATCTGGGCGACAAACGGGGAGATGTGTGTGGAACACTTCTTCGATGTGGGACCATTAGGGCTTTTATTTTAATGCCTATGGAAATTGGAAAACTAGGAGAATGACATCGTCTTGAAAGGAGCATGGTGGTTTCTCTCATGGGTTATCTACAGGAGGTGTTACTATCGTGGGGTTAGGAGCTAGGGCAGGGGAGGTGCTCATGATGGGAGCGGAGGGAGGATCTGGGAGCGGGGTGGGGGGTGTAAGTTGGGGGCGGGGTGAGGAACTTGGGGCGGGGGAGGTGGGGGATGAGCGAGGGAAGAGGGGGAGTTATGGGGTCAGAGAGGAGGGATTGTGGTGAGGGAGGAGCTCGGGCCGGAGGAGGGGGAGGCGCAGGAGTAGAGGAAGGAGCTAGGGACGGGGAGAGTGAGCTAGGGACAGGGGAGGATCCGAGGGAATAGAAGGCGGTGAAGGAGGAGGTGGGGAGGCGTGGGGTGCGGGTTCAGATGGGAGGAGTTGGGATGGGGGGAGGAGGCAGTAGAGGAGGAGCAGAAGGCTGGGGAGGAGGAAGAGAAGGGGGAGGAAAAGGGTGGAAAATGACCTTTTTAGCTTTTTTAAAATTTAATTCCCATTATGTCTTCAAAGTTAATATCTGTTTGCACTGGGGATGGACGACAACTAACTCGAAGGGGCACAAGTGATAGAACAACAATAATTCAGAGGTACAACTGATATTCCACAATTATACGCAGCTTGGTACATTATCTAGAGTCGCTCGATGGAGTAGGCAGGTGGCGCGGTTGGCATTCTTGGTTTCTCACTTATACACGATTTTAAGACTCGGTTTAAAATTAGGCAGGTGGCGCGGGTCCCATCGAATTCTATTTTGAGTATTATTATTGTGAGAGGTGTTCCGAGATGTGGTTTGAAGTTGGAGATTTGGGGTTGTAATCTTTTTCTTCCTGATCAAAAGAGGTCCTTGAGAGTTACTCAAGATGAATATCAAGTTCCCGCATAGTAGAGGCCTGCAAGTCGCATAATTACGTGTGCTAAAATAATACGAGAAATAATTAATGATTAATGATAGGATGTTGGTAATTTTATACAGTTGTAGACTCTAACCAACTTGTAGAAATATCAAGATCATTGTGGTAGTACTCAAATGATTATTATATCAATAAATAAAATCAATTGTTTTGTGATACAAATGTGAATCAGAATGACTTGGTGTTTCTTAGTTTCTACAATATATGCATATATTTTTATATAGAGTTGAGTGTACAATATTTTCTTACCCCTACATTAGGTATTATAATGTTTGTCTCATTACTGGATAATTGCTCATAATGTTACCATCGTGTGAACCCAACAGGCAACAGGTGTAGCTGAGCAGCAGCCACAACAGTAGCGGCTTTGAGGAGATCAGACTTTCTACTTCATACCTGCACTAAACAAGGTGCATTCTACTTAGAGTAACTTATTTATTTCTACATTATTGTATGTTCTATTTGAGAGACATTGTAGTGGGATATTTGGAGAGCTTCTTATACAAAATTTATAAATTATATGATGTATCTCATTCTATGAATATGGACTTGATTATTATTATCAATAAGAAAGGATGTTGCTTTTTGCGTTTAATTTTATATTATTATCCTATTGTAATTTATATTTCAACTGTTGATCTAATGTGCATAAGATGGTTTACTGAGTATCATATATCATGTGCATATTTGGATCGTAGGTCCGACGCTCTCGTCCCGTCGATTTCGGGAGTCGGAGGGGCGGGGCATTACATCAATCAAGTCTGGAAAATCATAATGTGCAGGCCTCTCCATCCGAGTTATTTGATCGACCAAGTTGTACCCTAAGGTCAAGTTAGGATATGTATGTGTGATTCATTGACCTTTCTCGTCATTCATATGAAGAGGAGATGCAGTGTGTGGGGGTAGGTAATTCTACCAGTTATTCGTCTCAGCAGTGGCTTGCATATCGAATGGTTCTTTAATTTCAGCAAGCTCTAGAGAATATGGTGATTCGGCCCAAGATGGAAGTGGGTCAGGAGTGTTAGAATATCAAGAAGGTGATAAATGCAAAGAAGTGGAAATGTCAGTCGAAATTCTGGCTTCATAATCAAGGTGGGGTGAAACTGACCATGGGTAATGGTCTCCCGCAGATGGTGGAAGATACATGGAAGAAGAAGAAAGCAAAGATGAGCGATATATGGTCGAGAAGGAGTGATCAGAGAGGTCAGGGTATGGGAACCAATATCCTAACATCTTCGAGAGATGAATGTAAGTGGATGGCGGTTGAAAATGTGCAATTGCACAAAAGTATACACACGCGGACAGACACAAAACAAAGACAAGAGCAAACCCTAGTTTCACTAACTCAACACAATGATGGTCGCAAAATTCTGACTGTTATCTTTCAGTTTTAGTTTAAGTGATAAAATAAGATACAAGTCCGTTTACACAAGATTCAGATATGTTTTGGAAACTATCCTAAGGGTGTGTCCTCACCTCTCAACAAGCAATACAAAATGCATACAATGATGGGGTTGCTCTCTCGCTAACAAGGGCTAATTTTAGTCACTTTTTTTGTTAAAGTTGTATTAGAAGTCCCGATTTTAAGTTTGATTATCACCGAATTTAATCCACCACACAAGGCACGCCTAACGAGCAGTCATGATTTCCTTTAATCCTACGTTGTAAAACCAATAGAAAGAAAATCGAGAAAATCTGATGCAATGATAAAATCAATGATGCATGTCCTGTTTAGAAGACTTACAGTGATCCTTACGCTCTACATGCGGGATACAATACAAAATTGAAAATTTTGTACTATATGAAGTGCAGATGATGAAACCTTACTTAGCAGAAAGTTCCAATTAGTGGGAAGAAGTGAATTGAATTTGACTAAGCAGAACATTCTAAGGTGCATATTATTAAATGTGAATGAGTGGTCCTAGATTTTATGAGCACAACCGGATAAAAACTATAAAAATCTCTCAAAATCGTGTGTATAGGTCTAACCTAAGAGTCGCTCAAGTCGAGCCTCACCCTCACCGGAGAATGAAACATGTCTCGACACATCACAAAATAATGTCCAACTGTCTGTGTACATGCGCGAGATTCTGTTGGAAACGTACAATTACCTAAATTATTACAAATTAATTACAAAAGTCAAATAATTGTATAAAATAAATCCTAAGAACTCCACACTCTCTCACGACTCAACTCTATTTTAATTCTTATGTGAATTCTTCAGTCAGCTTATTTTCCAAAGAAGCTGGCTTCCAATGCTCTTGAAGTGCTCAGCCACCTAAGCGGTCGAGTCCCTCAAACAAAAAATAAGAAAGTGGTCAGAGAGATAGATAAAGTGAACTAAATAAAATGGAGCAAAAAATAAAAAATGCAGGAAAATAAATATTATAATAATTACAAGAAAGCTGGGGGTCAGCCGAGGGTGGAAAATCCAAAAACTAGATTTTTTAAAAATCAACCTAAGTCGTGCCTCCCCGACAATGGCACCATATGACGAACTCAAAATTACTCTTGCTAATTATTTGGAATTAACTTTTAATTTTGTTGCAGGCAGACAATTCATATTGATAAAAAAGATCACGTAATTAATTTGTTGATTAAAGCAACCGACCAATTTATATTTTACTTGGGCAAGCCCAAGGTCAAATTTAGGGAGGCATTTGTCTCCTTAGGTTGATCAATATGTGGTCTAAAATTTAGATTTTCAAATAGGTATTTTTTATAATTTTTATGCAATTAACAATGTCATGCAAATTCGGGCTAGTTTAATGATTAAATACATTTTTTGATCAAATAAAGTCTAAAAATTCTAAAACATGGCCAGAATGTGAATATGATGAAAATAATACTCTATAATTATGAATTCAATAAGCATGTAGGGTGATTTTTAGCAAATTGATTTTAGTAAATAGAAAACCTGGTTATTTTCAGGAACTAAAATTATCCTAGTTGATTCTATGAGAGAGGAATTCAGAAATTTTAATAAATTCTAAAAATGACGGGTCCACAATCTATCAAAAATTATTTACTAAATTACTGTTTAAGTCATTGTAGCTTCTATAAGTGTGCAAATGCAATGAAATTTGGGTGCAATATAGAACACATTAATAAATTCTACCTACTATGAATTCTTGAGAATTTTTGGAGCAACAGCTGATTTGATATCAATTTAAAATCATGCAATAGGTAAAATATGCAATGTTCCTTGAAAATAAGTATACTAAATAAATTATAATTCATAAAAATCCAATCAAGTATCTACAATGATAAGCAAAAAGTGTTTACAAAGTGTAGTTTTTAGAATAAAAAATGATCACAAAATAAGACTCGAATTAGTACTTAAAGATAATGCCTAAATACAAAACAGAAATAAATAAACAAAATAAAATAGCGTAATAAATGTGCTTCTTTAATTATTGATTCCTAAAGGGATTTTTCCGCAATGTTTGCAGTGGGGCATGTGAGAAGGACGTGACTTTTGGCTGCGGGGACCTCTTTGTGATTCACGAAAAATTCAAGGGCTTCAGTGCAAAATCCCCCCCCCCCCACGTGCACCTCACGTAAGGAGGGGGTACTTGGGAGGTGGCGAAGGATGTGTGGGTCGAGACGAAGGGCAAAGAGTGAGGCATCATCATCGATGGGTCTTTACAACAGCAAACGACGAGCGCTACTGTCGGAATAGATGCACTCGATGAAGACAGGACGGCGAGGTGGATCTCGAAGACAATCAAGATAGAGGCAGGTGACAAATCAAAGGCGTTCATCGAGCGTGATGCGTAGAAATGGGAGGTAGCAGAGGTTAAAACCCCGAGGGGCTCGAAGGCGATGGTGGTGGAGAGGCAGAGCTAGGACTCCTCTTACGTGAGTGCATCGATGGTGCGGGGAGCAGTGGCAGAGGAAATAGAAGTCTGGCGATGGGACAAGGATGGCAGAGCCAAGGCAGTGGAGAGGATTTTTGCATGTTATGACATAAATGGAGGTGCACTCGAGTTGTAGTTGGCGTGGAGCTCAAGGGCGCTCGAACTACAGAGATCATGTGGTCGATTTGGGGGTGAGGCGGAGATGTTGATTGGCAATGCAGAGCGAGGTGATGTGCGGTGTGAAGGTGGATTGTGGAGGATGAACGATAGGGGAATGAACGTGCGAAGGCTGAGGAGTCAATGACAGTCGATGATGGAGCGGACAACAAGATGAACAAAAGACTAGAGAAAGGGAGTCTTACCTGAGGATGGGGTAGCTATGCTTGACCCCGATTTTCATCTCGAGCTGGAGGTGGACACAACGAAGCTTCATGAGCTTTGGAGCTTGTACCATGGAGGATATCTCCACAGATCTCTCCTCGGACCATCATCGCTCAAGAAATCCCCACCGATCTATCACCGGGGTGAGACTTCGAGCTACTGGTCCTCTCTCTCAATAATGGTGGATTCTCAGTGCGTAGGGCGGTGCAACCCCTTTTATGGGCGGTTAGATGCATGTCTAAGGTTTGCGAAGATGGAGGAAGTGGGCAGAGGAAGCCGAAGCAATTGGGTCAACTGTGGGGCAGCAGGTCTTGCTGGATGGTTGGTGCACACTTGTGCAGGATGAGATAAGGAGTGGAGAGTGATGGAGTGAGTTGCGAGCGAGGTCACGGGTGGTTGCAGTCTGAATGTCACCGCAAGAGGCAAGGTGACAGTTACAACCACCACAAGGGGAGAGAGGGGAGAGCGTGCCATGTGGCGTGTGTATATGCATCTACGTGGCGAGGAAAATTAGCAAAATTAATTAGAATTAAAAATTAAAAATTAAAAAATTAAAAAATAAAAATAAATAAATAAATAAATAATAAACAAAGTAATAATAATATAATTAAAATAACATAAATAGAAAAGAAAAGAGGGGACACGTGACAGCTCTAGGAGTTGCCACATGTCGCTCCCAAAAAAAGCAAAAATTAATCCAAAAGAAAAATAAAAAATGGGGACAAATCGAAAGATGGTCAAAATGAAAATTGCCCGTCTCGACGAGATCTACAACTTTCGTGAAGGATCCAAAACCAAAATAAGTCATATGTAAAAAAGCATTTTTGTGGTATCTTATAGATATAAAATTTCACATTTTGTGTTATGCGAAATTTTTATCGTTTTTAAATAAGATAAAAATCAACATAAATTTAGATGAATTATGAAATAAATAGTTACAACTTAATCTAATTTTTTTAGCTTTTTAAATAAATAGAATAATAAAATAATAAAATAAATGGGGCATGTGTACTATACACAATAGGGGCCCAAAATCCAAGTTTCGCATATGAATATTATTTCCTTTGAATTTGGTCCTATTTTGAAGGTATTTGAATGTACGTTAATTAAAAGTGAGTATGGATCCATAGGAGACTGTATGAGAGAGATATTCATGTTGAAAGATTTTTAATCTCAAACTAGGGTTTATGTTTTATTGATCAATCTTACAAGTTTTTTTGATATTTTTCATTTATTAGTGTTAGTAATATGTAAACTATAGAATTGATTTTATTCAATTCTGGGTTAGTGAAAAAAATGAAAATAGAGGAAAATGTGTAATAGTACATGTGATATTTACAAGGGAAATTGGTTTCTTATTTAATGCAAATATGCATGCTAAAATGAAGATATTAATTCTAAGTGCATGAATGGTAAAAATAGAAAATAAATGGAGAAATGCAACTAATTACTCAGTAACAAGGCTATATTTTCAACTTTTAGAGTGATGAATCACATATTCATCACATGCCAGCCAACTCACTGAAGCCCTCCTCCTCAATGCATTAACTTACGGTGGTTGAAACCATCGTGTTCAACCACCTGAGTCTGAACAAAACTCTTCGGAGGTTTGTGCCCGTACACCTTCGTGCGAGAGTTCTTCTGGTTCGTTTCCTTCCTCTGATGACAGTTAGAGTGAGAGGTTGAGATCGAAGGAGAGACACCTTCGACGAGATCCATGGTTTCCGACCGTGTTGCGGCACCTCCCTATCACTTCTCGAGCTTTGTACACCGACCGTGTACATCAAGCGAGGACCTAGGAGCACCAGGAGCTCCTGCCCTAGGCCTACACTCTGCTTTTGACCACCTTCTTCAATTCTCTGGGTATACCTCAGTTAGTCCCTTTTTGTTTTCTCCAATTTATTCATGCACGCACAACCACTCTCCTATCGATATGAATAGATATCCACCTTCACCTAAATCTTGTTCCACACACATATCTCAGATCATCTCCTACTCCGACATTCTTCACCTTTCTCAGGTGAAGAACCTAATTTAGAGCATCCACTTTTTCGCTATGATAGCCCTCCATTCTTTTCTATTTCACCCCAAATGCATCTCCAGCACATTGACTATACAAGCTAACACTTCCAGGGGCAAGGATATCGGCATTGCTCAGAGTTTTGAAGTTGTATCCGATCTCATGTTGTATCTCCAACGAGGCTCCACCATCTCAATGCTTCTATCATTGAAACAACCTCCTTTGACTTCCACCTACTTCGCGAGAACCTTAGGAAGGTGCTTTGGTCTTCACCTTGTCGGGAGGAGCACTAAGGGCATGTTTGGTTGTTGGGTTGGACTGCACCGGGTTGAGATACACCGGTGTACCCCTCCTTCCAACCCTCTCATTCCTTCTCACAGTTTACTATTCACAGGGGTACAGTTTACTATTCACAGGGGTACCCCAACCCAACCCAACCCAGTACAACCCAGCAACCAAACAGGCCCTAAAGAATGGTAGCAGGCTTGTCGAAGACCAGCTCATGGGACCATCGCTTGTGGAGGAGCAGCCACCTTCAAGACGTATAGGTGTCGTCGATTTCTTTAATCGAACGACACATATCTATCATCAATCATGCTTCTGCACCTTCAGCGTTTGGAGTGAAGCACAAGCAGCCTCCATGTAGCCCGAGCATACACACGTCCCGAGCCTCGCACCAAAGCAAGACAACCTCACGCACCGCACATGGCCTTGGGTATTTGCAGTTCAGCCCTGTCAGGTTTCCTTATTCGGAGATGTACAAATGCGCACTTAAGAACCAGTAGATAAGCTCCCGCGACTTTGTTTTATTTCTTTTTAATCTATTTGTGATGATTTATATATTTTAATCAAGTTTTAGTTGCAAAAAGACCTCCGGATTCATTAGTTAATAACTTTTTCATACAATGTACAAATTAAATGAAACTGATTTTCATCGAATCGCATTTAAATTCTCTTTCGAATGGTGCACTATATCTTCCGATTTGATGTATTAATCAGATTTAATTTATAGTTGTATTTAATTTGCCTTAAGTTCATTTTGAATCTAGAATTGGTTTATAATTAGGCAATCTCCTCCTATCTAAGTGAATTATGAATGATTTAAATTGAGTTAAACTCATATTTAAGTACGATTTGGAAATAATTCACTTATAAACTTAGTTGCTTTCAACAACTCTTGAATATACATCAAATAAGCATTCAATTAGCTCATTGTTTCAGAACATAGAGTTAAGTAGATCTTTTATTCAGGAGCTTGATATGTTATTATATGTAGCATTTAGAATTGCATTGTATCATTCATTTTGTAGCATCTAATTAATTTGCTTATAAAAACCATTAAAAATCCATGCATCATTAATGTAATCATCACTTAGCATTGTATTGTATCATTCACCAGGCTTGATGGCAGATCATTGTCAAATGATCTTCATCCTCCTATTGATCTTATAAGGTTTAATTTTCAGTATTAGAAATGCGGATGAACCATTCGTTAATATTCTAGTTTAGTAGAGTCCTATATATGTTAGATTAGTATCTGAAATATATCTGTCATAACTCTTTATGATAGGTCTATTCCAAAATACGTGTTTATTTCCAACATTTAGAAATGAACAATGAGTGTATTCTAATATCTAAGTCATAAAGACATTCTCTAAGAATGTAGAAAACTAACCTTCTTGCGGGACCGTTGAGGAATAGATTTGACAAGGTGGAGATAGATATCGTTGTCCACAGTGGATGAAAACTGATCAGGATCGACCTGGTGAAGATCCTCAGTGGTAATTCGTGTCCTTGTATTCGACCCTAGACTTATCCATGTGTAATTAAAACCACGCTCTTTTCACATAGATCTTTTAACTATGGTTCTGATCAATTACCATTGACCAATATTACAATGATATGATATTAACTACTTAGCCAATTGATGGTTAATCACCAAGTTAGTTGCTCTTAGGGAGCATATACATATTACCCATGTGTGTGCAAGTGTGTGCATGCATGCATGCGTGTTTTTATACATGTATGGATAGGGATGAGAACGGATCGGATACGGATCGAATATGCCTCTTTCCATATCCATATTCGTTTCATATCTATCGAATACAAATACAGATATGGATATGATTCGAATATGCATTACGGAAATCATATCCTTAAAAATACAGATACGGATCCAAATCGGATATTTATCGAATCCGAATATGGATCGAATAAAGCGTGGATCCGAATATGGATCGAATACAGAGCTAATCCAAATATTAATCAAACAAAGATTGAAATATAAAAAAGGATTCAATAAACATGGAATCCAAATACCGATCGAGTAAAGATTACAAACGAATTGATTTTTTTATCAAAGTTCATAAATGGTAATGAAAATCAAGTTGCATCATGATAAAAGAGAACGTCAAGGTGGCATGTGTTCATGATCGGAAGCAAAAAGATATAGATTCATAACTTTTGTTCGTGCCCATCCTCAAACAAACAGAAGTATATTAATATCATTAACGTATTATATTTTATTATATATAATATTAATATAATAATACAGGATTATGGCTTATATTATATTAACTAATATATAAAATAATATGGAATATTATATTCAGTTATCCGGATCTGGATGTTCAAGACATTATCATATCCGTATCCGGAAAACTTTTACAACCCATATCCATATTCGATATGTATTCGATTAATATTCGGATCTATATCCGCTAATTTTTCGAATATGGTAAGTGGATATTCATATATCTCCGTATCTGTTTTCATCCTTGTATATAGATGGATGCATACATGCGTTGCATATCTGCTTGTGTACATGTGCATGTGAGCTTGCATATGTGTAATATACACATATGAGAGAGAGTGTGTGTGTGAAAGAGAGACAGTGTATGTGCAATAATTGAGTAAAAAAGAACTACAATGAACCAATTTACCGAAGATATACAAATCACAAGTTTACTGATTTGATGTTTGACATCGATCTTAGATTTATGTTTTACATGAAACACGTGATAAAAGGAAGCCACATGTATGTCTTCTAGAATTTAAAAAAATGGATTTGTGATGGGGAATAAGATTAAATTATTGAAGGTCGAATGCACTGATTTTGATTTTTAGTAAATGTTAATTTTAAGGATTTGTCGTCTACTCTCTAATAGATGGAAGCCGTACATCTTTGTATTGATTTTGTTAACTTTTTCGCTGTCTCGACTAATCATTACATTAAGCATTTGAGAGTTTTTAATACCCACACCATAACAATTTGGCTTTCATCACATATTATCACATGTTAAATTTGTAACAACGAGATTATTATTCTTGTAATTGTAGATAAATTAGAAATGAATATAAAATTTAAAATGTCCACAAATAATCTTCCTTCTATAGACCTTTATAAATATTAGGGTAAATTACAAAAAAGTCTCAATTATGCGTCAATTCCCAATTAAGGACATCATTTTTCAAATGTAACAAACAAGAGATTGATCATCTTTTTCTGATGTATGTGCCCTTGTAAGCTCAAGAGTATTTAAATTATTCTTTGATGTATGACATTTTTGTTGTAGTGATACATCATATTGATGAACCTCAGTTTCATCATCTTTATTTGTCATAATTAACCCCCTTGCTTAAATATTTTATCAATAATTCCCTGTTAATGTCTAATAATTAACAGAGTCCTCAATAAATTAAAAATCACAAAAAAATGACAAAACAAAAATCAGTGGTATTTTTAGACTCAAAAATACCCTCAAAAATATTTCGTGTCTTTGTTTGATTTCTTTTCGAGTTCTGGTCAACATGAAACTTGTAGATCTCGTCAAGATCTACAACTTTCATGTTTTGAGTTTTCTCAAATTCGACCAAATAAGCCCTCAAAAATCAAAAAAATACTCTTGCAATAACCTGATTGGGCCACGTGGCCCAATCTGGGCGAGCCACGTGGCCCGGCTCCCTTTGTACCATCCGCCTTCTTCTGGGACCGTTGGATCTTCTCCTGATCCAACGGTTGAATCCTTTCCATATCCGCTTCAACCCTCAGCCGTCTGATCATCCCCGCGCCTCATCTAAGCCACTCGTTGCCGCCTCTCTTCCCTTGCGCCACGTGGCGCGTTGTGGGCTCTTCGATCGCGCTCTGGATCTCGCATCACAGCCGCCTCTTCTAAGCTCGCGCCTTAGTCATCCGATCGACAGCTTCTTCTCATCACCGCCCTCCGATGGCGCCTCGCTCTTTAATCGACACGTGGCAGCGCCTGATTGCTCCGATCATACCGCCTCGGATCTCATCCAGGCCGTCACTTCACGCCCAAACATAGGCCGTTGGATCTCCCGATCCAACGGCTATTCTTCGTCGTCAACCTCCCGTCAGCCCTTCTTCCCACGATCACCCTCTCGCGCCATCTCTCCCCCTTTCCATTTTCCCCACGACTCCAGTTGACCTCACACCTCGCCAACCGTCTCCCGGTCTCCCCCAGTCATCCACTTCCCTCGCGAAACCCTCGTCAACCCACGCAAACCTCTCCACTCGTCCCATTTCGCCTTCGAAACCACGTCGCCCACCACCAGTACCACTGAGTCCAACCTTCAAATACACCTCCACCACGCCCCTTAGCGGTGGTCCACCTTTACGACGGGGCACGGCCCAGCCCTCCTCCTCCTCCCTGTGACAGGGGGAGGAGAGAGGATTGAGCGACGACGACCGGAGCCCCCGGTGTCGACCCGCCGCCTCCCACGACGGCGTTGCGGTGCACTAAGCCCGCCCAGCTGCTTCGATAGGTCGCCGGAGTCCAGCGATGACCCGAGCTCCTCTCGGAGCTCAAGCTCAGGCCACTGCATTCACCTCCGATCAGGTAAAATTCTCGAACTCTGCTCTTTACTTTTTGCTTAATTTAGTAGCCTCTTTCACCCGCTTCCCTTACTCCATTATCACCTCTGGAGTTTCGCAGTACCTTCCCCTTTCACGCGTTATCCACTACCACCTTCTTCTTCCGTCGCAGCCCCAGAGCATCTTCGACCCACCTCCTCCGCCCTCACGGCGGAGGAGCACCGAGCTCCCACCTTCTCCACCCGCTCGAGCTCACAGTCCACTCACTCACGCGAACCCTACTATGCTTCGGCTACGATTACTAACGCTGCAGGTGTCCTATCTAATCAATGGCCGGAGCCTCGCCGGGTCCATCTTCGGGAATGTCGTCCTCGACATTGGAGCCCCGACGACCTGAGCTGTGCTAACAGACACCTTGCCCGAGCTTCGAACTCCCTCGACCATCCTTCAGGAGCCTCGGGCGAGCTCCACCAAGCCCAGGAACGAGAGGCGGAGCTTGGAGCTTCTCGCCGGAGCTCGAACTCCGCCGCCAGCAGCAGAGCAAGAAGAACGTACAGGCGCCGTTGGATGAACCCTCCAGGCGTTCATCCAATGGCCAAGAGGCAGCCACGTCGTCTACAGCGGAGCCCATCTAAGCCGTCGGATCATGTTGATCTGATGGCTTAGACTCAGCCACGTGTCTTCATCGAGAGCATTCCCGAGCCTGAACGACCAAGCCCCAGGCTTGGACACTTCCAAGCCTCCATCTAGCCTGCAGCGAAGCCGACCCTCAGCCGAGCCTACCCGAAGCGTCTTCGAACCTCTGCCTTGTCCGAGCCACCATCCGAGCCTGAGTCGCATGTGCATCGCACGTGTTACCCTGGGAAATTTGCAGAGGAGCCCAAATCTTCTCCAGAATTACAGAATGGTCCTGCGTCACGTGCAGAACATGCGTACAGCGGGTAATTTGCATTGAAACCCTCGCGGGTTTTCAAAATTGCAAAAATGCCCCTGTGCGTGTGGGTCATTTACAGGGAAGGTCCCGAACTTTATTTTTACTACATTTTCGTCCCTCCCAGGGACCTGTCTGCTAGTTTATTTCATGTTTTCTTGCATTTATACCCTTGCGTTCCTTTATGCATATCTTGAGCTATGTTTATCCGATCGAGTTGATTTCAGTTTCATTTTAATGCTTGTTTGATGATCTTTCTAAGGGCATACTTAATTTGTTGTTTTGGACACATTGAATTTCGATGTATTATTTTGATGGCTATGTGTCACTTAATCTATGCCTTGTTCGAGTTGAGTTCATAACCTTAATTAAATATGGAATTAACTTGTTGGCTATTTTGCTCATTATTTTTATCTAGGGCATATCTCCATCGCATCCCATTTCATTTAATTGCATGATAAAAAAATTGAATAAAAAAATGCATGTCCATTTTAATTTCATTGTCATTTTGTGTCTTTGCATCATTTGACCTATATGCTTTATTTCAACACTTGATTAAACACGCTTAAACCCGATTAATACGAGAGAGGCTCGTGTCCCTGAGTTCGACCTTGGTATCTTGCCAAGTAAAAAATAAAATTTTTGATCACCTCATTTTGATTTATCATGGCATATATCTAAACGAGGTGATCTTTTGACGACCGAATCGGCCCGACTACGATGACGATTCCATGTGCTAAAAACACATTATTAAGGGTCGATTTTGCGGTTCGTCAAATGGCGCCGTTGCCGGGGACACGGCTCATTTCTTTTACTTTTTTTGGATTTTTGTGTGTTTAATTTAGTGTTTCTTTTTATAGGTCAATTAACCACATATTTTGCATATAAAATTTTTCTTTCTTATTTGAGATCTAACGATTGCTTCTGTGGCAGGGCCCTTGATGGATCAAGGAGGCGAGGAGCAGGAAGTTCCCTGCTGCGAGGAGCCGCAGGAGCATGCTTGGAGCAAAGGAGGAAGAAAAGAAAAAATGTGTGTCTCTCATTTTTATTGCATTTTATTTATAATAAATTCGTCGTTTACAGCGGTCTTCGATTGAAGACTCGCGATTGTAATCGGACGAAAGTGGTTGTGTGGGGATCGTCCCCACTTGAGTGTCGACCTAGGACTAGGCACGCGGCTCTCCGAGCTCAATTTTTCATATTTTTTACGTGCTTGATCGTAGGTAGGACACACTCTAAATGAAGACGCACATAATCTCGCATCACTTAGCTAAAACTCATGAAGATTAATCACCGCTAATAGATGCATGATTAGGTGTGGCTTTTTTCGACTTGCATACATGTTGGATTTGAGTTTTCAAAACGGCCTCAGTTTTTTCGCGGCTTTTATCGTCAAATCACTGCATGATTTCTCGCTTAGCCTAGATCGCGGTTTCTTCGAATACATGTTTTTCTCGGCTTTCATTTCCTAGCTTGATCACCTAGGATTAATGGAAAATGGAATGAACGGTAGACGATGATTTCTTGATTTTGTGCTAACTCTAATTCAGTGATAACTCAAAATAAAATTGGGACTGTTAATTGCAAGTCAACCATAAATGGAGTAAAATTCGGTTTTGGGAGAGCAACACCCTCAGTTACGCGTTGGTTTCTATTTCACATTTTTTACCGCGTAACTTTCTAAAGTTTTATCACCAATAAAACCGACAAGATAATCAACCAACCTTGGTTGGTTTCATGTGTGAGTTGGTGAAATTACGGGTTTTGCTTGCTTGATTGAGCCATAATTGTTGCGACACACACCCCAAAACCGTAGTGACTCCATTTTCATCTCCAAGATTCAATACCGCTCACTTGTAAATCCATCCCTCTTCTTTGTTTACCTTGGGTCTCTTCCAGCATCAATCCTCATCTTTATACTTAGGCTAATCTCAGCCTAAGTATAGGGGGGGACCCAAATCCCCGTGATTTTCTCTAATCCTCTTTTCTTGCCTTTATACTTAGGTTATTTCTAACCTAAGTATAGGGGGGAGTCTCTCTTATTTCCCGTATATTCTTCTATTTTCAAATGGACCTATGGACTCGTAACATCTAGTGCTATGAGGACATAGCAAAGTTTAAGGATAGGGGGGTATACCGTACATACAATTTATTTACTTTAGCTAATATCTGAAATTTTTGAAAAATTAAAAACTTTTTGGCTAAGGTAAAATTTGTTAGAATAAGAGAACTCAAAAGATTTCACGGCTTTTCTAACTATGTTACACTATTTTGATAAAAATATTTTCGAAAATGATTTGAAAAATGAGTTTTTCTTGTTTTAAAAAATCTTTTTGAAAAATGTTTTGAAAATTCTTTATTCGTGTGACATGGTTTGAAAATTTTTTATCAAGGAAAGTTGAGTCTAACCTGTGTTTTGACTTTAAAAACTAAAATCCATAAAAATTGCAAAATTAAAAAAAAATATGTGTGTTTTTGGATGAAGAAGTTGGATTAAACCTCTACTCTTACACTTTCACCCAGGATCTGAATTGTTCAAGGAAACTTAGTTTTTTTGAGGTCTTTGAGATTTGCGGTTAACCAGCCTTAACCATCAGGGTCTTAGACTTAATCATCCACATTCCCCTAGGTCTCTAGATTTGCATGCTATATTCCATGCTTAGTCTCAGACAAAAGAGAATATGATCAGCACATCACATGCACGACTGCGGTTTTGATTGAGATGAGTTGATTTTTCACCTGAGGGATTGGGATGAGGAAGTTAAGTTTGGATTTGATCTAATGATGTTCGAGGATGGGATAAAATCTTTGGAGGCTTCAGGAAACCTGAGTGTCAGCAATATTAGCCAGTATGAGAACTTGATTCTTATACTAATTTCTTGACATTGACCTAAGTGCCTGGGTGTGATATAAATAAAAAAAATTGTTGATCAGTGTGCGCCAACTCTTGGTAAAAGCAGTGGAGCTAGCCAAAAGTTATACAAGTCAATGAAATTTCAAAGAAAAGCTCTCATTCCACAAAGTCAAATATAAAAGAGCTTCCACCAAAGGCGAGCGCTCCCAACCATTTCAAAAGTGTCCACTTGGACCACCGCTATTAGGACCAGGAGTCGGGCTTGCACCAAAAAAGGGCTCTGCATCGTAAATGCTACAAGTCTGGGTGTAGAAGGTACGATAGGTACTCAAAAAAGACACACCCCGGTGTACTCCCAGGAAAACAAGTGCAGACGGCTCCAACTTCTCTTGACGGACGCACTGATCAACACCAAAAAAAAGTGTTGCGTAAAAGGCACTAGAGAGAATCCTTGTTCCAATGAGAGGGAGAGAAGAATTGACACAATCCCATGCCCTCCATTTTCTGGCCTGCCATCCACATTTTCTAAGTCTGACAACTAAAGAGACGGTGGACTGAATGCAAGATCTGATTTATTCCCTAGTGCTGAGGATTGGGTCCTTAGGAGATTTTCTCGGACCAAGATTTTGGGTGAAGACTTGACTCTACTCTCGAAATTGCAGTCAACACTAAACTCATATCCTTTAGTTATATGTACATCAGAGAGAGTCGAGAAAAATAGAGGAATTGGAAGCCTCTTGATTAAGGCTGGGTTGAACTCTAGAATTTTGGATCTCTGAAGCCGAGTCGACTTGATCAGATTGGATCCTGTATTCACATGCACAAGGGGGTTAATCCAACTTAGTCATTCTTTTTGATGCTCGAGGACGAGCATAGTTTAAGTATAGGGGGGTGATGAACCTCAGTTTCATCATCTTTATTTGTCATAATTAACCCCCTTGCTTAAATATTTTGTCAATAATTCCCTGTTAATGTCTAATAATTAACAGAGTCCTCAATAAATTAAAAATCACAAAAAAATGACAAAACAAAAATCAGTGGTATTTTTAGACTCAAAAATACCCTCAAAAATATTTCGTATCTTTGTTTGATTTCTTTTCGAGTTCTGGTCAACATGAAACTTGTAGATCTCGTCAAGATCTACAACTTTCATGTTTTGAGTTTTCTCAAATTCGACCAAATAAGCCCTCAAAAATCAAAAAAATACTCTTGCAATAACCTGATTGGGCCACGTGGCCCAATCTGGGCGAGCCACGTGGCCCGGCTCCCTTTGTACCATCCGCCTTCTTCTGGGACCGTTGGATCTTCTCCTGATCCAACGGTTGAATCCTTTCCATATCCGCTTCAACCCTCAGCCGTCTGATCATCCCCGCGCCTCATCTAAGCCACTCGTTGCCGCCTCTCTTCCCTTGCGCCACGTGGCGCGTTGTGGGCTCTTCGATCGCGCTCTGGATCTCGCATCACAGCCGCCTCTTCTAAGCTCGCGCCTTAGCCATCCGATCAACAGCTTCTTCTCATCACCGCCCTCCGATGGCGCCTCGCTCTTTAATCGACACGTGGCAGCGCCTGATTGCTCCGATCATACCGCCTCGGATCTCATCCAGGCCGTCACTTCACGCCCAAACGTAGGCCGTTGGATCTCCCGATCCAACGGCTATTCTTCGTCGTCAACCTCCCGTCAGCCCTTCTTCCCACGATCACCCTCTCGCGCCATCTCTCCCCCTTTCCATTTTCCCCACGACTCCAGTTGACCTCACACCTCGCCAACCGTCTCCCGGTCTCCCCCAGTCATCCACTTCCCTCGCGAAACCCTCGTCAACCCACGCAAACCTCTCCACTCGTCCCATTTTCGCCTTCGAAACCACGTCGCCCACCACCAGTACCACTGAGTCCAACCTTCAAATACACCTCCACCACGCCCCTTAGCGGTGGTCCACCTTTACGACGGGGCACGGCCCAGCCCTCCTCCTCCTCCCTGTGACAGGGGGAGGAGAGAGGATTGAGCGACGACGACCGGAGCCCCCGGTGTCGACCCGCCGCCTCCCACGACGGCGTTGCGGTGCACTAAGCCCGCCCAGCTGCTCCGATAGGTCGCCGGAGTCCAGCGATGACCCGAGCTCCTCTCGGAGCTCAAGCTCAGGCCACTGCATTCACCTCCGATCAGGTAAAATTCTCGAACTCTGCTCTTTACTTTTTGCTTAATTTAGTAGCCTCTTTCACCCGCTTCCCTTGCTCCATTATCACCTCTGGAGTTTCGCAGTACCTTCCCCTTTCACGCGTTATCCACTACCACCTTCTTCTTCCGTCGCAGCCCCAGAGCATCTTCGACCCACCTCCTCCGCCCTCACGGCGGAGGAGCACCGAGCTCCCACCTTCTCCACCCGCTCGAGCTCACAGTCCACTCACTCACGCGAACCCTACTATGCTTCGGCTACGATTACTAACGCTGCAGGTGTCCTATCTAATCAATGGCCGGAGCCTCGCCGGGTCCATCTTCGGGAATGTCGTCCTCGACATTGGAGCCCCGACGACCTGAGCTGTGCAAACAGACACCTTGCCCGAGCTTCGAACTCCCTCGACCATCCTTCAGGAGCCTCGGGCGAGCTCCACCAAGCCCAGGAACGAGAGGCGGAGCTTGGAGCTTCTCGCCGGAGCTCGAACTCCGCCGCCAGCAGCAGAGCAAGAAGAACGTACAGGCGCCGTTGGATGAACCCTCCAGGCGTTCATCCAATGGCCAAGAGGCAGCCACGTCGTCTACAGCGGAGCCCATCTAAGCCGTCGAATCATGTTGATCTGATGGCTTAGATTCAGCCACGTGTCTTCATCGAGAGCATTCCCGAGCCTGAACGACCAAGCCCCAGGCTTGGACACTTCCAAGCCTCCATCTAGCCTGCAGCGAAGCCGACCCTCAGCCGAGCCTACCCGAAGCGTCTTCGAACCTCTGCCTTGTCCGAGCCACCATCCGAGCCTGAGTCGCATGTGCATCGCACGTGTTACCCTGGGAAATTTGCAGAGGAGCCCAAATCTTCTCCAGAATTACAGAATGGTCCTGCGTCACGTGCAGAACATGCGTACAGCGGGTAATTTGCATTGAAACCCTCGCGGGTTTTCAAAATTGCAAAAATGCCCCTGTGCGTGTGGGTCATTTACAGGGAAGGTCCCGAACTTTATTTTTACTACATTTTCGTCCCTCCCAGGGACCTGTCTGCTAGTTTATTTCATGTTTTCTTGCATTTATACCCTTGCGTTCCTTTATGCATATCTTGAGCTATGTTTATCCGATCGAGTTGATTTCAGTTTCATTTTAATGCTTGTTTGATGATCTTTCTAAGGGCATACTTAATTTGTTGTTTTGGATACATTGAATTTCGATGTATTATTTTGATGGCTATGTGTCACTTAATCTATGCCTTGTTCGAGTTGAGTTCATAACCTTAATTAAATATGGAATTAACTTGTTGGCTATTTTGCTCATTATTTTTATCTAGGGCATATCTCCATCGCATCCCATTTCATTTAATTGCATGATAAAAAAAATTGAATAAAAAAATGCATGTCCATTTTAATTTCATTGTCATTTTGTGTCTTTGCATCATTTGACCTATATGCTTTATTTCAACACTTGATTAAACACGCTTAAACCCGATTAATACGAGAGAGGCTCGTGTCCCTGAGTTCGACCTTGGTATCTTGCCAAGTAAAAAATAAAATTTTTGATCACCTCATTTTGATTTATCATGGCATATATCTAAACGAGGTGATCTTTTGACGACCGAATCGGCCCGACTACGATGACGATTCCATGTGCTAAAAACACATTATTAAGGGTCGATTTTGCGGTTCGTCACATATATACAGAATTATATACATACATATATATATGAGAGTTTTTTTGCAGATGCTCCATAAAATGTTTGAGACTATGTGATCATCTTTTTTTCTCCTTCTATTGATAACCTTAATGCAAATGTCTCTTGAATGGAGAAATATTACCACTACAACAGAATTGAGCTAAGGTGATGCTTTTTTAAATTTCGTCACTAAATTAGCTGTTGTTAAATATATAACGATGGCATAATTTGTTATGGAATGAGTTTTCATACTTGAAATTAACGACGAATAGTATATATGTCCCTATATCATTAGCTACAGTTCATATAGCAACACTTATCCGTTGTTATTTTCAAAATATCAACTAATCATCGCTAAATTTATAGTTCAAAATTTAGCAAGGATTAATTAGAAGTTTGAAAATAGCAACGGATAAGTGTCGCTAGGTGGACCGTTGCTAAGGATATAATGACATATAAGATATTTGTTGCTAATTTCAAGTACGAAAAATCATTTCACAATGAATAATATCGTCGTTATATACTTAACAACGGTTAATTTAATGACGGATTTTGAAAAAAATATCACTTTAGTTCAATTTTGTTATAGTGTGAGAAGTTTCATATTTTTGACAAATAAATCACTACTTTATCACATACGGATTTATATGTTTGGTTATACACGGATAGGAATGACAAAAAAATACCATATTTGAGATTCGATCTATGAACATTTTTTATTCTAACTTTTATCATTTTTCCCTTCTAACATTGAGCATAGTCAAACTATTTCATGTGTTCCAAAGCAGTCTCCAGATTAACTCCCTTATCTCTCAAATATTGACATCAAAACAAAGGAAAGATATATATACATGCATATGCATATGTAAATAATTGATACTAAAGGGGTATATATACAAATAGAATACTTATTAAGAGCATACGTGTAAAACTCCCTACAATTATTATATATATATATAGCTATGAGCATTCAAGTCTTAGGATACTGTTCATAGTCAAACATCAGCCAATAATAATCCAAAAATAGAAGGGAATACGAAATTGTCCTCCTTAATGGTCAACAACAAACATGACCCAAATTCTCTATAAGTATCCACTACTACATTTGAGTCCACTTCACAAGTTCCAATTTTCTTCTACTAGCACACCATTAGCTTACTTCCCAAACACAATGGGCAACTACGTGTGCTGCCGAATTCCGACGACCCCGATGTGTCGGATCATCATGTCGAATGGCGTCGTTCGCGTCCTAGATCGGCCGATATCAGTCGCTGAGCTCATGATGGAGCGACCTGGTGAGTTTGTGCTAGACCTGCAATGCGTCTTGACCGAGAGAGGCAGGGCCACACCGTTGCCCGCTGATCTCGAGTTGGATCCTCGCAAGGCGTACATGATGCTCCCCATGGGGCAAGGAAAGGTCTTTCGGTTGAAGGCCGACGAGGTTAAGGCTGTCTTAGTGGCGATGCGAGTGGCTAAGAGTCATGGGAGGAAGAAAGGTACGGAAAGGCGTGTTAAGATGACGGAGATGGTAGCGGAGAGCGCCGACCGCTCGTTGAGGAGGTGGAAGCCTAGCCTCGACACCATTGAGGAGAACGAAGGAGACAGAAGGACACCCTTTCATCGACGCGCAAAGTAGCTTAATTTTCATGCCTTTTTTTCCACAATCCTATTCAAAATTTCTATGGTTAATGCGAGTAATCCACAAAAGGGATTTCTCTTCAATTGTTCATCAACCTATCAAATTATTTCTAATCATGAACTTGCAGATGTATTCTTTTTTATATGCATAGAAGATTTTATTAAAAGCCCATAACTCAGACCCATTCCCAAGGCCCAAAGTTACTCAAATAATATGGGCCCTTTAAAATATCGAAAAGACCCATATATTTTCATGATGTTATGATCTCAGCTCAAAAGGCAGTGCAGTATTTTTACATGAATCTGTATTTTTTACTGGGTAAATTGCATATAGCGACGCAGTAAACTTCCTGAAGTTACTGTACCGATACGTACAACGCACAGTAAGCTCCAAACTTTTTTTTTCCTTTTGGTTTTGCACAAGTTGAGGTTGGAATACGTCCAATCCAGAACAGTACATAAAGGCTATGTGCAGTATATACAACAGCCAGCTCCCATGGATCCACATTGGAAGGTTGCTCTTCTCCACGGAGGACGTGACGTCCCATCGAATCAAGACGAATATCTACTGCTCAGGAGTGTGTATATAAAAATAATACGTCGAATATCTCAAAGCAAAAGCTTTCACAGAATATGGAGCATTGGTCCCTCCTCTTTGTGGCACTAAATGACATGGAAGCTATACGGGGACCGAGCAGGTGAATCGCGTTGAACCATGTGGCTATTTGTTCTTGGATCAAATCCATGGGGATTCGCATCAGTAGAGAACAAATCAGGGATGGAATTTGTCGTCGTGATTGGGTCTCGTTGTTCGTTTGCTTCCGCAGATCCCTTGCAAATCCATTACTAAGCACCTGCTCGAGCTGAAAATCAAAAACAACAATTGGGAGTCGACGGGCAGCAGATGACAGAAAGCAGTCTGAGTGCATTCACGAGAATCCAGAAATGGATGAAGGGGGGAAGAATGCGCCATTAATGTCAAACGAATCCATGCACCTTTAATGAGCGCACACCTCCCATGTTCGTTTGCTGTTATTATGAGAAGTTGCAGTTCGTGGACCCATAATCCCACAAATTTAAGTGGGTGGTATGCTATATGGAGTATGGACCCTTTTGCTGGATCTGGAATACTTTGTCTCTTTAGGGTTAGACACCGAGATGCAATGCAATGACCACCGCGTTCATCTTCTAATGTAGGTGTGTTGGCAATGGAGGATAAAGCACGAGAGAGTAATACAGTGCAGGAAACCCTAATCTGATAAATTGCAGTTTCAGATCATGATAAAGGGTATAGTGGCTGCAACGCGGGTGGATCGAGGGGCCCTTCTCTTGCTCCGGAGGGGAGCAGAGGCCAAGCACCATTGTCTCTCTCACTCATCATTGCACGCAAGTGACGCAACGCCTTCGATTCGACCCCACCGGAGCTGCGCGCGCCCGAGGAGGAGGAAGGAAGTTGCGCGGCGCAAGTGGGGAGGCCTGTATTATTTGTACTACTTGCAGAAGGTGACGTGTGTAGAACAGATGGGTTTGAATGTGGGAAATGTGGCGGGAAAGAGATGGGAACCATGGAAGGAAGCTCAATCCAAACCAAGGTTTTTGAGACCTAACCGGACACCGAATCAAAAATCTTGTTGAAATGGTTGGATTGGATCGAACCATGTAATCAAATTGGTTCAACCGGATGATGACGTCATCATTATTTAAAATCAGATTAAATCGGACCGGTGTATAAAAAGTGGTTGAACTGGCTAATCAAACTGAAATGAAATAATATATATAATATACGCTTAATATACTTGAAATATATGTATATATAATACATAGATAATGTATATATTCCACACTATACATAAAGTATTTTTTTATACACCATCAAATATCATACATATCATATATATACACATATTATTTAGATTAGATGCTCTATAAAATGATAATAGTTTAATTATATTTAAAACTCAATACACTCAAAAAGTTGTGTTAGTGTAGTTGGTTGGTGGTGTAAAATAGGTAACCAAATGTCATGGGTTAATCTCCCACTACCAACAAATTTTTTAAATAATTTAAAAATTAAATGCGGTTCAACTTCGGTTGAACTTGGTTAAACCGGGTCCAGAAAATAGGTTGAACCGGACAGGTTAATTAAAATTTAAATAATTGAACTGAACCGGCATAAACCAGTTCACCGGACCAGTCCAGGCCTTGTTCACTGGTCGGACCAGCCGGTCTGGTCCGATTTCAAAAATACTGATCCCCATGATGCACTGGGAGCCAGTCGATCATCTGCTGCTGATGCATACTCTGCAGTAGGGGCTGGAACCGTTCGATCTTATCGCACGGTTTGCATAGAATTGCATAATAGGGCCTTACAAAAAGTACAAATTTGTTGCGAACTGAGTGACTTCAGCCCTTACTGTAGAGTCTGTTGCAGCAGGGAACAGACGCACCATGCTTATCGATCAGTCAAAAGTCCGGAGTCCGATAAGTGTACTGCGATCCAAGCAGATCGATCAACCGCACCCATCCGACGACCCTCAAGTAAATGGGATCAAACCATTCCATTTCCGTGGCATATTGATATAGGTTGAATGTAACGGTTTATTTGTATACATCACCACGTATCTAGAGGGTATCTACCTAAACATATACGTACATATTACGTTCACATGTCAGTCGTATAATGGCAGTGGCAACTTACCTTGAAGATATGGTAAAGACGCAAAGTACTAAAGGTAACAGGAAAGCCGAAAAGAAAAGATGAATGGAACAGGAAACCAATGCCTTCCCCACATATATATAGTTGCATCTGATTCCATGTAGATAACGTAGATCAACTTTAATAGGACCCCAACTCGCATATGCATGCAAGAAATCTGTAAGCATAGTTTATCTGTATCTATGTATTGTCTTTGATATATAATTTTGAAGGAAAAAAGGATTTGGATGAACGGTAACGGAGGGTTTCTCTCTTGTGTGGTGGTAAAACGATAGTTTGGAGGATTAATAAGAACATAACCTAAAACTGTCTCTATAACACATATGTGGTGGGATCATACTATATTTTCCCAAATACCTTAACTTGAGCTTTCTTCCGGAAGCGTGGATCCTCTACGGTACTGCAGAGGTCGATTGTAAAAGGTAGGCGCTTCAAGCCGCTCGATCAAGATCGAGCGATTCACACAAAATCTGAGAATTTTTGAGCCCAACCTTACCATGTGAACTGCTCGAACTTGATCGAGCGGTTCGGTGCATCCACCTTTTTACGGCCAGTCTCTGCAGTACTGCGGAGGATTCGTGTTTTCTTCCAGAGTAGAAGGGAGACAGATTGCTTCAAACCTTAGCACTTTCTAGAAGCGCTTAAGGAGATGATCAGCTCTACGTTCATGAGAAACGGTTGCATATGTTAAAAGGTAATGATAATTAGTTCACGTTGATACGACATCAAGTATAGTAAACCATTTAAAAAGAATGAAATGAAGGGTTGCTTGGAGTTATATTATTAATATTCCATAGTAGGTGAAAAGGCACAGTTATTTCATTTACCAGTTCACAAACTTTCAAACGACACCTAATTCAAAAGGGTTAGTTGACCTAAGAAGAAAAAGATAGTCCGTGTTTTCTTCCTTTATATTGTTGGGTTTTTCTAATTCTGAAATGTATATTTCTCTTTTGTATTTTACATGCTATTATTATTCCCCTTCTTTTCAACACTGAAGAAGGTAGATAGAGCACTATATGTGTGACTTGTTTTGTGAAGAATGATGTTTTCCGAGGAGAGATTCTATTTTGAGAATGTTTTTTTAAAAGAAAAAGGGTGCAAAGCCATAGAGGCAAGCACCTAAAAAACTTTATATGCACTGGTTAAAGATCATAAACACAAAGACCAAGAATCCGAAGGATTTTGACATGACGTACAACATTATCCACATAAAATCTCTCTCTCCTAAATAATACCGATACCGGCAAACAACGAATCCAATATTAACAGGGTAAAAGGTGGTGCTTTTGTGTAGCAATTTTTTTCTCCACTTTCATCCAAATAAACGCAATAGAAAACAGTTCTTACTAAGAAAACATTAAGCGCTCAAAATTTATCACCATTTTTTGCCCAAATCAAACCAAACAATCGAAAAGCGGCAAAGAAAACTAAGGGATCTGAAAACCGTGGCATGAAAACCAAATGGAAAATAACAAGAATCCGACAAAAATCAATCACATGTAAGATCTGAAGATTGTGGATACCTCGCACACCAGAAGATTCACAGAGAAGAAGATATGTGAACACAAACGACCATGAGGAATAGGTCAGCAAGGCTTCGCATGATGCGGTCAGAGGGACCTCCTGAGACCCTTTTATAGACCTTCGAGTGGAAGGACGAAACCCTAGAGTCTTAGTATGAGGACATGGTGGAGAAAACAGCTTAGAAGACGTCAAGGACAACACGCCTCTACAAAGAGGCTTTACTCTAGATAGGAGGTGATGAATCTGCGATTCTCATTAATATTTATTCTTTTATTTTAGATCTTTATTTTAGCACAAACATCTGTAAATAGTTGTAAATATAATAACTTAGCGCTCTGCATACCCTTGTTAATAATGCATAATTAGCATGTATTTTGCAAAGTAAAAAAATAAAAAGAAAAGAAATAGAACGATGTACTAGAATAAATACAGAGTGACCCAAACCCCAAGAGAGAGTCAAGTCTTTACCTAATTGCAAAATAAAATAAGTAAAGAGAGAGAGAGAGAGATAAGGGTGCACTATGTATGTACATATCACCTATACTTGTATATAATATTTATTTATTTTTAATAAAATAAAATTATTTTATTCCTTCACACTCCTGTATATAACATAAAAATTATATAAAAATAAAATAAAAATCAGAAAAATAAAATAAAAATAAAAATAAAATCATCAAACCTTCGTACAAAATACACATTCACATATTGAATTTGCTATTTATTTCACACCCTTAAATAATTTGTAAAAATAAAATAAAGATTATTTTATACTCCTAAAATGATGTTCTAAATAAATAAAATATAAAACAAAATTATTTTTCGTAAAATAATAAAATAAAAATACTTATACATAATAGATAGGTATAATATACATGTATATAATATTATATATTGTATATACAGTATTTGATTTTTTATAAAAATAATTATAAATTACAGAAAAATAGTTTGAAAATAATAAATATTTTTCAATTTATACACTTCTTATTTTAAATTCATTTACTATTTTAATCCTATTTTATTTTATTTTGTAAATCCTTGATTCTGATTGGTCCAGCTGGGAATGTTGACCTCGGTCAACGTCCCCTTCCCAGCCAGGTCGGGTCGTATGTGCTTCGCCGGTGCATTTTCTCCGCTTTTTGGCGCCCGACTCAGAGCTCCGATTGATTCCATTTAGGCGTCCGATTGAAGTCGAACTCCCATGATCCTCGCGAATCCCTAGGCACAGTCGGATGTGTCTAGGGTTCGCATATGCCCCTGATCTTCTTGGACCCTTGGGAGCCTATAAATATTCTCCTCTAGCCATCACAGCGTCTCAACTCATCCTTCGCACCACCATAGACCCCAAGACACCTTCCTCGTAGTGACAACCATTGGAGGGGTGCTTTAGGATCATCCGGAGGTGCTTGGAGACTCGTAGCTCACGACGTAAACAGAACTCCACCACGTGAAGCCTCCCTGCCAGCCGCAGCTTGGTTGAGGTCAGGACCTCACCGTCCACCTTCGCCTGAAGCTCAGGAACGCATCCGAACCTTCTGGTATTTATCCCTTCTTCTACAGTTCCAGCTTTGATCCATCTCTTCAATTTCACCCCATCGCCGTCTCCTTTGCTCCGAGCAGCTGGTCAGGGCCTTGTTACCCCCCTTCGTCCGCATCGATCGAACCATCAACGCTCACTGCACTTTCCGGCGCAGCTTTTCCCCTTGAACTATGCTCGTCGGAGCAGGATCAAGTTAGGTCTTCATCCTTTATTTTCACCGGACACCCGATGCTCCATCCACCGTCACGTTCCCTTGCTTTTCTATGCAATAATCGGACCGGAGTGTTGCCCCAAGTCCACTCTACCTATTGTAGGGCCTAACGCGCACAATGAGACTCCTTCAAACCTCCAGCTGCTTTAGGGGAGCTGCTCTAGGAGGACCTGCACCGTCACACCTATCCGTTCATTCTCCCACCCATCGGAGTCACTCGTTTGACACAGACCACTTCTACGTTCCTGTCAAAGCCCTCAAATCTTTCATCGAAGGGTCGGATCCCCTTCGATGCTCAGTTGAAAGTCGCTGGAGGCGAGTTCTTACATACCTTCTCTTGCCTGTTGGATGAGACCCGCCTCTTCCAAATTACATCACTACCGCTCGACCGTGCAGTGTTTTGGTCGTTAGATCAGAGCATCTGACGCATATGCCCTGCACGTCCCAGATATTTCTTGTGTCGTCAGATCCTGCAGCTGCAGTCGATCAGAGCCGTATGCCAGCGTCAGCTCCAGCGCGTGCCACGTGCCCTTGCCCTCGGTACATTTCACATTTTATCCCGCATGTTTTTGTTTTTATATTTAGTCCTATAAATAAAATGTGTAGTTGAGTACATTATAGTTTGAACCTCAGACTTTGTAGTATTTACAGTTTAGTCCTCCTGAGTTTGAAGCATGTGCGTGCTCGCGTATATTTTTGGTTATCTACATTTTCCACCCAAGATTTATCTGTTGTTATTGAATGAATGTTAACTTTATAGAAATTGCATTTATACCCCAGTGCGTTCATTATTGAGCATGTACCTGAATTGAGTGGGCTTTTTGCAAAATCAACTCGAGACTTCTATATTGTGTTATCTAGTAGGTCCAGAGATTTAAAGAATTTACAAAGAGATCCTTGTGAATTGTGATTAATTGCATGATTTGTTTAGGACATAATAAATAATAAATTAATTTGAAAAATCGCCTACAAATTACTATTAACTCATGCTAAGGTTTAGTTTTTACTGTGATTTTGTTGGATTAATTTGATTGCATTTTCTATTTTTAAAAATTTAAAAAATGTTAAAAATGTCCCTATTCGCCTTATAAAAATTATAAAAATTATAGATACATACATTATCTATCTATGCCTTTTTACTTGCTTTATTTCCAATTTTAATTTTTTTTTGAAAATTCATCTTAAAATCCTAAAAATCATAAAACAATCAAAAAATATATATAATATATAAAATCAAAGAAAAATCCAAAAATTACAATTTTAGTTTCTATTTGAAGCCTAATCCTTCTATTTTTATCATAAAATTGCTATGCAGGACTTTAGAGCAGTTTAGATATTTTTAATTTACAATTTGGTCTTGGCTACGTGTTATTTTGAGTTTTGAGCCTTATTTGGTTTTTATAAAATGACAAAAACATTTGAAAAATTCATAAAAATTACAAAAAGTTTTTAAAAAATCCAAAAAATCCAAAAAAAATAATTTTATTTTCTGAGTATTTTTAGCCTTATTAAAAAGTCCAAAAACATTGTTGTGATTATTATCTTTATATCGTGCTTGCTTGCCACTATTTAAAAATTAAAAATTTGCAAAATAAAAAACCATTAAAAAATATTTTATTTTTAAATTTGACTACTTCGTATTTTTATCATGCTCCTTATGTTCGACCCTCGTGGATATACCAGGTAAATAAAAACAGCGAACCACTTACATAATTTGATTGTTTGATTTCTCTTTAAGTGGTTTTATTTTCTTGTTAACTGCGCTTGGCAATTTAGGGTCACAACGAGCTTGGATTATTTGCTTGCTAACCCTAATCGTTGGGTTGGTCACCAAGAAGTAAAGGCATATCTTCCCCAACAACTCCATTGATGCCGCAGTTAGGCACTTCTAGACAAAGATCGAAGAGGCTCGCAAGGAAGGACAACATGCATAAAAGGGTATGATGTTTGACAAGGAGAAGCTAAGGAAGGGGAGGAGTCCGGAGGTGTGAGGGATTCACATGAAATTTGGCTGAAGTCGGAGTTCACGGGACCGCGAGAGGGAGAGGATAATGTCGTCCTCCTTATTCCCAACTACAGCATGAATAACCATACACGTGGAGGAGTGCCATTTCCAGCTATATATTTACACCCTTATGCTCGAACGGAACTAAGCCTTAGGCCCTGTTCGTTTGGGTCATAAGGAGGAATGGAATAGGGGGAATAAGCCCCCAACACGCTTCCCCGTGGTACGACTATTCCCCATTATTTCATCTTATTTCACTCTTATTCCTGTCTTTATCCCACCTTACCTACCTTTATTTCACCTTATTCTCCTTATTCTTATCCTCCAGCCGAACGGAGAATAAACCCTTATTCCCCTTATTCCTCATCCTTATTCCTTCTTATTCTCCTACCGAACGGGCCCTTATAGAATTAAGTCACGAATAACATTTTTACGATACTCTAATTAAAGAAGATATGTGAACAAACAAGTTTTCTTATTGCGAGAACATGAACAATTCTTTTTATTCTATCTTATCTAGGGATGAGCATGGGCCGGGCTGGGCCGGGCCCTTAAGGGCCCAAGCCCAAGCCCATTTAAGAATTCGGGCCTTGGGCCGGGCCTAAGGCCCACGTTTTTTCCTTTTTCTCGGCCCAAGCCCAAGCCCGGCCCAATTCTTATGGGCCGGGCTTGGGCCGGGCTGGCCCAAGTCTACTTGCCGCAATTAGATGATGGGATTAGTTGCTGAAATCAGTTGGCATGTATAGCTCCAGACTTTAATTTGTTGGATAAGACACTGTTGCATTGCTGCCTGCAAGCATGGATTCGATGATTCCATTTTATCTTCTACACCCACTATAATACTTTATATCAATACATAGCTAACGACGGGAAAATTAGAGCACTGCACCCCAACAGCAAGAGAATATGAAGGTGACAAGTTGTGTGTATGTCAAAGTTTTCAGACTGCAAGAGTGAACTAAAGATAATTTAATCAATCAAATTCGTTTCCCAATCTGCCCAGGATTGCTAACATATTTTTTAACCTTTCAACTATTCATCTGTCTTTTGTATGATCAGATCGCTATTCGAATCAAAAAAGAGAGAGAGAAGATGATGACAATTTGATGTTCCTGAACAGACCGCACCCAGAAATAAAGAACCCTCCATCCAATCCAAATCCAATGCCATCGAGATTATCAATAAATTTTTTCCCATGCATATAATAAATAAAAATCAAACTTCTAGGCTGTCAACTGTTGTACATATAAACACCATCTCCAAAAAAAAACTCTACGCATCCGTCCTCACAATAAATGTCAAGAAAAACAAATAATTATTATGAGTACTCAAGACTACTTTATATGCCTATACTTGGGCCAATTCGGGTCGGGCTTGCGGGCTTTTTGGGATGGGCCGAGCCAAGCCCGAGCCCGGCCCGAAAAATAGTTGGGCCTAATATCACGGCCCAAGCCCGGCCCATCTTTAATTTGAGCTTGGGCCGGGCCGGGTTACATGGGCTGGGCTTCGGGCTGGGTCGGGCCGGCCCGGCCCAATGCTCATCCCTAATCTTATCCCACCAACGTGATGAAACGAAAATAGGATATAAATCCTATTTAACCTTACTTATTTTACAAGTCAACAAGCCCTTTAAAACGAGTAGACATCTTCATTTACTCCCAATATTGCATTTCCTTTGACTATTGAATTGGTTTGAAACTAATTTGTGTTTTTGAATTTATCTTTTTTAAAGCATAAAAACGGCCCTTTCAACCCACGTGCAATTCACCAGTGAATCACAGAAAATAACATGTTTAAAGACCGCGGCGGCGATTAAAACTTCTAAAGGGGGGCTCGCGTAAATTTCTTAACCAACTATTGGTTTTTTTTTGCTAATTAAGTTAGTAAGTGGCACTAAGCTTCATAGAAGTTAGTAATTTTCCTGTACATATCGAAGTGGTCAAAGAAAATTGACAAAATTGGAAGTGGTGAGACAAAGCTCCGTAAAAGTACAAGTGGTTGATGGCAGAAGTAACATGTGATTCCCACGAAGCTCTAGTATTATTTCCATCGGAAGCGACGCCCTCTACCGTCAATTTAACCAACACTAACTTTTGTACACTCTCTCCAAACCCACAGAGGTCAAGAACGTTGATTCCATTGAATCACTGCCTAACTCTTCGATTTAAAAAAATTCGCATTTGCCATCCATCACTATCAGTATTTTTAAATCGGATCGGATCGGTCGGTTCGACCGGTGAATCGGGCCTGGACCGGTCTTGTTAACCGATTTATATCGATTCGGTTCGATTATTCAAATTTTAATTAATTCGTTCGGTTCGAAATATTTTTTTGACCCAGTTTAACCAAGTTCAACCGAAGTTAAACCGTATTTAATTTTTTAATTATTTAGAAAACTTATTTTGTTGGTAGTGGGAGTTGAACACATGACCTTTGGTTACCTATTTCACACTTCTAACCAACTACACTAACACGATTTTTTCATATATTGGTGTTTAAATATAATTGAACTATTATCATGTTACAGAGCATCTAATCCAAATAATATGTATATATATGATATGTATGATATTTGATGGTGTATAAGAAAAATACTTTATGTATAGTGTGAAATATATACATTATCTATGTATTTTATATATATTTCAAGTATATTAAGTATATATTATATGGGTAAAATGGAGCTGCTCCCTGGGAGTAGCCAACTTGGCTACTACCACCCCTATTTTTTCCTTATTTTTTTATTTCTTTGGAAAATAAAAATTTTTATATTCATCACTATATCCCTCTAACATTCTATTAAAATTTCGTCAGAAACAGAGACTCCTAGGCCCTCCATCAAGACGTCATTTTTTTAACGGTCGCAGGATTTTTTAAATTGATCATGTTTGGATGGAGGCCGTAGGAGTCTCTGTTTCTGACGAAATTTTAATAGAATGTTAGAAGGATATAGCGATGAATATACAAATTTTTATTTTCCAAAGAAATAAAAAAAATGAGGGAAAAATAGGGGTGGGAGTAGCCAAGTTGGCTACTCAAAGGGGGCAGCCCCATTTTATCCATATATATATATATATATATATATATATATATTATTTCATTTCGGTTTGATTAGTCGGTTCAACCGTTTTTTCACCGATCCGGTTTAATCCGATTTTAAATAATGATGATGTCATCATCCGGTTGAACTGGTTTGATTACATGATTCGACCCGATCTGACCATTTCAACAAAGTTTCCGGTGTCCGATTCGGTTTAAAAAACCTAGATGACTGTATCATTCGTCGTTAAATACATATTAAATGGATATTTTTGTGTGAAAAAAGTAGTAGCTATACTTTCAACTAATCCAACCGAAACTTTGCTGACGTATGCAGATGTCCGATATGGGGGAATTGGACAGCGAAGCAGCACTTCTGCTGAGCTGGACATCCCAGAAATAAGAGGCGCGTCCCTTTCCTTCAGCAGCGCCCACATGCCTTTCAACCTATCCAGCTGGCGTATACGTGGTCCCCCGGGCAGGTGCCCCGATGACGTGGCAGGCATCCCCTTAGAACGTGACCCACGCGAGGAGATGTCCGCCGCGCGCGGAACCAAAACTAAAATTCACGGAAATACCCTCGAGAGATTTAAGTACTTGAGGGTACTTCTGTCATTCACGCTATGGAAAGCGAAGGAAGAATAAATCGGATGGAGGACCATTTCCTCGCACATCACTGAGAAAATTTTAAATTAGATGTATCTTACCGACGAATAATATAATGTGATTAGAGTGATTTTTTTTTATTAATATGAGTGGGAGAGGAGCACCAAGTTGTACCGTCAATACTTCTTGAATGGCAAATCCAATTCTTATCAGTGCTGAAACAAAGCACAATTTTATGGCAAGAACAGGGACTCGAACGAAAGGCGTAGGTGAGACGGAACATGAGCTCGCGAGTCTCTAAACTATGAGGATGATCTATATAAAGATACGGTTTCCTGTCCTCCACACGCAGCTCAGTTCCCCTCGACATTACCTACGATAATTTAGGGAGGAGCGAGGCGACCCACCATTAAACTTAGTTTGCGCTGCAGGGTAGAAATGGTGGCATCTTTGCCAGCGAGGAAGTTGAAGGATAGAAGCTTTCTCTGCGAGACCTCAAAGCCTGCTGGCGGGGTCCCCCACTGCAGTCAAAGCTCTCCACCTTCCCTTTAAATCTCACCCTCCTCCCCCTCCTGCCACCCTTGCTATTATTAACAGCCCCCTTCCTCCACCCCTCACCCCCCACTCTCTGTTAGAACCCGGATCATTTGTGGGTTCTATCCACCTCCTCGCCATGTCCTCCGCCCCCTCCCCTCGTCCTGAGAAGAAGCACTGGTGGCTCTCCACCAGAAAGGTCTGCGTCTAGACTCTCTACTCTTTCTTTGCAATGCCCATCTCATCACATTTTCCCTTCTCTTGTAGGTTGTGGAAAGGCACGCCAGAGAAGCCAGAGCGCTGCTCGTCACCCAGCAGCCCAACAATGTCGCCGCTGCGCTCCCGCTCCTCGATGCCGCCCTCGCTGTCTCCCCGCGGCACGAGCTCGCGCTGGAGCTCAAGGCCCGATGCCTCCTCTTCCTTCGCCGCTTCCGGGAGGTCGCTGACATGCTCCAGGACTACATACCCAGCTTCAGATCTGCTGACGACGAGGACGACTCCACCGCTACCACCGCCACCTCTCTCTCCTCCACCTCCACTACCTCCTCTTCTGCTTCCTCAACCTTTCATAACAGAGACAAGACCAAGTTGTCTCCGACGTCGGATTCCGGCTCGTACGACGTTGACGAGCACGTCCCGCTCTGCTTCTCCGTTTCCGACCTCAAAAGGCGCCTGTGGAGCAACGCCGATCGTGAGGGGCAGTGGAGGTAAATATATTCAAACTTTTATGGGTTTTCGGTCATTACAGCAGCCAGCAAAGCTCTGCTGGATTCGCTGCTGCGGCTTTTTGCCCGTAAAGCCCTCGGAATACTGAGGGATCCTCGCGTGTCTGCGGAGGGTAAATTTGTAATCTGACATGTGAAATTCCACTCAGGTACATCGTACTGGGACATGCTTGCTACCACCTGGGCATGATGGAGGACGCGCTCGTCCTCCTCCAGACAGGCCGCCGCCTCGCCGCCGCTTCCGGCCGCCGAGAGTCCCACGAACTCCATGATGACAAATTCTCCGGGCATTCTTCCACCGCTGCTACAACGGCGGAGCTCGACGGTGCCGCCACTCTCCTCAACCACATCAAGCAGCTCCTCCGTCGCCGCTCCGCCGCCGTAGCCGCCCTCGACGCCAACCTCCCGGCTGAATCCATCCGCCACTTTTCCAAGATCCTCGACTCCCGTAGAAGCATCCCGCACGTCTTCGCTGCGGGATGCCTCATCGGGAGGGCCGCAGCTCACCGCGCCGCGTCCCGCATCGCGGAAGCGATATCGGACTGCAACCGCGCTCTGGCCGTGGACCCCGGATCGATCCAGGCGCTCCGGGCGCGGTCGGAGCTCCTCGAATTGGTGGGGCTCCTGCCGGATTGCCTCCGGGACCTGGAGCACCTTAAGCTCCTCTATGACGCCGTGCTGTGGGACAGGAAGCTCCCGGGCCCGCCGTGGAGGGCGCATCATGGCGTGCGGTACCGCGACATTGCCGGTAGCTTGAAGGTGCTAATGGTGAAGATACCGGAGCTCAGGCAGAGGGTGGGGAGAGGGGAAGGGTGCGGTGGTGTCGATTACTATGTATTATTTGGATTGAAGAGGGGGTGCGGGAGGTCGGAATTGGAGAGAGCCCATCTTCTTCTTTCGCTCAAACACCGTCCCGAAAAGGCGGCAGTGTTCGTTGATCGAGTGGAATTCGCAGAGGAGAACCGGGACGTGGAGGCTGTGAGGGACCAAGCGAAGATGTCAGCGATGGTTCTTTACCGGTTGCTGCACAAGGGATACTCGAGCATAATGGCGACGATCATGGAGGAGGAGGCGGAGGAGATGAGGAGGAAGGAGAGGGAGGAGGCGGCGGCGAAGGCGGCAGCAATGAAAGTTGAGGTGGTGGAGAAGAGAGGTGAATTGCCGGCACCAGTCAGACTGGCAGAGAGGAAGGCAGTGGCTACGGTTGCGACCGCCGCTGCGGCTGCCGCAGTATTCCAGGGGGTGTTCTGCAGGGACTTGGCGGCGGTGAGCAGCCTTCTGTCAAGGGTCGGGTGTGCGCAGACGATACCGGTGAAGTACGAGGCGATGAGCTGCTGATCGTCGGAGGTGGTTGCGGTGGCCGGAGGGGTTTGATGTACAGACTAGTAAAAAAAGGCGGGGAAATTTTTGGTGTTTAATAGTATGATTATGGGGAGATAATATAATTATTATTGTTCCTGCTACTGCTGGTAGTATTATGCAATGGTTGAAATTTTGGTTCTTTTTGGTTCCTTTCTTGCAGCTGTTTTATTAGAACCTTACATAAGAACTTACTCATGATGGTTAGTAATTTCTGGTTTCTGCTTTGAACATTGAATCGGCAGAAGACTGGTTTAGGAAGTGGTAACACTTGAAACAGTCTGGATTTCTTCATTAAACTTCGATGTGAGTAATGAACCTGGAAGGAAATATCGGTATCGGACCGATAAGGGTACCGATATGGTGATATATCCCAATTTTCAGGCATTTTCTTCACTAAGGCTCATCGATGTGAACGATATTTCGGCGATATATCGTATACGGCTTTCCGCGGTAATGGTTTAGGTGTAAGATGATGATATGAGCATATAGCAGTGGCATAAAAGACAAGCAAAGGTGAAAAAGCACTACTGCGAGAAGGGTCGAGGAGACCCTTACTTTGAGGAGGGGAATGTGCGTGTTTTTGCAAAAGCAAATGTGCAAGGGGGGTCTCTGCTGAGGGGGAAAAGGACATTGGGAGGCAATGAGTGGCCTTTTTGGTATCGATTGGTGATGATATTTGGGTACAAAGCTGCTGATGGAGTGAATGGGTCTATTTTTCTTGCCAGAAAGTTCCTGACATCAACATCCCCATCTTTCACCCCCTTGAATGGTGTTCGTGCCTTCGGGGTCGTCCAACTTATCGCCGAGATCGTCGAGATCAACCCGGTTCATTTGACCTGTGGTTCAATTTCGGCCGTCCAAGATCGTGTGGATGGCTGCGATGAATACTGAAGAGGGGCTCTGGTTTATATACGCTATATAGAATGCTCGGTAGGCCAAGCTGTTGCAGCTAATCACAAACGTGCAATTTGTTGATGATTTGTTTTCATCTGTAGAATTTGAAGAGGGATAAATGGGTACCCTTTACCTCTTTTCTTCCTTCTTGAAGTTAACCATTATTTAGATATTAGTTATCTTTCTTATCTTTTATGTATTCTCTATTTTTCTGTCTTATGTAATTTGATCAACATATTACTCTTCTATATAAGAGAACTCTAGAGCATCATGAATAAACAACTCTTCATTCTCTCCCAACAATGTACCAGAGCGATGATCCAAGATCAGATTTCTCGTGCCCTAGCCTCCACCTGCTGGCCTCTCTCCCACCCTCAATGTGTGTGCCACCGATGCCACCAACCCCAACCACTATTGCTGCCCAAGCCCATCAGGGCTTCACGTTTGCATCGCAACCAAATAGTCAACACCGGTGAGCAACCACAACAAGTGTGGCACTACTGTCGTGAATCCTAGCAACTTAAATTAATCAAAATAATTCAACATATTTATCTCTCTTTCTTAAGTTATTCGACAATATTCATTTACAATTAACTTTGATTAATAATTTGTGTGTTATATATAATTGACACTAATTACATTATATTATATAACCTTATTATGGTGTATTATTTTACTTATTTATTTATTATTAAAATCAAATAAAAAATGTATTTAATTTATTGTGGTGTATTATTTATTTATTATATAACTCTATTATGGTGTATTATTTATTATATAACCCTACTATTGTATATAGATAAAATAACATAGAATAATATTAAAAATACAAAAAAATAAGCAAAAGAAAAATAAAAGAAAATGTTTTAGATTGTGTTAATTTGTATTTAATTTTTATCTGTGTACAAATGACCTCGGAACTCTTTGACTTCTACATGAAATTGCAGATCTCATCGAGATCTGCAATTTTCATGTTCATCATTTTTTAAATCAACTCATAACTAATTTATTTTTAATTTTCTTTGATTTTTAAATTCTCTTAATTCTTATTGGGCCAGGTGGTGACTCCACCGCCTCCCACATGGCCCCGCCTTTTCACTCTACTCTGCCTCAATCTGGACCATTGGATCGTGATCCAACGACCCATATTTCGTCGCCAACCTCCATACCTCCCGGCAGTCTTAACTCTTCATATACTCCTCAACTTCTTGCCATTTTTACAACCACCTCTGGTAACTTCCCTTTCAACCACCGTCGTCATTCTCTACATCAATCAACCCTTATCCTCGCCAACTCCCTAGATCTGCTTGGCCCTCTCTTCCCCAACTGTGCGCGGTGGTTGAAACCACCACTTTCGTCTGACAACCTCCAAACCACCCTATCATCGAATCCTCCATCTCCAGGCAACTTCCATCCCCATTCACCTTCACGCGAGGAATCTCCTAGCCCTTCCACATGCCCTGTGACAGAGAGTAGGTGAAATAGAGAGCCAAGACGGAGTCAACACCTCCGACGAGATCCTTGGCACTCCAGCCAAGTTGCATCATCTCGTGAAGCTGCTAGAGCGCAAATCTTTGGTCCAGGTCTTGCAGCGAAGAATGATAAAAAGTTTGAGCTTCGTCTCAGGCCAGAAGCTTCTTCAATTCCATCGATTCTTTCCTTAATTTTTCTAGCTAATATTCTTCAACTTCAATTTATGTCATTTTCACCATTTTATCTTGTATGAGTTCCTTCCTCAAGTTCTGATCTAAAACTTTGGTATTCATCGTGAAATATACATCACCCATATGTATACCTCTAGTCAATATGATCGCTTCTCTAGCTTTGTTTCCATGTCGATCCACTCCAGGAGGTCCTTCGACCTGGACCCGACAAGGGATCAACCCCTTCACGTTGCCTGATCCCTCCATTCCATCTCTCACCCATTTCAAAACGTTCGCATGGTCCTTGTCTGTGGTTTGCACTAACGTTGCAGGAAATAGCTATTCAATGGTCAGAATTTGAGACTGAGCTCCGGTCTCCATTTTCCTCAACGGCAGCGCTCCATCGATAGAGCGATCCATGGCATCTCTCATCTCCTTTAGCCATTGACTGCCTATGCAGAGAATACAAGAAGGTCATCTGACCTTAATCAGAGGCTGAGGAGCACAGAGGAGCATGAGCGGCCTCGTCGGAGCCCAGCCCGAGCGCCACCCTTCACGACGAAGCTGAAGAACATAAGAAGAGCAAATATCATTGATCTCCCCAAATTATGTGGGAATCAATGGCTCAAATTGACCCATGTCGATCACCCAAAGCAGTGATTCACACCTCAGGATCGTGTATCGAGTCTGCCTCCGAACCTCACGTGAAGCACCAGAGAAGGCCACGTATCTTGAGCCTCATATTCAACCCTAGACAAGTCATATGCAGCGCGCACGGGACTGGGTAAATTGCAGCACCTGCCATCTAATTTTTAGAATTTGGTCTCATTGGAAAGTTGATTTGATGCTCTAACTCTTGGTGTATTTTATTGTTAATTTTAATTTAAAAATCACGCATGAAATATTTTATGTGCTTAATCTGATCTTTAAATGAAATTGAAAATGCATTTTTTTTGTGAAGTATTGAACATGTTAATCACATTGGATCTTAATGACTAATTGATGTACTTGTGCTAATATCCTCTTGCAGTCCAAGTCTCCTTGAGAAGACTTTTAGAGGACTTTAAGAGATTTACCATGGCACTATCAGTCGTAAGATACCACGGACATGTCAGGATGTCATATAGGACAGTCAGTGGCATCTTACCATGGAGGAGGAGATGACCGTGGTACAATCATGTGCCACTTGGTGCCATGTTACAGCTCGTATTAGCGCATCAATTGTTGAATGCATGTTGGTGTTCACGGTAAAACACGGAGTGGATGGCAGCATAGAACGTGACAAGGTGAGACTTGTGACACACAGGTTCACCCAAACATAGGGGTGGACTATCAGGATACCTTCTCTTTGGTGGCTAGGCATCCTACTCTACATATACTTCTTTTAGTTGTAGTGATAGGGGATTGGCCCCTCTACCAGCTTTATGTGAAGAAATCTTTTCTCTATGGTAACCTACAAGAGGAGGTCTACATGCAACATCCATCTTGGTTCGTTGTTGAAGGGGAGTGTCAGAAGTTTTGCATGCTTCACAAGGTGATATATGCCCTTAAGAAAAGTCCTAGAGCATGGTTTCAGAAGCTCTCGTACTTGATAGTGCAACAGAGGTTCATGAGAACGATTGTCGATCATTCACTTTTCTTCAGAGGACTCAGAGAGGCACGGTTTCCATACTTGTTTATGTTGATGATATCACTGCTACAGGCGATGACAAGCAGGGCACCCATGCTACTAAGGATTTTCTAGGTCAGTGATTTGTAATCAAGGACCTTGGTAGTCTACGCTACTACCTTGGACTAGATTTTATCAGGAACCAATGAGGTCTTGTGATGATCAAAAGGAAGTAAATTACAGATCTTCTCTCTAAGACAGGCATGGCAAGTTGCAGACTTAACACTGCTTCCATGAACCCAAGCATGAAGTTGTATGATGATGACACTAAGGAGGTACATGGAGCTTGTTGGAAAGCTCCATAATTTGACTATCACCAGGCTAGATTTGTCCTTTGCAGTAAGCAAAGTGAGTCAGTTTATGAAACAACTTAGACAGGCATATATGGATGTAGTCAGTATGATTCCGAGGTATTTGAGGCCACACATGGCACTGACCTTCTATTCAATAGAGATACATCCCTTGCCTTTACAGCTTGTGCAGGTGTAGATTTACGGGGTGTCCCAAGGATAGGAAGTCTACTTCTGACTTTGTAGTATTCATAAGGAGTTCCTCGGTGTCATGGAAGAGCAAGAAGCATATGGTGGTTGCAATATCCAGTGCGGAATCAGAATACAGGACCATGGAATAGGCTAGTACAGAGACAATGTGAGTTAGATCTGTTCTTACTGACCTGATAATTGAGGTACCTCTTGTCATGCACCTCCAATGTGATAACCAGGTTTCTCTCTTCATCGCCAACAACCCAGTCTTCCATGAGAGCACCAAGCATATCGAGATGAAATGTCATTACACTTGAGACATGATACATCTCATCTCCGCTATTCATGTTAGCTCAAGAGATCATACAGAGATGTTGTTCCAAGTTAAGAATATAGATATCTACGCTCTAGCTTGAGGGGGAGTGTTGAGATATTAGTTATCCTCCATGTCTTTTATGTACTCTCTATTATTTTTATCTTCTTTATGTAATTTTTCCAACAAGTTACTCTCCTATATAAGATAACCCTAGGGCCACATTAATAAACAACTCTTCATTCTCTCCCAACAACCATTAAGTACATTTGAACATCTGGCGACCCAACAGTTAATAATCACCTCCATGTTTAGATTTCAAACCAAAGACTTCTTGGTCTTATAATTGGGATTTCCCATGTTGGTGGTAGACCACGAATGTAAAATTCTATCATGGGTAAACCCAGTTAGAAACATGTATGTCAAGTTAAGTACTGCATAAGGATGCATATTTTGATAATAACACCTTGTGTATTTAACTCAAAGCTTCGTCAAAACAAATAAAGTTGAAGGACCAAGAAGAAGCTTGATCATAAGGAGCTGAATCTCAAAGAAAGAAGATCGAAAGTTCAAAGAAGTTCAAGGATAAGGAACGCGAGCTCAAATTTAAGAAAGGAACCCAAGCTCAAGACAAACAAAGGCTTTCTTTTTATTGAGTCATGTGCCTAGACTTTCTTAGTATTTAAAGAACCTCAAACAATGTCCTCCATCATGAATATAAGATAATCAGAAAGTCAATTTTACGTAAAAGATCCAGGTTTATTGATCAACGCTTTTGGTTTGATCGATCACTTTTGATCATTAACCAAAAATTGACCTATCAATTTTTTACAATCGAACGATCACATTTCCAATTCTGACCGATCAATTTTTTAACTAATCGATCAACTCTCGTCTTTTTTTATGGACCTAATCGATCAATACTTTTGACTTAATCGATCACTTTTTGAATTATGATCGATCATCTTTCTTGATGGATCTATCAGTTGTATGTGTTAAAGATGTTTTTTATATTGATTTTATTGATTTTTTGAGCTTCGACATCTCTAACCACTTTAAGGCATTTAAATAGGACATTATACTACCCTTTCAACATATGCGATGGGCATACTCTCCATTCTTATTTTTAATGTTTGTGAAAGAAATTTGGAGCTATATTTCACCTAGCAATGCACGTCAGAAAGTTCTATTTTTTTCAGTTATTCATCTTAGGAGCATTCTCCTAGCTCTACAAGATCGTGCTTTGTTTTTCCTAACTTTATATTGTATATATATTTGGCTATTGTTATCTTGTGACTAACCTTTTTTTGTTTGAGATTTGTGCTTGTAGTTATCCAAATATAGATCTGATCCAAACTGAAATCACAAAACTAATCCCTTACACTATTGATCACATACATGGTAGTGACTCAAAATTTTGGGATCAAAATCTTAAAAGCCATTAATCAAATTAAAATAGATTTCCCATGGTAGGGTAACACATCTACTAAGTGTCATTTGATAACCTAGGAAATGATTCGAAAAGTGAAAGCAAACAATGGTGTGATCTTTTGGACTTGGAAGCCTTCAACAATTCTATGTTATATAAGATTCTAATTAGAATTTGGAGAACAACATCTCAATGATATCTCCTCTCATTAGAGCTGCAAACTTTAGGCAGGAAAATAACCCATCCAAAAAAGACAACTTTTGATGGTCTTTCAATAAAGGATCGATAAGACTCTTTGTTTTTTCCACCAAGGAAGTATTGGAATGGAATCCCTAGGGCCTTCGATACGGCTTACATAAATGCACAATCCTTTTCTAATAAATTCATGTTATTTAATTTTAATGTGTGTGGTTTTTATTCGTATGAGATGACTCAGCTTACCTTATATTAGATACATTGTTAACAGACCATGTGCAGGGGACCTATAACGCATTCTTGTTCCTTCTCTGCCTATGGATTTGTTAGGCATGTAAGCTTATAGGTCATTATGCAAAAAAATTATTACAATTTATATCATTCTATTTATCTGAAATATAGCATAATTGAGATTGGATAATAGTAAGGTCCCTCGGTACGAATAGGGATCCATATCATGTTCATCTTGATATCATATAGTTGTTCATCTAAATATAGATCATAGAGGTTGATACATTGTTGTAGATCTAAAGAGAGGTCGAGGACACAACTGGCATCATAAAGTAATTTTCGAGAAGGCTTTCAGATTTAAGAAGAGGTGCTATGTTTCTCAAAATACTCATATCTGACTGACGCTATTGATGCATGCCCTCTACATAGGAATGGAGACTCGACAGTGTCGAATAAGTCAGGTTAAAAAGTTAACTCGACAAGATTGAGATACTAGGATATGTATTTAATTGTCACGAAATAGCCGTGCATCCTTTGTCTTGAGAGAGGTGTACATATTTAATTTTGAGTATGAGCATTTATCAAACTGTTAAGTTGATTACTTGACAAAGTCAATATACTGGTGAGCTCGTGTATATGCAAAGTAATATGAGATGTATGATCTTTTGAAGGAATCGTGTAAGTATGTACTTACTAAACATTGAAACAAGAGCTCATTCATGAGATATTGAGCAACGAATTTCACTAGTGGTCATCTAATTTTTGGGTATTTTGTGCAAAACACCTACTTTATTTATATTACATAAATGCCCATGCTAGCTTGTATAATTTTATTTTTAATTTTCTATTTTCTATAATAGTTCTTATACTCCAAAAATTATGTAAAAATATAATAAATGCATGATTTAATGCTCACTCATGTTATCCATTTTATTTAGTATATTTTTTGCATTTTTCTATTTATTAAAAATCAAAAAGAGCACTTTTATTCATTGTGTGACTTAAAAAATACAAAAAAATATAAAACCTCACTTAAAAATTCCAAAAAATAGGTATTATCTATTAATGAATTTTGTCACTATAGAACAAAAATCACTAAAAATACAGAAGAAAAGTCAGAAAATAGAAAACTCTTTCTAACCTTAAAAAATTATTAAAAACGCCCAAAAAATTTAAAAACAGTTTTATATCCCATATTTTATAGACATATTACTACATATTAAACTAGTTTTGATAAATTTTGGACCCATGTTTTATTTTTAAACCTCAAAACAACCCAGTCTAATTATTAAGTCCCTGATTTGGACTATTTTACACTTTAAAATGCATAAAAACTTTTAAAAAATACAAAATAGAAGAAAATGTAAAAATCACAAAAACAGTTTATTTTATAATTTTTGATAATATATAGTTATATTTATAAATAAAATACCTTATATTGTATTTAAATACATATATATAGTAATATATGGTTAATATTATTATTAATCATTATAAATTCTATAAATATATTTTAACCCCTTTAAAAAAGGACTATTTTTATTTGTATTTATTGATTTTTATATATTTATTATATATAAGGGTTGATGGGACAGTCCCGCCCCATTTTTGGGCAATTTTTTTTATTTTTTTGGAAAAATATCGTCATGTATATTCATCCCTATATCCCTCCTATATGCCATTCGAATTTCGTCAGAAACAGAGACTCCTACGGCCTCCATCCAGATAGGGTCGATTTAAAAAATCCTGCGACCGTTAAAAAAATGACGCCTAGATGGAGGCTGTAGGAGTCTCTGTTTCTGACGAAACTCGAATGACATATAGAAGGGATATAGAGATGAATATACATGGTGATATTTTTCCAAAAAATAAAAAAAAATGCGAAAAAGGAGTGGGGGCAGCCATGTTGGCTACCCCTAGGGGCAGCCCCATTTTTCCCTTATATATACCCTATATTATACATATTATTACATATAGTTATATATATATATATATTCACTAATTATATATTAAAAATAAAAATAAATTAAAATCAAATTATTATTAAAAGAAAATTAAAATTAAAATTACAAAAAATAAATAATTGAAACCCCATAAAAACACTAAGTACATAGCAGGTAAATACATATAGATATATATATATATATTAGCAATAAATAATAGCTACATCAGTGTATAACTACACATACTTGAACACTATAAATATTTATTTGTAGGGTTTATAATAAATTTCAACTCCAGAGTACGTACAATGACGTGTTTCATTAAAGTGCCAACATATACTCATTCTGTTGCGGTGATTCTTAATCACTAATTATACGAGGATCTTTAAATCAAGAATAAATATCTAATCATGGATGCTCGATACATGATGGGACAAGGATCTTACGTTGTAATGGGAATTACAGCACAGGTGTTGTAATTTCATTTTATTTTATATTTTTTGCAATTCCGATTTTCAAAATTCAATCTTATGGATTATATCTTCCACTAACATTCCGCATATCTTTCAGATTTAGCTCAGATCCGAGGGCATTTGCTAAATGATTAAAGGTTCAATCAACATTTAAGCAACTTAAATCACATTTAAAAAAGAATCAAACTTTTGATCGTTAAGATAAAATAGAAAATGCCCTCGAATTTGAACAAAATTTAGAGGATATGTAGAACATTAGGGGAAGATATAATCCATAAGATTGGATTTTAAAAATAAAAATCGCATAAATAAATTAAAATTACAGCACCTCTGCTGTGTAATTCCCATTACAGCAAAGGATACTTCTGATGAGCATTGCCTCACATCTTCCAGTCAAAGGTGTACCGTGACAACACCACAGCTCTGCAATCCATCCATCTTCATCTCCACGGATAAAGATCCAAACAGATGTACGCAACGAAAGCATGCACCCACAACAGCAGAGCATGCATGGACCGTGCACCTGTAGCTCCACGATCGTCGCACATCAAAGGCACTGCAAGGCTCCAAGCTCGTCCTCGTGCGTGCGGCTGAGCTCTTCCACAGTGGCGCGTACACATGCACATCCATTGCTTGGTATACGCCCTGACTGCCTGAGGGCTTTGGATCCCATACATGTGTTACGTCAGATCAGATGGATGGATGGGGGTTAGGTTTGGCTCTGGTAGTACGCTTCAGATCTCTGCACCGCAGTGGGATCAAGTGGGTGTTGGTGAGGAATCACATGCGGGAGGCGGTACGTGGTGGGTGCCTCTCTGAGCAGGTTGAGCTCTGTCTCTCTCTCTCTCCCTCTCTGTGTCTCTCTTCTGCGTTATCCACATTATCCTCCTCATGCAGCAGACGTGGATAAGTTGGACACTGTGCAACGTGTTTGTATCTGCCCTTCTTGTGACTAATTGACGCCAGGGAGATCCCTTCGATCGATGATTTGCATCGATGTGCATGCGACGAATATTCTCAAACACCGTCTTTTCAATGGAGATGGATCGAGCGGTTCTTGTGAATTTCTACTTTTTGTGGACTTGGATCAAGGAAGTTCGTGGGAACCGCTCGATCTCCAAAGACCACAGTAAAGTCTGTTGCATCTTTTGGTACATCAGAGGATCCGTCTCCTTTCTAAAAACCCATGATGTGGGTAGAGGTCAGGTAAAGTATCCTGAAAGACCTTAGCGTTGCATCGGAGTATAATATCCTGTTTATCTCATTTGAGAGTTATAGTCTTTGTAGGATATTTTTTGTTTCATTCATCTCTATGCAACTGTTTGGGCATGATGTAGGATCTCTATGCACGTAGACTCCACCTCATGGTGGATGCTTAAGGGAATGGAATTTGATCTCAGATATAACTCACCGTGAATATGAATAAACGTTGGTGGATGACAAAGCCATCCGGTGTATCTTCGTGCTACATCGCTACAACAAAATTGAGTTATAGTAACGTTTTTTTTTTCAAAATCCGTCATTAAATTAGCCATTGTTAAATATATAACGACGATATTATTCGTTACGAAATGAGTTTTCGTACTCGAAATTAGTGACGAATATCATATCTGCCGGTATATCATTAACAACGGTCCATATATGGACGCTTATCCGTTGCTATTTTTCAAAATATCAACTAATCATCGCTAATTTTTAGTTCGAAATTTAGCGATGATTAATTAGAAATTTAAAAATAGCAACGGATAAGCGTCGTTATGTGGACCGTTGCTAATGATATACCGGCAGATATGATATTCTTCGCTAATTTCGAGTATGAAAAATCATTTTGGAACGAATAATATAGTCATTATATATTTAACAATGGCTAATTTAGTAACGGAATTTGAAAAAAAATCGTTACTATAGCTCAATTTTTTTGTAGTGCGTGTAGAAAGACTTTTGTACAGAGGATGCGAGGGATATTGGGTTGTGGGTTGCGACTGCATTAGACGCTAGCTTCAACTATGGGAGGCGGATCTTATGTTGTTATAGCAGATGCTGTAACAAAGGGGAGCCGTCGAATCACCATCAGACGACTCTCAGAGGGAGCTGGGATGGTTGTGCATCTCAAGAATGATCCGGTGGCTCCCCTACGTTACAGCACCTACTGTAACAGCAGAGGATCCGCTCTGTCAACTAGGTCAAGGATTTCTGGTGTGCTGCTTGCTATGGATTTTCAAGGTCTTTCTAGGGGATCTTATGGGATTATCATTAGTTTGCGAGATTGAGTTTTATATCTTGTTACTTCAAGAACTCAATCGACTTCAAAGACCTTGTAGTACTGCAATGGTGCATGGTACCTTATCTGTCGAGGGATTATATTTATTCATGGATTCATTTTGAGTGCTTCAAATGATGTCGATCGAGTTTTCATGCACCCTTGGTATAGCCTGACGAATTTAGATTTTACTTTATGGATTCAAGGAGAAGGGGATCATGTCTTTTGCTTTTCGCAAATGCTCGTACATGGGTTCTCAAAAGAATAGAATGTTGAGCAAACACAGATATTTTTTTAATAATAGGCCCGGTAATTTAGGAGGTTCGAGCGTCTCCCTTGAGATTTGAACTCGGGTCCTTTAAGATGGAGACACATTACACTACACTAGACCACTCCTTGAATTCGCAAAAACGCATACTTACTCTTGATGTTGCATGGACTTTACTTATGCAAAATGGTATGCTTACTACTTACTATAGAAGGTCATATCGATATCGTGTCGATACGATATTTCAGTGATATATCGACGATATATTGCCGAAATATCACCCATATCGATGCACTTTTGTGAAGGAAAGGCTTGAAGAGGAGGATACATCGTCATATCGATACCGATATTGGTCTCATCACGATATCAACATATCGGTGATATATCACAGATATATCACGATATTTCCTTCCATGAATTTTACTAAGTTGATGTTAGTTCCGACCACAGTACTCTCTTTATATGCATGTCATCTAGTATATGAGGACAAATCGTGCCTCCAATGATCCCTCGGAAAGGGGTTTTACATATTGATATCTATATGAGTGTGTTTGGTCCGTGGCTTATTTGGGGGTGAGTAATCTTTTTGTGTTTTGGTGTTTAGTTGGTGGATTTAGAGTTGGGAGGGTTTGTGTGATGTGATTGTATTGAAATTTGAAAAAGTGGGCAGTTATTGTGATATGATTGTATTGAAATTTAGAAAAGTAGGTAGTTGTTGTGATGTGATTGTATTGAAGTTTGGAATAGTGAGTAGAAGTTGAGTATTTTATAATTTTTAGATGATATGATGATATGATATATATTTTTTATGGAGAAAGAGTGGGCCCCATAAGAAAGTTAGGGAAATGGGTTTTAGAGGAAACCCTCAATCGAACGACCCCTATGATTAGTTGATTACCCTCTCTCAGATAAGATTTAGGCTTTCGAGTGGGTTACTAGATTAGATTTTTAGGGTGATGGAAAAGTGATGTTGTTTTAGGTAGAGTTATTTATTTGTTAATTTACTATTAAATTAGATGTTTTATTCTTGTGTAAAGCTTGTGCAGTAAGCTTTAAGTGAAGCAAATTATGTAGTATCAAACATTCGAGTTCGCTCAAATTTGGTTCGTTAAGGTCATGAGTAAGAGATTCATCAGAGTTTCATCGAGCATAGTAGCAACCCAAGCTAAAAAAGTGGATATCACATGAAATAGGTTCAATGTGATTATGAATTGATATATAAAAAATTGGTTGGCACTCCTTTTCAGATACATCGCATCTAAGTGCAATCCTTGGAAGCTTGACTATTAACATGCTATAAATAAAGTAAGAACTTAGGATTTTAAATTAGTACAAACCTTTTAAGTAGGATATGAGAAGTATCCTTGGTGAATTCCACATATTTACGTTAGGCCGCAAATAAGGGAAAATATTTTGTTACCTACTTTGCATTGCTCTACACTATTTGGGTTGAGGTTTACATAGGAATGTTCTACTTTAATACAATTGTAAGGGTTCCCTTTTTTTTGCGAGGGATCTCTTCCCATCAAGGAAGCAAAGTACACTCTTGTGGGATTAGAGTGGTATAATAATACAGTTGTATTGCACGTATAAGTGCATGATTATTAGGGAGGATTTAATATTTTATCAATCGAAATCTTTAATCCAAAAACTCAGGCCATTGTTTTTACCTGAAAGTGAATGCACATTAAAAATATTAAAGCATTTTTTCATGGAAAAAATGGGGCTGCCCTGCCCCATTTTTTCCACAAATTTTGTATTTTTTTGAAAAATTTCACTATGTATATTCATCTATATATTCCTCTTATATGCCATTTGAATTTCGTCAGAAACAGAGACTCTTGCGACCTCCATCCAGACAGCCATTTTTTAACGGTCGCAGGATTTTCTAAATCAACCCTATTTGGATGGAGGTCGTACGAGTCTATGTTTCTGACGAAATTTGAATAGCATATAGGAGGGATATATAGATGAATATACATGGTGAAATTTTTCAAAAAAATAAAAAAATATATGCAAAAAAACGAGGCGGGTAGCCTTGCGGGCAGCCCCATCAAACCCTTTTATGATTGCTTATTATTTTCTACTCTTGTATTTGTATTTGAATGGAGTTCCACTTAACATTCCTCTTGGTTGAGAGAATTGTGATTGTGGTGATGCAAGCATTCCAATACACATAAAATTCACATTTGGTATTAGAGCAAGGATCATGTAGACCACGTAACAATCTGATGTACATGGCTATCATTCGATGAGGGTGCACTCAGTGATTAGTCTCATATTTCAACATGATAAATTACACAAGTTGGAAGATTAAGATGGCTATCTTCCTATATATTTGGTCCTGGATTCATTAAAATTTATGTTAACATTCTTAATAATGAACTTTGCACATGATTATTAGATCAAATCTGTAATATAATAAACAAAAAACACATTTGATTTTATATTATTTATATTAGGTTATTGTATTGTGTGTGATTTTAAAAAAAAGGGAGAAATATCCAATTATTTTTCTCTCACAAAAAGATCAATCAACCATCGAACATTTCTTCATCAACAGCTTCCTTTAATTAAAAAAAAGGAACCATCTGAAACCATGTGGGATCAACCAATGCATCACAAATAAAAATACTCCGAGTTTATTTAATTCACATAGAAAAACAACTGCCACAAACCACCTCTCATTTAGTTTGGATTTTGATCATATAATAATGTTTCCCTTGACAGTGAGAGAATATACCCAATAGAGACGTTATCAAGGGGTTGTTGGGCACAAATGTTTAGCCATGACAGACCTTCCTTAGTTTTGAATCTACAGGATCTGAAATTCTATTTTAAAAAATAGGTATCTGATTTCCGAAGAAATATAAAACAGATGGTGGACTTATATATGTGTGATACCTGTTATTTATACCCACTGATCTCTTATGGATCTTTGAATAAACAAATGTTCACAAGAGCTTAAAAAACTGTCCTTATTTCTTCTTTCTCCTCTTCTTCTTTTTTCATACAATGGTATGGATCCAAGGAAGACATGGAGAGCACATGTCCCTTCTAGTTTTTTTTGGAGAATTCTTATTTAAATTTATAATTTCAAGATATGTGTTACGACATATATGCAAGGGATATTTACGCCCATAACATTGAGTAATTCTGTAATTACAATCATAACCCCGTGTAATCGTAAATAACACGCAGGACCCTCAATAGTGCTTAACTCTTACACCCATAACCTCGGGTTAACTTTCATATAATTTTCCATTAATTATTTATGATAGAATCCGTCAAATAATTTACATTTTCTACCGTTAATTTCTCATTATTTACAAAGACCTTCCCATCCCCCAACCCACCCCCTCGCCGGTCACCTCCTCCTTGTCGTCCTCCTCCAGCACCCCCCTCCCCCGCTGCCAACCACCTTCCCACATCCCCCTCTTGTTCCTCCTCCAGCCACTACAAGAAAATTGACCTAAGGCAATGAATAATTTAATATTCGTAGCCATATCTTCAGATCTTTCGTAGTTAAATATATAACAACGAATATTATGTGTTGCTTACTTCTTTGAATTTGCAACGAATAATGGTATTCATTGTTATATTCCTCGAAACGAATCATATAAAAATGAAAATTCGTTGTCGTTTTCTTCTAATCGTTGCTAACTATGGTAACGATTATCATGAATTTTAACGAATAATTCAACGAAAAAATCGTCATTATATGGACCTTTAACAATGAATATGGTATTCTTTGCTAATTACAAGTACAAAAGATCATTTGGTAACAAATAATATTCGTTGTTATATCTTTAACATCAGAAAATATAGCATTGAATATTCAGATTATTCGTTGCCTTAGGTCCAATTTCTTGTAGTGAGTGCCTCCTCCCGTCATAAATTGGAGGAATTCGGACTCAGAACCGGAGTTGAAGTCAATGTCGAGATCGAGAGCATCGTTGTACGGCACGTGCGAGCGTTTTGCAGCCTCCAGCATGGTGTTGGTGAATTCTCGATCGGTGGGATCGATATGGTCTAGGAGGAGGAGCGGGTGGCAATGGGAGAGGTTGAGGAGGGGGCGTGATTGGGAAGGAGATCGTAGGGTTCTAAGGGGAAGGGAAGGAAGGAGGAGAGAGGGGAAATGAGGGGTTGGGGTCGGAGGTGACGAGAGCTAGAGGTCGTAGGGATTGTCAGGGCGACAGAGCTTCTGGAGGAACTGGCAATAGTGACCGCATGGGAAGTGGGAGACGGCGAGGAAGAGGAGGCATGGCTCAGCATGGAGGATGGTGTGGGCTACGAGGAACTGCTCGGCTGGACGGTGTGGTGGAGGGAGACCTCAGGGGAGTCGAGGTTGACATCGAGGAAGACGCGGTCGGAGGAGCCGAGGGTGGTGACAGGGAAGAAGGACATGGGGCATGAGGAAGGGCGGCAGTGACGAGGGACACGAGGAGGGGGGAGGGAGTGGAGCCCTGCTAGGGACGATGCCCATGTTCCCAATTGAAGCCTCTGGATTTGTAGGTGGGGCGAGATGGAGGAGGAAGAAGGGGAGGGGGCGAGCTAGAGGAGGAAGAAGGGAGGTTGAGGCGATCGATGGGGGTGGCGTGATCTAGAGCAGGAAGAGGGGGATACAGAGAAGGGGAGGAGGCAGAGGGTGGAGGGTGACAAGAGGGCTTGGTGGCGAAGGGCAGAGACGGAGGGGCGGGAGGGAGGGGGAGGGCGGGGGCCGTGAAGATGAGAGGAGGGATTAGAGATTTTTTATCTTTATTTTGATTTTTTTTAAATTTTTTTAATAACCATTGCATTAGACTATGGGTTAGACTAACCCAATAAAATGGTTGGATTAACGAGAAAACTAATAGATGGGTATGGGTGTGAGACAGGATGACTATCCGAGGTTTCTCTTGTAATTCACAATTATACGGGGATATGATTGTAATTACAAAATTACTCATGGTTATAGGTGTAATTATCCTTATATGCAAATAATTTTGAGAGCACTTTGCCCTAGGTACCCTGCAACATATTTTTTGCTTGCTAAAAAAAGGGATTCATTAGATTGGATTTCTAAAATTAGGTCTAAAATTTAAAAATATTCTAATCATACTAAATCGAATTTATTTGATTAAAATCGATATTAAAACTCAATCTTACGAAGAATTACTTAAAAAGGAATAATTCCTGCTTTGAATATAAAAATGTCGAATTTGAAATGTTGAAAGGTAACTTTTCTAGAAGCACAAAAGATACTTGGTTGTGGTTATAATTAAAATAACTATAGTATTTGATAATCTTTGATTAGAGGTCGATCATATGAAAGTCAAAAACTATGAGCGTATGAGAGCAATGATTCTGGGCCAATAGATTTTATCATCTCTCCTCGTTGATTACAGGAGGAGCGAGAAGAGCAAAATCTAGTGGTCCAAATTCACTACTCTCATGCTCTCACAAGTTCTTGCTCTCACAAGATTAATCCTCTCTTAGATTAATTTTAAATACTATATATCTTATGTATGTGAAGATATTTGATCTTTGTAGTTTACATAAAACTACACACACAATATATATATATATAAAGCACACACATATACTTACATACATGTAACAATTGTGCTACACCTATCAAGTAGCCAATCAGTTGCCCCCAACCTTCTATATCTTCCATTGTGAGTATCATTATTTAATGAAAACTTCCGATTTAGACCACCTAATATCAACATGTTGACATTCAAATTTCAACTCAGTTCGAGATCTCACATCAAAACAAGTGCAGATTCTGAAAGATCCAACTATTATTGAAGTCTGCTCCTTCCAGCTGGACAGATTAGGAATGCTTGGTGATTCTAACACTTATTTTTCGTAATAGTCTATGTCAATCTACCTAGTTTCTGTTGTATTAAAATTGTATCTTGGTTTTAATTGGAAAACCTATTAATTACAATTGGCATTAATTTGGTTTCAATTGGGAAACCAAATATTTGGAGGGAAAGTTGGAAATTCCCAAATTTGAAACATGGTTGAGTTTCGGTAGAAGTTTAGTACCACACCGTGGAGAACTAAACTTTTGGTGGACTTATATATGAGTCCACACCCCAAGCTCTTGTAGCAATAGTAGAGAGGAGGAATGGAGGACCACACGCGCGCGCGCGCTTCGCTCCGTCTCCGTCTCCGGCTCGGGCTCGGGCTCGGGCTCGGGAGAGTCAATTCGGATCTCGGATCTCGATACTTTTGCTGCGGGTTTTATTTGGCTGATCGATTAAATTAATTAGACAAATTAATTTAATCACGATCACATTGGGAATCGGACTTGATACTTGATCCAAACGGCTCGATTTAGCTGCGGGTTTGGAATTCGAATGGACACGCCCGTTGAGGGGCATTTTCGGAAATCAAAGGTCACCGCGCGCTAGGGCACGCGAGCCCCTCTTTTTATATCCCTCACCCGACGCCGTCTTTCTTCACTCGCAAGAAAAATCCACTCACGCCGTCTTTCTCTCTGGTTCTTCCTCTCACGGGCGAACGTCTTCCTCTTCTTCTCTCGGCTGCAGTTCTCTGAGGTTCAATCGAGGACGATCCCGTTGGTGTGCGCCGACGAAGATCGTGAGCCGTCGTATCCTGGGAGCGGATCGCCAGTACCCTACGCACCGGTATTGTGGGGGCGATATCTTTTCTAAGGACAGTCCATCTCATGGACGCTTCGGCGACTTCTAAACTAATCTTTATTTCGTTTTGGTTGCCGCAATATGTTTATTGCTTTACTCTTTCTGGATCATGCCCTTATTTATGTTTCTGTTCTTTTAATCGGTTCATGTTTGCATTTTATAATCAGATAATGATTGGGAAACATACGATTAATATATTTTTATTCGTTGTTGTTTCTCTGTTAATTCATTTGGATCCGATGATTTACTGTTTAATATATGCAATGGCAATCTTATTAACAATCTTAGAGAAGATATCCCGAACCGATTCTAAAATGTCTGAAACAATGTTTAAATCGAGGGTAGATATGACGGGTATGCCTGAAAAATTCGGTGGACAGAATTTTAAGCGTTGGCAACAACGCATGAAGATCTGGTTAACCACCATAGGGTTAATCTCGATGCTTGAAACCGACTGTCCTACGGTGGAGATGGAAAATCCCTCACCCGATAGCCATAAGGCGCAATCTGCGTGGAAGGAACGCGGCCGTATATGTCATGGTTGCATCTTGTTGGCTCTGTCCAACACGTTGTTTGACGTATACTGTTCATCCACGCAGACTGCGAAGGGGATGTGGGAAGACTTGGATCGGAAGTATAACACCGAAGACGTCGGTATTGAGAAATACTCCGTGGTCAAATTTTTGAAGTTTTCCATGGCCGAAGGGAAGTCTGTTTCTGAACAAGCACACGAGTTTTTACTCATGCTCCATGGTTTAGAGGATGTCGAAATGAAACTTCCAGAGAAGTTTCAGGTCATGTGCATCATAGAAAAATTCCCAAAGTCGTGGGAAGACTTCGGTATGACCCTGAAACACAGGAAGGGGAAGATTTCTATATATGACTTGATGGTGGCAATTGCCATAGAGGAGGAACACAGGAAACAAAAACATGTGCTTCCTGTTGATATTCAGGCTAAGGTCAATTTCATGACCTCGAAGGGCAAGGATAAGAAGGGAAAGGGTCCTAATAACAATAAAATGAAACCAAAGGGCAAGATCCAGAAAAAGGCAAAGAATAAACCCTGTTGGCACTGTAATCAGGTTGGCCATTGGAAGAAGGACTGTCCGTCCTTGAAGGCTCAACCTAAGGCTACAGACGGGAGTCCACAAGTGAACATGATCACTATGGGACTCGGGGCTAGCGAGGGGTATGTCTCTGTAAAACCTGAAATATACCATATCCATGATCCAAATGAGTGGCTCGTGGATACGAGAGCCAATGTAAATATATGTTCTGACAGAACGTTGTTTTCTTCTTATCAGACCTGCAGTGGTGGGACTGTGAAGATGGGGAACGATTCTGCAGCCAGGGTGCTAGGGTCGGGACAAGTCAACTTGAGGTTGGACATTGCACAGGGTGCTGCATGTTTCTGACATCAAGAAGAATGTGTTATTTGGCTCTATCTTAGTTAGAAATGGTTTTGAGTTAAACTTTAAATGTAATAAAGTTATTATTCTGAGACATGGCATTTTCTATGGAAAAGGCTATTTGGCTGATTTTGATTTGTTATTTAGAATTAGATGTGATTCAGTAAACATAAATGAAATGAATGTTTTGAATGCTGAATGTTCTAGTTCTGTGTCTCATGTTATGAATAATCTAGAATCTTGTGATCTGTGGCATGGTAGATTGGGACATGTAAACCTAAATTCAATTAAAAGAATGATGAATTTAGAGTTGATCCCTAAATACACTATTGATAAAACTCAAAAATGTGAGATCTGTGTGCAAGCGAAGACACCTAGGAAGTCTTTTCAGTCTGTCTCTAGAGATAGTGAGATCTTGGATCTAATGCACACGGACATATGTGAGTTTAATGGTGTGTTAAACCGAGACAATAAGAAATACTTTATCACCTTTATAGATGATGGCAGTAGATACTACTATGTATATCTAATGAAAATCAAGGATGAAGCCTTAGAGAAATTTCTTATCTTTAAGAATGAGGCTGAGACACAAACAGGAAAAGTGCTTAAACGCCTTAGGTCAGATAGAGGAGGTGAATATACCTCTAACTTATTTGATGAACAATGCAAATCTCTTGACATAGTTCATGAAGTTACAACCCCATATTCACCGCAATCAAATGGGATAGAAGAACGGAAAAATAGAACCTTAACTGACATGATCAATGCTCTCCTACAAAGTTCTGGACTTCCAACCTATATGTGGGGAGAAGCCTTGAATACGGCTTGCCATATTCTGAATAGGGTGCCTCCAAGACATATGGAAAAGTGTCCATTTGAACTTTGGAGAAATAGGAAACCGAGTTTAAGATATCTCAAAGTGTGGGGCTGTCTCGCTAAGGTTTTAGTCCTAGAACACAAGAGAAAGAAACTTGGTCCTAAAACTGTTGATGCGGTCTTCTTAGGTTACCTAGAAAATAGCTATGCATATAGGTTGTTGGTAATTCGGTCAGAGATACCGGGCATAGATGTCAACACTATTGTTGAACTCCGTGATGCTACCTTCTTTGAGGATGTCTTCCCATTGAAGACTGGGATTCCTCAGAATCTGACCATTGAGGGCGCCTCTACATCAGGATCTATTCCAGATCAAGTGTAAAGGATGACAATGTGGGGGTTGAGACAACCTGAACCCAATGATCTTTCTGAAGAGATTGAGCCAAGGAGGAGTAAAAGACCTCGGATAGCTAAGGATCTAGGTAGCGACTTCGTTGTCTACCAGATCGAGGGTGATCCCCCAAGTTACAAGGAAGCCATGGCTTCATCTGAAGCAAAACAATGGAAGGAAGCCATCAAATCTGAGATGGATTCCATTATGGCTAATGGGATTTGGGAGTTGGTTGATTTATCCAAAGGGTGCTCTACCATTGGGTGCAAGTGGGTGTTTAAGAGAAAGCTTAGACCTGACGGATCAATTGAAAAATACAAAGCCAGATTAGTTGCCAAGGACTTTAGGCAAAAGGAAGGTATCGACTATTTTGATACATATTCCCCTGTGACTAGGATGACCACAATCCGGATGCTCATAGCATTGGCATTTGTATATGATCTCTCTATCCACAAAATGGATGTGAAGACCGCCTTCTTGCATGGCGATCTTGAGGAAGAGATCTATATGGATCAACCAGATGGGCTTGTGACTCCTAGGAATGAGGAAAGGTTTGCAAGCTTGTAAAATCCCTTTACGGATTGAAACAAGCACCAAAGCAATGGCATGAAAAATTTGACAAGACTATTTTGTCATTTGGCTTTAAGGTTCATGAATCCGACAAGTGTGTCTATTCCAACGTGAAAGGTGATGAGTGTATTGTCTTGTGCCTATATGTTGATGACATATTGTTGTTTGGATCACATATGAGGATTATTAATGACACTAAAGCATTCTTAAGTAGCAAGTTTGAGATGAAGGACATGGGTGTTGCTGATGTGATCTTGGGTCTCAAACTGACAAGGTCAGTTGATGGGATTGTAATTTCTCAATCTCACTATGTTGAGAAGGTACTTGAGAAATTTGGATATCAAGATTGCAAAGCTGTAAGCACTCCTTTTGATTCATCCAAAACGCTGTTTAAGAATAAAAGTGGAGTACCTGTAGCTCAGCTAAGGTATTCACAAGTGATGGGAAGTTTAATGTATCTTGCAAATTGCACGAGACCTGATATTTCATTCTCGGTTGCAAAGCTGAGTAGATACACTAGTTGTCCTGACCGTACTCACTGGGAGGCTCTGGATCGAGTACTGAAGTACTTGAAGGGAACTATTTCCCTTAGTTTGCATTATGGTAGACATCCTTCTGTACTAGAAGGTTACAGTGATGCAAGCTGGATAGGGAAAGTAGAGGAGTCTGAGAGTAATGGTGCTACAGGGTATGTATTTACCCTTTGAGGCGGTGCAGTCTCCTGGAGGTCTGTGAAGCAGACCATTGTAGCTCGATCCACTTTTGAGGCCGAGCTGTGTGCTTTGGACACCACTGGAATTGAGGCTGAATGGCTAAGGAACTTCTGTCTGAAATTCCCATGGTAGGTCAGCATGTTCCTGCGATCTCGGTACATTGTGATAATATGACCACAATTACCAAGATCAAGAGTTCAAAGTTCAATCAGAAAACAAGGAGACATATACAAATCAGACTTAAGACGTTAAGGGATTTGGTGTCTCGAGGAGTGTTGGCTGTGGATTTTGTTGGATCCAAAGACAACACGGCAGATCCGTTGACTAAGGGACTTGATAGATCTTTAGTCCTAAAGTCTAGGCTTGGGATGGAACTGAGACCCATTGGAAGTTCCTCTACAGTAGCAACCCAACCTATCTGAGTGGAGATCCCACAAAGTAGGTTCAATGTGGTAATAACAAGCTGTTTGGAGAACTGGTTGGCACTCTAATTTTAATGCGTAAGCATGAGTGTCTTATCCCTGGAACCCTAAGTGCCATTTAAGCTGCAAGTTTAGGAAGAGCGTAGGCTCTGAATGGGTTCAAGCCTTTGGGCAGGATGTTAGCAGTGCATCCTTGGAGAACGCCACCTATGTGAGTGTTACTGTGGGCTGCAGTTAAAGGAAGAGGGTCTTTCCTGAACATACTCATGAAACAGGATAAGGGTGCATGGCCTTTAAGAGCACCAACCCTGAAGATTGTACCAAGAACAACGCTTTGTTGTTTCTACCGTATACTTTAACACTAAGGTCTGAAGTTCAAGACGTAGTTCACTTCGTTCCTGTTAAAGTGAAAGTAGTAAACTCAGGTAGAGGTTCAAACCGGAAGGTACCTTTACTGAAAGCAAAGTGTGGGCATCCGAAAGAAGTATATTAAATCCTTTTGAATCTCTTTTTCAAATTGGTGAATTCGTGGGGGATTGTTGTATTAAAATTGTATCTTGGTTTTGATTGGAAAATCTATTAATTACAATTGGCATTAATTTGGTTTCAATTGGGAAACCAAATGTTTGGAGGAAAAGTTGGGAATTCCCAAATTTGAAACATGGTTGAGTTTGGGTAGAAGTTTAGTACCACACCGTGAAGAACTAAACTTTTGGTGGACTTATATATGAGTCCACACCCCAAGCTCTTGTAGCAATAGTAGAGAGGAGGAATGGAGGACCACACACGTGCGCGCGCGCTCCGCTCCGGCTCCGGCTCCGGCTCGGGAGAGTCAATTCGGATCTCGGATCTCGATACTTTTGCTACGGGTTTTATTTGGCTGATCGATTAAATTAATTAATTTAATCGCGATCACATTGGGAATCGGACTTGATCCAAACGGCTCGATTTAGCCGCAGGTTTGGAATTCGAATGGACATGCCCGTTGAGGGGCGTTTTCGGAAACCAAAGGTCACCGCGCGCTAGGGCACGCGAGCCCCTCTTTTTATATCCCTCACCCGACGTCGTCTTTCTTCACTCGCAAGGAAAATCCACTCACGCCGTCTTTCTCTCTGGTTCTTCCTCTCACGGACGAACGTCTTCCTCTTCTTCTCTCGGCTGCAGTTCTCTGAGGTTCAATCGAGGACGATCCCGTTGGTGTGCGCCGACGAAGATCGTGAGTCGTCGTATCCTGGGAGCAGATCGCCAGTACCCTACTCACCAGTATTGTGGGGGCGATATCTTCTCTAAGGACAGTCCATTTCATGCACGCTTCGGTGACTTCTAAACTAATCTTTATTTCGTTTTGGTTGCCGCAATATGTTTATTGCTTTACTCTTTCTGGATCATGCCCTTATTTATGTTTCTGTTCTTTTAATCGGTCCCTGTTTGCATTTTATAATCGGATAATGATTGGGAAACATACGATTAATATATTTTTATTCGGTGTTGTTTCTCTGTTAATTCATTTGGATCTGATGATTTACTGTTTAATATATGCAATGGCAATCTTATTAACAACAGTTTCAAATCAAAATACCTTTATTTTGTCCAAATAAAACTAGCAAGGGTACGTAGTCAGTTTCCCAACAGGAGTAGCTCCATTAATAAATCACACACGCACGCACACAGACACCCACACTTACTTTCATTTAGTACCCCTTACCAATTTGGTCTAGATGGCTGCAACTTATCCATTATCTCTCCAAATAATCAACAACCAAAAGTGATGTAAGAAGAAGAAATAACCAACCCTAGCTTTGAATCTTGGAGTTTTCTTTAGTAAAGAAAAGGAAAAGCAGTAGAGCTGTGAGAGCTCAGTTGGGATGAATGCTCCCAAAGTGTCAACATGAAAGGGAGCAGAAGGGGAGGTATGGGGCCTCCTCATGTGAGCATGTGGATGGATGGCAGATGGGCATCAGGTGCAGCCCTCATATCATATCATCTCAAATGATTCCCTTCTGATATAAGTCCCCTTAATTTAATCAGCAAATAAAAAAAGGGACATACAATAATGGTCAGAACATGATATCATCTCAAGGTGTTGGCTGTAAGACATGTGCCCATCATAAGTCTCTGAAAGGGCATCCACATGTTGCTGCTCGTTTCCCACCCTTTTTTATATATATATAATATAATAATAACTGTTAAGTATTATTCTCATCTGATATGTATCCCAATCTTTATCCTCTTTTTATTTAATTCTGCCTCGATATTCTTCTGGCTCAAATGTTGAAGCATTGATGGCTCACAGGAGGATTAATGTATGAGATTATATCACTGGTTGAGAATCCTATGCTCTGGGCTGACATCAGTTGGATGCCTGTTAGGTTTTTACTGGTTAATTAAATCTTTATACTAGATGATGGATCTGTTTAATTTTTCCTCCATCATGCAGTTGGTTTGACCTCAGATGTCAATGGAAATATCGTGATGCCCATCATCAGATTAAAGAGAGAGAGCATAAACAGCTGTTTTGATAAGGATCTTATCAAGCATGAAACAGCTGTTTATACTAGAATTGAATTTGCCGTCCAAAAGGGATTGGCAGCGCAGCTTGTTGCCTGTCTCCCAACAGTTTCTTTGTAATCTTGTTCTGAAGCTAATTGTCTCCAATTTAAGACCCAACTAATCCCACTTTGAGCCAAACACTGGGAACCAAATGAAAGCAAAAGAAAACAAGGTGGGAAATTTAAGTGCTTCCAACTATCCCACTAATCACGTGTTAATTAATTCTACTCAAAGTGGCATATTCCCTTTATATTATATAAAGGCTAACAGGGTGCCATGACTATATACATATATATATAGGTATATAATAAAGGTGCCCATGCCATCCATTATGTGAGGGGACCGACCTAACTAACAACTGGCAGGCAGAAGGTGCTTTGTTTTTGTTGGATAATAATCCAATCGAATGTACGAATATAGAGCCAACTACTTTGGCATTGGCAGTTGATGCCCTTGTTAATTTAAGGATCCATTCCCACATAAACCAACAAGAGCTCCCTACTAAAGAAAATACCTAACCTTACCTCATAAGGTCTAGGTTTCTCTTGGAATCCTAATAAGCATTTTTGGGGGGTAAATTGATCCAAGAAAAGAACTGAGGGGTCCATCTACTCAACCATTTGGCGGTACGCGCAGACATGATCGTGATTTACGGATGTAAATGGAGACTGGCTTGCCAAGAATGTGGATATCTTGGGGAAGATGCGTTACTTATGAGTGTCGTGTTTGGACTCTGAGTCTGCTAGGGTTTCAGCTCGAAGTTACCCTAGAGCACCGATTGTCTGATCCGTGAAGTAGTGGATCCAACTCCGTAGTTATGCGATGCTCTCTCATCGTAACGGTAAGTTCATCCCCAAACTAGGGCTTGTCATCGTCATCGTTGATTCTACAAATGGGTCATCTATGCCTTCAAGTTTGCCAGTGTTTTTACCTTCTCCTTGATTTTACCGGTCTGCTAAGAGAGAGTTTGATTAGTGCGGGCCTCTACCCACTGTGATGTTTAGGAAACTCAATCATCAATTTATCTTTAGTAGAGTTATGTTAGATAATTCCTAAAGTCGAGGATCTGACATAATGATTAGAGTTGTCATATCCGATTAAAGTTCATTTGGTAATAGTTCGAAAAAATGTTTGTTCATTTCTAAATTAACTGCCTTCAAATTTTATACCTTTGTAACTTAACGAACATAAAAAAATCTAACATTGTGTTTGTCCGATAAGTGTTCAAGTTGAATAAGACACACATATACATATATAAATGGTATATATGTACACATGTAAAAATATTTGTGGATACTATTAAAGTTTAAGTCAAATTGTTAAAAACTGTTGTCAGAACGCGAACTTTTGTTTCCTAAATGAACTCGAATATACACTACCATACACGTATTGAACAAACTCAAACTCAAACTTTCTTACAAATCAAACTCAAACACATACCCATTCCTTGCAATTCGATTCAATTAGCAACCTTAATCATAGCATCGTCATGATTCTTTTCGTTTGCTTCGTAGCTTCGTAACTCAGGTTCACACCTGAGGAGGCATAGGACGACGAGAGGGAAAGAGACTTTGTGTATGCGTGCGCAAAGGTACATGACAAGGTGGTGTCATGGCCCAAGGGGCAAATGGGCATGGACATTAGATCAAACATGGTTCATTTAACCAAGGTTCAGGAAAGCGATATGCATATGTGTTCGGACTGGTCACCGAATACCGATTAAGCGGTATGCGGGGGCATATACGGGGTATATGTGGTTCTAAGCGTTTTTTTATTTTTTGATTTAAAAATAAAAAAATATCTATGAATAACATTACAACTGAAGTTATGTATCCAAGTGGAGTTAAAGAAGATCTAAGAAAAACGGTTCATGTTAGATGGGTGTGTATATATACTTTTAATTGACTCATATTTAATCACAAAAAACATTTACCATAAAAACTTCACATTATATTATTCGTAATAACAAAACTTCAATACACATGCATGCACTACATGAGCAAAACCTCAATCGGCATATATAAAAAATATTCGATGATACATTGCATATACTCGTGAAAACAATACATGAGAAAAACATAAAACATTGCATATAAATAATGTTATAATGCATTGCAAATGTATAGAAATGCATGTTATATTCTACCAATTGAATGAAGAGGCAGAGTTACGAAATTAAGGACCTGAATGAGAAGATTTAAAATTTGGAGCTGCCAGAGCAGTATGCGGGGCATATGCAGGATATGTGAGGTATATGCAGGCTGCATATGCGGGGAGGGCGCATAATGCACTGATTCAAGTAATCGGTGCGGTTTGCATGCCGCACGGGCATATGCGGCCGCATATGCAGCCTGTGCAGCCGATTTCGTGAACACTGCATTTAACTATGTACAAAAGTTTAATTGGCCCATAAAAGTTAAATTATAAAAATCCCACCCATTTACCACCATATTGGGCTTGGGCCCCGTATCATAAGGTCAAAAACTTTGAAGTCCCAGATCTATTAAGCACACATGTTTTCACTATCAATGGTTACACCACGAAGCCCAGCCCAACCATTAAGATCACATGACATTATCTCCTAACAAAGTCATGTAGAACATGTTATATTTCATCTCTGCATTAGAAATGGCAAGTGTGATAATCTATGGGTGCATGTGGATCGGATTTTAGTTTAATCCATGTCCAATCCAACTTTAATGGATTTTAACTTTTTCCAATCCATCAAATATTTGAATTCAAATCAATCCAATCCGTCAGAATATAGATTGGATCAGATTGGAATGAATTTTTTTTCCTTAGATGCTTCCTCTCGGTAGTCTACTCTCAGTACACTAGCTCTCGACATTTGAATTAGGAAACCAATAATATAGATAGATGTAAAGAAAAGAATATTTAAAGATTGTAAAATCAAATTAAAGTTGATGAATCCAGCAATCTATCATAAAAAGTTTAATTTAAAACCACATAAACCATAATAAAGGATTGTATTGAATTTCGAATTTGAGTTTCTTTCTATAAATGGTGTATTAGTATGTTTTTTGCTAATGTTTTCCGACAAATGATTCAAATAAAAAATAATACAAGTTACCAAATACGGATACAACGACAAGGTAGATAACAAAAAATGTGATTACTTTGGAGGGATATAGATGAAGTATGTGGGTAATTTCGATTGTTAAGATATGTCAAAACCAAACCGCCCATGAACACCCTTAAAGTGAGAATCATTTATACTCGATTGAGTATCCAAGACAAAATCAACTTAAATATAGCCCATCAATTGTGTAGCACGACTCTTATTTTATGGACTTGAAATAGAATTTAATTGTCAGATTGTATCTATAGTCAAATATGCATTTAAAAAATATCATAAAATTTGTATATTAATTTAAAAAGAATAGTAATTCAAGGAATGATTAATTATCCTTAGATGGGTAGTGTACATATGAGCATGTAGTTGATCTGGATTCCAAAGGGATAAGGTTTTAAGCGAAAACAAGAAAAAGGGTCAATAATAACAAATGAGTGTACTAGATAGATGTATTATATCTACTTTTTTTAATGGAGATCAGACGAGTTGCGTCGTATTTAGAGCAGATGGTATCGTGCAGAAGGGGGACAACATTGTGCGAGATGGGAGCCGACAACACAAGAAAGATCAGTGTCGTTGTACTGGATCGGGGATAACGTTTTGCATGAGAGGGCAATGGGAAAGGGATGAGAGGAAGAGGAAAGTAGTAGTTGAATATTGGTGGTTGAGTCTGAAATGAAAGGATAGGGAACTGATATGGGAGTAGCCAAATAGGGCTTAGTATTATACAAGTTATGGTCACATTTCATTAGTTTTGAGATTTAGCATGTGGTTTTCAAAAGAGAGAATGGAGGTGGTGGAATGAAGCTTGATTTCACCAAAAATGAGTAAATATCATTGATTATGACTTTATGAGAAATTAAGAATAGTTGCAAATAGAAATTACATATTTATATATACAATATTCATATATACATGTATATTTGTAAAAATGAGGACTACCCCCTGCGGAGCTAATTTAGTTTCTCTTGCCTCATTTTCCCCTTTTTTATTGTTTTAAAAGTAGTTCCGTGAATTTTCAACATTGTATCCCTATATTACGACATACAAATTTCGTGTGAAACAGAGACTCTTACGACCTCCATCCAGACTTGATCGATTTCAGCAATTCTGCGACTGGTAAGAGTTTCTATTTCTCACGAAATTTGAATGACATAAAATATGAATATAGTGATGAATTTCCATAAATTTATATTTCAAAAAACAAAGAAATGGTGAAAATAGAGCGAGGGGATCCAAGTTAGGTCCACCATGAAGCAGCCTCATTTTCCCCATATATGTATATAAATATATGTTAACGGATTGGATTTTGATGACGATTCGATCAAATCCATAATTTAACTGATTTGAAAGTTTTAAAACCAATCCTATCCGCTAAAATGATAAAAGCAAACCAATCCAGTAACATCAGATTGAATCGGATTACATTACAGATTTTGACCAATCACGTGCACATCTAGTGAAGATACTAAGAACTTCAAAGGAAACGAGAAGTTAATCAAACACCCACTTTTCTAGGTTTGGAACTAGTTTAAATTTCCAAATCAGAATTTAAATAATTTTAAATCTACAAATCCCTCAACCACATCTCTATTCGTTAAGATCTTAAGGAGATGTTTTCTAAGTTTTGGATGGAGTTGTTGGGATTTATTCAAATTTACTTTACATACGATTTATTTCTATTGAGTTGAGGTTTGCCTAAGTGCGCAAACGAATCTTTCCATGAAGAATTATATAGCCACCTCTCCACAGTTTTACTCATCCCTCGTTAGAATAAATTCTAGTGAAGAGCGCTCCATTCTCTTGTATGGGAGATTAGGGTTCATGTGCCCCTTTTTTTTCTCTCTCTCTAAAGTTTCCCATGTAAATCCTCTCTTCTATTTATTGATCCAAACTTGTTATCCATTGTACCAATTTTTCATGAATTAATTGATTAGTTTTTATTCCAACATGGCTCTATTTCAATAGAGCATTGTAGTCAACTAATCGTTTAAGCAAGTGTACCTCTCCATAACAAACTTCTTATCCACAACGCCTTTCATGCTCCTAATATGTTTGTAAATCTCCTTTCTAATTCAAGTTGCAACTACAATGACAAAATGTGAATCAAGAAAAAGGGAGATGGATGATTATCATTATCTAGTCCTACCGTCACACGATAGGAATGAACAGCTTGGTCGTCTTCCATTTAGTTCAATAAAAGATTTGGTTCACGCATTATTTGAATATTTGCATTCGGAGAACTTAGTGCCATGATTGTGTAAAGGTTAATCATAGTTGTGCAACTTAATATATTTATGAGAGTAAGGCAAGTGAACTTTTTAAGTTAATCCATTTTGATGGTTGGGGTCACACAAATGTTCTCAGTCTTAATGGCTACAAGTACTTTATTATATTTACTAATGATTATTCTAGAAGCACTTTAGTTTATTTGCTTTGTAATTGTGGAGAAGTTGTCAATATCGTGAAAAAGGTTCAATCTTATTGAATCGTAACAAGTGGAAATGATCAAATGTTTCAGATCTAATAATGCTCAAAAATATTTGTCTAAAATAGCATAAATTCTTATTGCTAAAACAATTATTCGAGAAGCTTCTTACAGCTATGCTCCTCAGCAAAACAATGTAGCAGGACGGAAAAAGAGACGCATATGTGAAGCTAGAGGAGCTTTTATATTCAAAAAAAACTCCCAAATAGATTCTAGGAGAGGTTGTTCTCAATAGTACCTTCCTCAAAGACCATGTCCTCAAAATGGTTGAACATGGCTACTCCTTTTTTTATTGTTCAATCTGGGAGTGAGTCGTAGGTTCTTCCTCTAAAAACTTGTGGTTGTATTTTGCTAATTTCACAATTCTACACTTAATGCAAAGAAACTTGATGCACTAGCAATCAGAGCTATTTTTGGGTGTTGGGAATCGCGGAAGCAAACGCACACAAACACGATCAATCAAGCAAGACGCAAACACACGGATTTACAAGGCTCGCCCATAACTGAGCTATGTCCTTGTATGACGATCGAATTTTCACTATTTGGTGGAGAAAAAGAATACAGAAAATACAGAGAAGATACAATGATTTGATGAGGATGGGGATGGCTTTCAAGTCATCCTGAGGGAGCCTAAGTTCCAAAAGGAAAAAATGCAGAGGAGAGAGGCTTCCGAGTTCATTCACAAGATAGGTGGGGAGCAGGAGGCGAACCATAAAGCATGCAGAGCAGGAGGCATGCGTGAGAGACTAGCGTTCTCAAAAAGGATGTGAAATCGCAATCCACAACCAATCAGCCCAGATAGGGATGCCACTAAGTCAAGCTGATTCAAGTAGGTGATTAGACCACTTTACCAGTCTCCTTCACTTTCTAGTCTTTTATATAGAAGCAGGGGAGTGGTCATATACTTCCTTCGCCTAACTTAGAACTTAATTTAGCGGCTCTTTCCAAAAGATATGAATGCAAATAAAAAAACCCAAGGCTCTTTGTATATTGCAATAAAAGGATAGCAATTGTATTCAAAAATCCAACCCAACAACTCCCAGTCAATCAGGATTCAAGAGACGAATCATACACCTCAGCAATCTGTCCTGACATCTTTCAGTCAATCAGGATTCAAGAGGCAGATCAAGCATCTCAGTAATCCGATCCAATAGCTCTCAGCCAATCAAGAATCAGGAGACGGATCATGCATCTCAGTAATCCAACCCAAGAGCTCTCAACCAACCAAGATTCAAGGGGTGGATCAGGCATCTCAACAGTTCAGCTTAATAGCTCTCGGCCAATCATAATTCAAGAGGCGAATAGGACATCTCAGCAATCCAGCCCAACAGTTGGTTAAGATCCAATGCATATCAATAATCTCCAATCAAGCTTTTGTGAACATATCAATAATCTCCAATCCAACAGTCGGCCAATCAAGCTTTACCAAGCTTCGTCGTGTTGCCGCCAACCCCCTCCTTGGGGCTACTGCCAAATGTTGACATTGAGCAAGTCCAAACAGTGTTTGAACTTATTCCTAGGAACTGCCTTTTGTGAACATATCAATTGGATTATCTATTGTGTCAACCTTCTTCACCTTGATCCTCTTCTCAAAATGAATAAAGTGATATCTGACATCTATGTGCTTGGTCCTCTTATGATGCACCTGGTCATTGGCTAAGTACAATGCACTGAGACTATCACAATATAATATAACATGATCCTGTTTTAGATCAAAATCTCCAACTAAGGCCCTCAGACAGATGCCTTCCTTTGCAGCGTCTGTCAAATCCATGTACACTGCATCTGTGGTATACAGAGTAACAGATATTTGTAAGGTGGTCTTCCAAATGATGAGAATTCCCAAAGTGAAAACGAAGATTGTCATTGATCTCCTCAAATCAACATCTGCATCATAATCTGAATCCCAATATCTTGCATCCAAACACTTTAAATCGCATGTGTAGATGAGATCGATGTTTGATATTCCTCTCAGATAGCGGATAATCCATTTGAATGCATGCCAATGCTCCATTTCCGAATTGCCCATGAATATACTAATAACGCTCACAGCATGAGCGATATTAGATCTTGTGTGTATCATGGCATACATAAGACTCCCAATTACACTGACATAGAGAACACGTGACATGTGTTCCTTCTCTTTGTCTGGTTGAGGATCGAAAGAAACTGAGAGATGAATATTCACAGCGGATGGATTACCTAGAGGCTTGGCAATAGACTCAAATCTCATTAGAAATTTCTCAATGTTGTTCTCTTGAGATAAGAAATGTTTCCCTTTTACATGATTTCTAATGATCTCCATCCTAAAATCTTCTTCATCGCACCAAGGTCCTTCATGTCAAACTATGAACTAAAGAGCTTCTTCATATAATTTATGGAACTCTTTTACTTGGCAACAATCAACATGTCATCGACATAGAGTAACAGATAGATGAAGGAACCATCCTCCGCCTTATTGTGATAAACGCAACAATCGTATGGGCTCTTGTTGACCCCGTGATCAATGAAGATGCCATACTTCTTTTACCACTGCCTAGGAGACTATTTAAGTCCATACAAGAACTTCTTCAATCTGCACGCATGATCTTCCTTGCCCTTATATGTGAATCCCTCTAGTTGGCTCATATGAATGTCTTCTTAGAGTTCACCATGCAAGAAAGTTATTGATGCATCTAATTGTTCCAGTTGCAAGTCTCGATGTGCTACAAGAGCAAACAACACCCTGATGGATGTATATCTTACAATGGGGGAGAATATCTTGTTGTAATCCACACTTTCCTTCTGGCTATAACCCTTCACAACTAGGAGTGCCTTGTATCTAATGCCTTCACTGCCAAAGGCTGCGATTCTCGTCTTTTATTGAAGATTCATTTGCATCCAACAACATTCCTCCCGTTTGGCAACTTGACAAGCTTCCATGCCTGATTCTTGTGAAGAGACTCCATCTCTTCACCCATAGTTGTAACCCACTACTCAGATTCAGCCACAACTATGGCCTCCCTATAAGTACAACTCTGCCTTGTTCGCAACCAATAGTGCAAATGCAACCATGTCTTCAAATCCATATCTTTGCAGTGGATGTATCTCCCTACAGGATCGTTCAATGCCAACACTTGGGTACCACTCCTCCGATTGCTCAACATCAACCTGATCAAGAGTAGTGTGTTCAACTACGTGATTACTACTTGGTGTCGAACTCCACCTGTCCATGCACATCATAACATGCCACTGCATCAACAGACTCACTACTAGAATGAAACATGGAATTCTCATCAAATGTAACATTCTTGCCAATAATAATTCTATGCCTAGAAGGGGGGAGCAAATTCTTCGTACCCCTTTACTCCACAAATATCATGTAAACATCCATCTCTTCGCCCTTGGTTCTAGTTTTCCTTCACTAACATGATAATAAACAACAAAACCAAGTACTCGTAAAACATAAAAATCTACATGATTACCAAACCATACCTTCATGGGTTTCATGCAGTCAATAGCGGACGCGAGACTTCGATTCACCAAGTAACATGTTGAATTTACAGCTTCAACCCAAAATGCTCTACGAAGCATGGTTTCAAACTTCACGAAGTTTCATCGAAATTCCAGTTTCGACACTCCACCGAAATCAGAATTGAAATCTCGATGTGAACCCTTCCTTCACAAATCTAGGCCAAAATTTTGACGAAATTTCATAATTGTTTTGTTTTTTCACTATCTCAAAACGAAATCAAAATCAAGATTTAAAACCTTGCTACCAAGTCCACCACTAGAGAGCATGCACCTAGCTCTCTCCAAAAGTGTCATGTTCATTCATTCTGCACATTGTTCTGATGTGGCATATCTCTGATAGTATGATGTCTCACAACACCTTCTTCCTTGCAGAACTCATTAAACTTGAACCAACAGAACTCCAGCCTGTCATATGTACAAAGATGCTTCACCTTCTTAAAAGTCTAATCCTCCACTAGGATTTTCCATTGCCTGAAGGTATGGCACCTTTCAAAGATGAGACTCGTGAAGGGTCCAATAATCAACATGGATGTCGTTGATCGTCTCCTTCGTCCTGTAAATAGCTTTACTGAATTGCTTCCAGTGTTGTTTCCCGAACATGTAATGCTCACAGAACTCCAGCTTGGATCCCTTGAGATCTCCGATGAGACCCTTCTGAGTGAGGATATCCATCTCCATCTGACTCATGTGTCACAGTTGCATATGCCACAATTCTGAATCTCATTCCACAGCTTGGGACGCCACTACAACAGAACCCGTAATTGTAGATTCATGCATAACGTATGAGGTCTTATGCTTGTTGTCCTTGATGATAACCACCCCGACTTTGGCAACCTACGTAACTCTACCTTCAACACTATATGTATATCCTACGAAGTCCAAGACTCCAAAGGATATTAGGTTCTTTCTTAGATCCGAAACATGACGTACTTACGTCGTTGTCCTCACAACTCCATCATACATCTAGATCTTCACAAAGCCAATCCTACAATCTTGCATACTGCATCATTCCCTTTGACGATGTTTCCACCATCAATGTTCTCATAGATGCAGAACCAATCTTCATTGGGATCATATGGTAAGAACAACCTAAATCAAGAATCCATGTGCTATCTGTCATCTTCTGATTTGTGATGGTGGGAACCATATCATCTTCGTAGCATGCACCTCCCTGAGCCAGAGCAGCAATCATGGCTTTTCATTTCTTCTTCAGATAATCCTTCTAGTGTCTGGGTTCCCTACAATATGTGCAAATGTCCTTAGAGTAGTGATTCTTTGAGTTGAACTTCAACTTGCCCTTCTTCGCGTAGCCAGAACCGACAAGAGTCTTTTCACAAATCATAACCAAACATGCAATGTTAGAGTCTTACTTCCTGGTAGCCATATGTCGAAGTTCACACGTATGCAGACTCGAGCGAACTTCCTCTAGGGTTATCAATTTTCTTCCCACTATAAACATTGAACAAAATTCTCATATGACAACTAAAGAGAAATAACCAGAATCAATGCAGCATCCTAATCTTCTATGCAGTGTTTTTGAAACCGGACCGGCCGATTCGACCGGTCCGACCGATGAACCGAACCTGGACCGGTCCGGTTAATCGGTTTATGTTGGTTCAGTTCAATTGTTTAAATTTTAATTAACCAGTCCAGTTCAACCTATTTTTTGATCCGATTTAACCAGGTACAACCGAAGTTGAACCGCATTTAATTTTTAAATTATTTAAAAATTTTGTTGGTAGTGAGAGTTGAACCCATGACCTTTGGTTACCTATTTCACACTACTAACCAACTACATTAACACAACTTTTTGACTGTATTGGATTTTAAATATAATTAAGCTATTATCATGTTATAGAGCATCTAATCCAAATAATATGTATGTATATATATATGATATGTATGATATTTGATGGTGTATAAGAAAATACTTTATGTATACTGTGAAATATATACATTATCTATGTATTTTATATATATATTTCAAGTATATTAAGTGTATATTATATATATTATTTCATTTTGGTTTGATTAGCCGGTTCAACCACTTTTTTCACTGGTCTGATTTAATCCGATTTTAAATAATGATGACGTCATCATCCGGTTGAACTGGTTTGATTACATGGTTCGACCCGATCCGACCATTTCAGCAAGGTTTCCGGTTCGGTTTCAAAAACCTTGCTTCTATGAACCTCTACATTTCTTAAATCCATCAACAATGTATTTAAGTGATATAGATGTTCTTTAAGAGATGTACCTCCCCGCGTGCAGAGAGAGAACAGGGCTGCTTCAATAACAACTTGTTGGTCAGAGACTTCATGTACAGAATTTCACTCAACCACAAACTGGATGTGGTTTTCTCATCAGCGACTTCCGTGATGATCTCATCCACCAAATACAGTATGACCGTTGAGTGTGGCTTCTCTTCATGTATCGTCGACTCAGAGGGTTCGAGTACCTCTGCCATCCCATGGTCCAATAGTGCCCAGATGCCTTGCTGCTTCAGAAGGGTGCGCATCTTAATATGCTACATATTGAAGTTATTTCTCCATGTGAACTTCTCGATCTTCAGATTGTGTGACACCATCTTTCTTGATGATCCTGATGGAACTCGATGCTCTCATATCAGTTTGTTGCGAATCGCAGAAGCAAACGTGCACAAACATGAACAATCAAGAAAATATGCAAACATACGGATGTACAAGGTTCATCAATAATTGAACTACGTCCTTGGGCGATGGTGATCGGTTCCCACTATTTGGTGAAGAAAAAGAATACAAAAGATACTGAGAAGATACAATGACGAGATGAGAATGGGGATGCAGTGAGTGGTAGCCCCAAGGCTCATTTTATGCTACAACAAAAAGGTACCAATCGTATTCAGTAATTCAACCCAACAGCTATCAACCAATCAGGATTCAAGAGGTAGAGCAGGCATCTCAACAATCCGACCTAATAGCTCTCATCTAGTTAGGATTCGAGAAGTGGATCAGATATCTCAACAATCCGGCCCAACAGCTCTCAGCTAATCCGGATTCATGAGGTGAACTCGCATCTCACCAATCCGACCCAAGAGCTCTCAGCTAATCAGGATTCAAGTGGCGGATCAGGCATCGCAGCAATCTAGTCGAACAGCTCTCAGCCAATCAGGATTCAGACACTATTGTCAAAGTCAGCCGACTAGGTCGACTAGTCGATCAGACTAGTCGAGTCGAGGGGTAGCCGACTCGAGTAGGCCTAATTGATCATTAATCGGTCAATCTGACTAATCAAGCCAACTAATCAACCTAGTTGCCCCACTACTCGAACGACTTTTACATAGAGTTCTTTTATTTTTAACATTTTTTGCTTCTTTTCTAAAGCAAACTTATTCAACTATGCTTAATGTTATATTTAAAGTCAATTACTTCATTTGTTTCATTATGATAGTATAGAAAGTGTGCAAATGTTCTTTCAAAAAATGTACAAATCTATGCAAATATATAAGAATATATGTATAAAAAATGATATATACGTTTAAAATAATAAAAAAATCAAAACAGACTAAAAACCAACTAACTCTGATCAGTCGCTCAACTGTCGATTAATCCTTAGTCAGTGACCTTGCCAACCGAGTATCGACTACAGATTTCTACAACCTTAGATTCAAGTAACAGATCAGACATCTCAGCAATTTGGCTCAACATTAGGTAAGGATTCCATGCATATCAACATTGGGGAGTACTCACCTACTCATAAAGGTTACAAAAACCTACACCCCTGAGGATGCAAAAATGCATGAGCATGAATCGTACTTTCCTTGGCATTCCCTTAACGAGGAGAATGGAAGTAAGGGTAAAGGCAATGTCCATGATATTTTTCTCTTGGATGCTTATGATATTCTATAAATTTTTGGGGTGACTCCACTCATATTGATATAAAGACAAAGGGATGGAAGTCGTGATCCCTTATGGGTATGAAAAAACCTCCGGTAAGAAAGATCGGCAAAAAAATCTGAAGCAAACACGAGAAGAGAAACCAATCCCAACCATATTCAATCCCCAGACGATCCAAGTCCCTCTACTACCATAGATCTAGAAAGTGATTAGGATGTCAATGACAATGGTAAAGATGTAGATGTTGATGGATTAGTAATCTTTGAAGGGGATTCAATTGCAAAAATTAGTGGATGAAGGGAGATAAAATCCCCCTCGTTATAAGCAAAATATATTAAATACCACGTTAACATATCTGTTGGTTGATATAAACTTAGCAAAAATTGTAAATGTTTTATATCTTCACTTTTGTTTCTGAGATTACTAGGAATGTTGATCCTAGATGGATACAAGTTATGCATGAGGAGATGGAGGCCCTTAAAAGAAACTGTACCAGAGATAATGTAGATATTTTAAATGGGACGCATCAGATTGGTTGGAAGTTGGTTTCCTGTAAACACCATAAAATACATGCTAAATGGTCCGGCAGAAAGATAGAAGGTCAAACTTGTTGCGAGGGATTTCAATCAAAAATATGATATTAACTATGTGGAGATGTTTACACCTACAACAAAAAATAAATACAATGCCGGTTATTCTCTGAAGCTTGAAGAAGAGGGGGTTCTTTCCAATAGGCAGCGGAGTAAGCGGTCACACGTGCAGTTTAATCAACCGCGCAGTCATTAAACACATATACAACGAATACGGATAGACACATATTCAGCTACCTAGCTCACCTTTCTGATCATTGGTCATTGACCTAAAGGATCTTTTTTTAACTAGCATAATTCATGGGTGTTGAAGTGGCAAGGCCAAATGAAGGCCTGGATCTTTGCCAAAGGAAATATACTCCGGATCTGTTAAAGGAAGCTGAAAACATGGGATGTAAAATGTTTCTACACCTATTGATGGGAGTAACAAGTTGACCACCAAGGATGGAAAGCAACTTTACGAAGACTTCAAGAGTCAACGGCAAGTTGTGAGGAAGTTGATTTATCTTAATTCTAACCAAATCCAACACTACTTGTGCTATAACTGTGGTGAGTCAATTCATGCATGTACCCTTGGATATTCACATGAAGATAGTAGAGTGTCTCCCCTACTAGGGGAAAAAGAACCCCGAAAAAGGACTCAATTACAAGAATGTAAAAATTGAGATCGAAGGATCCACCAATGCAAATTAGACTGGGTGCAATGATTCGAGGAGAAGTACAGCTAGAAATTACATATTTCTGGGAGGCAACCTAATCATTTTGAGAAGCAAAAGACGATGAATCAGTGCTAGATCTATATTTGAAGCTGAATACATGGATGTTGCTAAGATGTTGAAGTTTAAGACTATTTAGACAAACAATGTAGAAATTTTGAGCTACCTATGAGGCTAATATGTGACAACAAGACTGCTATGAATATATCCAACAATCATACCATGCATGATAGAACCACACATCTGGAGACATTATTATTTTATCAAAGAGATAATTGACTCTAAAGAACGTGTCTTGTTGTACAGAAAAGACGAACATCAAGTGATAGATGTCTTCACCAAGGCACTTCCCACAACTAGTTTTGAGAAAGATGTGGACAAGTTGGACATGTATAATATCTATGACCAACTTGAGGGGCACATATCAGTAGTATCTTGATATTGATATATCGGTAATATATCGCGAAATATCCTTCCATGTAGCCAGCAAGCAGGGGTGACATGCAGGAGAGGACTTGACAAGCAGCAGGTTAGGATATTGATGATATATGAGAATGATGCAAAAGCGGAAAAACCACGAAGGCGACATATCGGATGCCAGGATAAAAAGGGAGAAATGGCAACTTTTCTGGACCAACTCATTTCATATTTGAAGTACAAATTTAGTCCAGCTACAGAAATGGGGTTTTCGTTAGTTTCATAATCTCATAAGCATTTTATAAAGAAAAAGAGTCAGAAAACAAAAAGGTACTCGAAGTAGTCGTTGATATATTTTATTAACTACCCATAGGACAGGAAAGAAATACTGATCTAGAATTTACATTAAAGAAACAAATTAAACATGCAATCAAAATTTACAAACAGGGAAATCATGGTTTTGACATTAAACGATTTAATTGCACATGACAAGACCCGACCATATTCTACTTGTAAAAATACACATGGGAGAAAGCATTTACAGTGATAAAAAGTGAATAATCACCTGCGTTTCTTTGAAGACGTCCCTTTCTTCTTTCCCTTTACATTTTTATAGATCAGTTTACTCTGACAACACTTGAAACAAAACCAGTCCTCCGCAGGAACCGCATCCAGAGGTGGGTCGCAGCAATCAATATGGGTTCCCACACCACAACCCGAGGTCCCTGCTTCATTTCCACATATCAGCATTACCTCCCCACGATCATGGGATCCGCATACCACACAAGGGAGATCATCCTCTTCTGATATCTTAGAAGCATCGAAAATAATCTCATCCAATCGGCTCTGCTGGTTATCAAATGACCTGGTCGCCCAAGCATGAGTGTTAAACAGAACATGTCGGTCCAGAGGATATCCAGGCTTGCAAACATACTCGACCAAATAATCAACCAGCACACATGGGATCTCATGCCTCAAGAATTCCTGCACCCAGACATCCGCCCGAGTCATTCCTGGGCTTATTATGGCAAAGTCAACCCCAGAGCTCAAAAAACGAGTATATGGCGGGGAAGTTGCTAAAATAGTGCCATCTCCAGCCTTGACAACTCTTTTAAGAGTATCCTGCAAAAGTTTATCACAAAAAAGTGATAATGACAAAAAAAATCAGCCAATTATCCATCAAGAACATATTGCCAAAGATAAAAGAATTCGGCAACAAAACGATGCAATACTTGAATAACAAGTTGCATGGACAAATATCGTGCAAGAACAATTGTGCGAACCGATATAGATTAAGTGCAAACCATGTAATTTTTATGTTCACCATATCATTTACAACTACGACAAACAAAAAATCAAGAAAGACTTCCGAAAAAATTAGCAGCATCTAATACCAAAAGAAGAAAGAGTAAAAAACATCACCTATCAAATACTTTAGATAAGTAAATAACAAGTAAACCATAAATATGTCTGCAAACAATAAGATTACCAAAGATGGTATAATGCATTCTCCATATATAAGGATATGCATCCCGTAAAGGGCACCATGACCAGTTCTCTCTCTCAATTTCCGCCATTTTCGAGGAGCAGCCAAATTTATCGCACCATCCTCAGAAAGGCCATTCTTATGCCACTCGAAAGGTTCCTCATCCAAGAACCTGCCAGCTTCACTACTTGCGGTTAAATAATCAGCTTTTAGGATCCACCTGAGGAAAAGAATGAAATTTAAAAAGTCTATGATAAAATTATAATTGAGAAGGTCTTTAATCAAAATATTATGCAAGTAACTTGCAAGTGAAAGTGGCTTCAGATATAGCAAATAAGGCTGATCAAAAACCAGCAACCATCTAACTGAACCTACTTCCGGAATTTATATTGCATGAGGAAGTGATGATGTCATCCTAGAACATGCCATCAGAGTCATAACAGCATTATTAACAACATAGTGGATGACTTTAATTCATAAAGCATGATCATTACCTCGAGGGCGCTTATTATGTTTGTATAGAAAAGTAATTCATTAATTTAGGAGAAACGAGTACAAATCTTCAAAAAAAGTGATATACACAAGGAAAACTATTATATCAAGGTAGTGTTAAATCTCTAAGCTCAATAACATACCTTCCAGCAGCAGCAGCCGCAAAAAATTTCTCAGTTCTACGAACTGGATCTGGAATAATAAAATGCGTAGCCTGGTATGACCACTGGTGAGAATCTCTACAGGCCTTTCCCCTTAATTGTTTGATAGCCTGCCGAAACTCTTTCCTCAAAAGACGGTGCCCACTCAAAAGGAAGCATGCCGGTTCCACAATAAAATTTGTTTTACTTCCTTCAGAATTACTGCCTTTGCAGTATGTTTCACAAGATTTGCCGTTTTCATCCCTCGAGCTTTCACCATTTCTAGCTTCCTCTATCCCCGTGCTATGTTTTGAATTCGTAAGACTGTTTTTCAATGGCACATTTTCCTTTCCTGTGTCATCGACTACATCTTCCATATCCACCCTTGCTGTATCTACTTTTACCTTCTTACAGCTGCTTTTACTCAAACATTTTGAGGGTACCTCCATCTTTTTCTCTTCAAAGAGGACTTGATTTTGAAGCAAATCGGCAACAATCACATTACTACTCATCATGGCATCTTTGGCTCCACTGTTCTCCGATGGAGTCAAAGGTCCATTCTCCGAAGAAATTTTCTTCGAGGGTGTTTCATGTTTGGCTGTATATGTTTTACCAATAACCCTGAGTCTACTACCCAACTTCTTAATAGCCAGTTTTTTTCTTTGTCTATCAGAAGTTGACCCTTGTTTGTTTGCACTAGGATCATCCAAACTTTGTGGAGCCAGTGAATTGTCCAGCTCTGATATTTGTTTCCGCACGTCAATAGCTTCAACATTTAAATTAGCATTAATAGTATTAGAGACTTCCATCTTGACAACTTCACATTTCTTTGGATTATTGCTAGACATGCAAAGTTTATTTTTGATGGTCGAAGCACCAGGCTGAATCTTATCATTGACAACATGGGGTTCCAGTTCTCTTCCACCATCAGTTTTAACATTCTCATGCGATGCAACACCATTTTCGCCATTGTTGTACACATGGGTGGATAGAGTACCAGCAGATGGCCTGCTATCTGTCAAAGACCTACTAGCCAAAGCAGGAAGGGAAGCAGATACTGTTGCAGATAAGTCCACATCTTTTCTTACGCTGCCATCACCAAATGCTAACTGACCATCTATTGAGACGGTTTCTGATTGTTTATCCCCAAATAATGTCTTCCCACTTCCTATATTCTTTCTTTTGTAACTTGTGGAGACATTTGTTGAGGTACCAACAGTAAGTGGAGATTTTGCCGTGCTCTCTGAAGGAACGTCTGTTTTCACAGATCTCGACAATGGACTTCTCTTATTGGACTTACAAATATATTTAGTAGCAACCGCAATGGTATCTGAAGGAACGTCTGTTTTTATGGATATAAAATTAGACTCCGAAGCAAAATTACAAGCTCCCAAATTATGATCGGAACTTGGCGAACTACGTGGTGTTCCCATGATTTCTGCCTTTCTCTTTCGAAGCAATGAGTTCCTAGACTTATCCATTTGATTTGAATGCAGCTCTTCGGAGATGACCGGGGGACCAAAAGCCTCAGATCTATGTTGAACCCCATCTTTGGTAGGTGTACTTTCAAAATCTCGGTTGGCTTTCTTTCCTAGCTTATTTTCACAATTACTAATTTCTTGGCTCATGCATTGTTTGGATAGAGACGTGTTTTGTGGTTCCTCGATGATTTTTCTTGGAGTGATAACCTCTCTTGCAGCATTAACCTCTCTTGCAGCATTCAAGCATGCCGTAGTTGGAATTCTCGTACTAGGTGATAATGCACAATCATTCTTCTTCGAATCGATGGCACTGACAGAAGAAATTAACGAACCATAACTACCATTGGCACTTGTTAGGTTATTGGCTGGCATTGCTGCAACCTGATTAGAATGGTCACTTGAGCTTTGAATACAACTTTTACTGTTTGTTGCGGAAATGGCGACACCCGGTTTCCTACATCAAAAAATGGTCCATGTTACTGCTGATATCTGTTAGCATTGTAAACAAATCAAGCAGACTGTAACAAGTACATTTGCAACGGAGACTTTAATAGCACAGGCACGTCAACGTTTCTGGTTGTGCTCCTGTTTATCAAAGGAATCGTGCCTTCATCTTCAGTTTCCTCCTCAGAGTCCCTGGCTTCTGCCTCTTCTAGCTCCAGCTCCCATCCACTGGTAAGAAGCAAGAGAACAATTGCACCAATCACAACATACATACGAACAAAACAAACCCAAACTAAATATATTAGCAAACAGTGGATATTTCCTTCTGCAAACAGGCTCCTGTGGGTTGAAACATTGCACTGAATATATGTCAATAAAAAGGTCTGCCTTTCATGTACTAAAAGCATCCCAAGAAAAGACCATTACTTTGTTTTTTTATAATGAAGTGCAGATGTGCCCATAAAATTTATCTTTAAACCATCCCAAAGAACCAATGATAGGATATCACATCCAAAGATCCTGTTATTACTTTAGTTCATTTTTTTTGCAGCACACTATTCCATCTCTTTCCATATCTTGGGTGCTGTATCATCATTCCATTTTGTGTGTGTGGAAGGGGGATGATGTTAGAACTTAGAGCACTTACAAGGGAGAGAACAGATTTACCTTTTTGTGTAATTATCTATAGGAAGAATTTGCCATGTTTTCAAACTGCAAAAAAAACAAATTTAGATACATATGTAAGACGCACCAGAAATCGTTTGACAATGCAGTAAAGAAATCATTTTTTCTGTGTGCATGATTCATTTTTTGAAAGGTGCATACACCCACAGAGGAAAAAATTGAGAATGCAACAAAAGCTGGACCATATTAGCATACCAGTCTTCCAACCACCGATGGTTGACAAGCTTGATATTTACTTTTTTGGCAAGCTCATACTTTTCCCCTAAAAAGATATAAAAACCAGTAAAATAAAGATTTACAAAAGTGCAAGCAAAATTAACGTGTTATAGTTTGTAAAAGATTCAGATCACTTCAAAAACATCCTTAATTACCATGTGAAGATCATAGCTAGATTACGATTTAGGACCATGCGGGCAAGTCAGTAATATGCAAATTAGATAAAAGAATACTTATAAATGGCGCTTATATCCATGTAACAAAGAAATACAGACGCTGCTAAAGTGAAAAAAAACATGTAAAACATAGAGCGGAACTTTGAGAAACGACCCATCATGGTCATTATCGGTGCCACCATGCAATCAAGTTTCGAACTGAAAGAAACACGTCGCAACAGACTAAACAATCCAAGTTTCTAATGCCCCAGATAAATCTGTGATGAGTTGTTTTGTCATATGGGTTAATTGGTTGGGAGCGATGATCTATTCACCCCCATGAAGCTATATATGCAACCCATCCCCCATTGTCAAAGGTTAAGAAAATGCAGACAATCTAGCCACCTGTGCTATGAGTCTTAGCATCACCCCTCGTAATTTCTCCCTTCCATTTGAGAAAAGATTCAACATAAATACCTTAGCTTTGAAGTTTGTTTAATTGCCTGCTCAAGTTCAACATGGTAACAACGTCCAACATTAAGCATTAGTTGAGAACTTCATTGTTTTCTAAGGGCTTCTTTTGTAATTTTCTGGTTTTGGTTCTTTATGATATTAACCAAATTATTTCCTTCTATAAAGGACCATAAGGTAACAACCGTAACATAACTTAATACGAAAGTGCATTCCTATTTTCTACATGGTTCTCAAGCACCGATACAAAACCATGGTTCTGAACCCCATTGAAAATCATAAACCTGCAACATCAATCATCTGTTGCCACGGCCTCTCGAGATCCCTGGCTGCCACCACACCCTCCTCAGATCTATCTCTGCACTGTCATTGCTCCATTAAGAACCACTGTCACCACTTCTCGCAGGCCAACACTGTGCCACTACCACTCAGAATTCCTCAGCCCTGCTTGACCACCACCATACTCGACCATCATTACAACCCTCATCTTCCACCACCACCACCATACTCGACCATCATTACAACCCTCATCTTCCAACTATTTAGTTGTCAGACTGCCACCTCCCAGTGAGTCCATGGTGAGACACTGGGGGCTAGTTTTGGGATTAGAGGGGGTTGATTTATCCTCTGATTTCAAGGTCATATAGAGTTTTCCATATGAGAAGCATGGGTCGTGCGGTGCTTAATCTTTCTGCATACTATCAATACACTCAAGTAGACCCTGATTTCAGACTTCGCCCTCCTCTTTGTAGCTCTCCTTCTCCCTCCATTGAATGACAGATTTCAAGGACGGTAAGGTTCGTAAATTAGGAACAACTAGTTATCTTGAGTCCTTGAGAAATGACCAAGATGAATGGGACCAACTAGAGTCAGAGCTCAAAGAGAATTTGAAGAAATATGCATCCTAGAAAAAGGACAATGCCCTAGCAAAAAATGTTGTTAACTCAGACCCTTACTATAAATATTGTTCAGGAGGTCATATGAGTCCATGACCATGGACACGTGAGACTCTCTAGTCTCTGTGTATTCTCGAGAAATGAGATGTTGATTTTGCAACTTCATCATGACAAACATCAGCCGATCAGAACAGTACACCTTTGGATGCATATAATATGTGCTCTGCTAAGTATTTGATTCCATACTCTATAATACACATGATCCATACTTGAAAGAAAAACTTCAACTATGAGGAGTAGGACTCTTGTGACTCACAAGAGTATGTCTAATAGTAGATGTGCGACCTCGAGAATGTAGCCTTGAAAGTTGGATAATATGCAGCATATTATCCAACTTTCAAGGCTACATTCTCGAGGTCGCACATCTACTATTAGACATACTCTTGTGAGTCACAAGAGTCCTACTCCTCATAGTTGAAGTTTTTCTTTCAAGTTTGGATCATGTGTATTATAGAGTATGGAATCAAATACTTAGCAGAGCACATATTACTCCCACCAAGGAGGCACACGATCAATCGAAAGGAAAGTGTGATATCTAGAGTACCAACATCAACTACACAATAATTGGAAAAGGAAATAGCATCAGGAACTATATACATGCATATGGGACACTGCCTTCGGCGAAACAATGTCACAACAATCCTTGACAAAATGATCACGAATTCACGATAAGCACGAGAAACAAATCATGGCACAGCTATCCTACACTCAAGCATAACCATAGGAGGGCAATCCTACCGCTGAAAGGTCTACATTCACATATTTATTTCAGGTTTTGTAAGTTAAAAAATCTTTCAATTGCAATGATCATAAAAAAGCACATAAAACCTAAATATCATCTTAGCAGCACTAAAAAACAAACTTAATGTGATCTAATCCATAAATGTGCTTGGTATTAGAATCAATGTTTTTACAATTAATAATACAATCAAAGAGTATTTCAAATTAGTGAGACCTGTCAGGTCATATGCCACATCGTGTTCCATTTAGCCATGATATCTCCTCGGTGTGATCCCCCACGATGACCTAATAATCAATGTAAGTAAGAAGAAAAATCCCTTTATTTTACGAATAAAATAAAAGTTCACGCATTCGAGCGGAATGTCACACAATTGCACCAAAGGCCGCACCACCAATGACTCCCTATCGTGGAACCATGAGCATCTCCAAATTAGGGAGCGGACATAAGAACAACGTGATACGTCATCAAGCAGAGATGATGCATAATACTTCAAATGTGAGCCACCACGTATTCCTTCTAGTGTGCAAAACATCCTCGACAAAAAAAGTGATAAATCTTGACCTTAACATGCCTAGAAGAGAAACGCATTTCCCTCTCGATAAAGATTCCACATCATCCACCAAGATGCCCATGTACATGTTAGAAGCAACTAATATTGCTTGATGCGAGCTCCACCAGCATCACCACCAATCTCCTACTTCTTAACCTGCCAAACACCAGACACCTTGCATTCTACTTGTCGATGCCCCACTCTTCCACACCAAAATCACATCAATCCTCCTTTGTACAACATCACAAGATGGACACATTTCCCATAATGATATTATAACATCCCCAATACAAATGTATCACCTCATTGGTGAGAAGTGACATGAATCTTGCACACCTAGTCATAAGTTGTCGATGAGATATCGCCCAAGTTCTCTCGCATTCATAACTTGTTCGCATTCTACTCTCTCCGCGCACCATTCCCCCAATTCCAAAGTATTCATCAAACACTTTACGCTCTCCACTCAAACACTCCCGGTCAACATCGCAAATGATGGCGAAAAAGCTATAAGCGGTATAAAATTATCAATGCCAACAAAACATATCCCAAGAAGGGGTGTTCAAGATTCAAAATCCATGTTCAGATATCCTTGATTCATTAAACAAAAGAGATGAGAGAGGTGAATTATTAGTTGTCGGGTGATTAGATCTTGCTTTAGATTAAACTAGAAAGTGATGAGAGAATTTTGTGTTTAGTCCACCTTACAAATTATGAGGTTTGAAGAGTGAGGTGGGCACTAAAGGGGGGAATATAAGAAACCCGTAGTTATTAGGTCACTTCTCGTTAGGAGTAGGATCTCTCTTGCCTCTTGGTCATCACCAGCCACACATTTAAAAAGTTTTTAATATTCGGTGAATGTGATTACTTATTGATCTTTTGACTAAAAACATATTCCGAAACTAATTCAAATTCTTTGATGTTACAAGTCCAACTAGAAGCATACTATAATAGCAATGAAAGGATTGTATAATTCAAGTAAAACATAACAAAGATGATGACAAAAAGTGAAGCTTATTTAGGGAAAAAAACATACCTTCGAACTTATAGCAAATAAGATGGGTGATTTTGGTAGCTATTAATGGTTTGGAGAAATGTGCACCCATCAATTCCACCATTTTCTATAGAAGAAGACGAACAGGTAAAATTTACAAAAATTCTCAGCACCACATAATATGCATAGATCATTTTTGCAATTCATAAAATATAAGGGCCTTGATAAACCCAATTGTATGAGCCAATGCTTATACCAACATTACAAATTTTAATTACATGAATGTGTTCTTCACCGACAACGGGAGACAACGTAAAAAATGATGCAACTGTTGTACACAACGTATAGCAATTCTAATAAGTCATTTTCCATTCATATAAACAATGTGAATAACAATTCAATTATTTGGCATCACTTAAGTTCTTAACGGATAAATAAATTATCTTTTAAAACTTGTCAATAGGTAACATCTTTGAAATCCAACTAATATTTTCATGATCCCATCTGAATCACAGGGATTATAAATTTTAATCTCTTATCAGCACGAAGAAAAGTTACACATATGTTCATGTAACTCTTCCCATATCACCATGTCAAACATGGCAGTATGTTACATTCATATATTTGCCCTGGTATCTTGATGTTACAAAAGAAAGTTGGCGAGCACGCATTTCAGCTTAGGTTGATGTGGTCAGACTTATCATGTGCTCAAAATCAAGTATTGCATCGTCAACAATATTGATATTTACACAAGTCTTGATACTAGCATGAATGCAATTAGATGTCTAAATATTTATGAAGGTATAAATTATAAGAAGTGCGCAGAAATTGCAAATGCAGATTTTGAACTACATGTGTGCCTTATTCTCTGTACTATCAGCAATGCTGATCTACGGAATATAATCAGCACTTACAAATTTCATCTTTAGACTCGTATTGAAGTAGCATATTGAATATGTAATGCCTTGGAAGATGAATCTTCTTACTTAGGGAAGATACATTGGACGATTTGGCCAGGGCCAGGATATCGGATTCTTTTGCTAACCCAGGTAGAAAATGAAGGGAGGAATTTTAAATAAAAATCGAAATTCCAATAACCAATACAATCATAGCTAACCATCCATGATTTCATAAGTTTATTCCACCACATTTTCTTAGCTTCAATGGTACGGGAAATCTAGAAATTGACATGTATTGTGTGTTTGGTACTTTTATTGACAACCAGCACCTCATATTATTTCATTGCCTTGCATATAGATCATCGTAACATACATCAGAAAATGATGTACTCCGTAAAAGCAACAAACATCAATGCATCATGTCAAAGAAATCCATACCATGATATCATCCCGTTCTCGCCTTTGGTATCCGGTCAAGCAAATGCAAAGCTTGTCGCTCCCCTGAATTCCATTCAAGTCAATCACAGGCCTGTATAGAACCTGAAAACATACAATGGTGCAACTAAGGTGTCAGGACTCAGACCTAAATCTCCACAATATGCAAGTGAATGCAGACAATGTTGCGATAAATTAGATGTCACGGCCACATCACACGATCATTTTCAATGTTAATTTGGGATCTATCGGGAAAAGCGATCTGTTGATGGTTATAACCGACCCTAGAGGCATCCGCGAGAGCTCCGAAGTCCACACTGTCTTCGATCCACAATTCCGTCACAAGTGTCTCCGTCGTTCCGTGCAGCAACACAAATAGGATCGTCCTATCCAATCAATGGAACGAAAATTACATGTAAAATACAGTGACAAGAAGAAGAGGAGCTCTACTAGGAGATTCTGTGCCTAATCACGTACGTAAAGCCGTCCGGATACAATGACGTGGGTGCAGCTCGGATCGTACCCTCCGCAGTCAACCGCGGTCTACTAACGAGCTCCGTGCGGTACTGCAAATCACCCCTCGGCAAAATTATCGCAAAAAAGTACTATTTCACGTCGAACTCGAACGATATGATGCGCGAAAACCCCGACGAACCTGCGATTCCGACACGGAATCGAAGCCGAAGAGGACGAATCTGACGCCGGAGAAGAACGCCTCCGGGGAATCGATCGGGCGATGGCGTCGCACTCCATCGTGGGCGGGCGGGATCGGACTGCAGGCTTTCGCTAGGGAAGTTGGGTGGGAATGGCGGAGGGGGGCGGGGAGTGAAGTGGAGTTTGGGAGGGAAAGGTGTGTTTTGGAAGATGGATTTCGAGTCGAGGCACTCGCGCTCGTTTTGGGGTATTGGTTTTTGCGGTTTGTCACTCGGGTCGGGTAGGGAAGGGGGGGGGGGAGGGGGGATTGATGGCGGGTGGTAAGATGACCGCAATGAACTGCGACCCGCGGCCCGCCTATTTGATTTATGAAGACCTCGGTTGTTTGGTGGATATACCTCGTTACTTTGTTGAGACGAGGAGGTGTTATATCATTTTTTGTGTTATACTAATTTTTTTTATGATTATAATATATTTTTTATATTAACTTTTAATTTGAATATTGGTAAAAAAATATAACAAAGAAATTATTGGTCTATACAGGTAATTCCAACCTTGGAATGTTGGGTAGAAATGTGGGGTAATCAAATTCCCTGAGTTAACCTCGTAACCAAATAGGGCCACAGTAAATATGGATGAGTTTCGACTTCTCTCCGTCGTGGATGCCATGTCTGTAACACCCCAACCCCAAACATAGTGCCATACATAAAACTCACGAAGTGTGGGTGTGGTTTATAAGTGGTGGGGATTACTACTTGACAACTTGGGCTTAATCATTTTGGGTGGTTGTCAACGGGTTCATTTGGCGCGTACCCAACAAGTTGTCAGGGCCAGTTTCCTCGATAGAGGACCGGAGACCTAAACTCGAGACGTTACAATGTCCCTCTCTCTTTCCCTCACAATAGTCTCTGGATTTTTGACAAGTAACACGGTGAAAAATGATCAAGAGAAGGTTTGGGCCATGTGTATGAATAACCATCCATATTAGATATGCTTAAAATAACCATGGCAAAAATCATTGTAAATCGATACATGTGTAATTGTGAATGTTATTGATAAGAACATATCCTTATATGTCTGACATCTTATCCATTTTTTAGTGAATACATGCATATATGTGTGTGCGTGTGTGTGAGAGAGAGAGAGAGAGAACTGGAGCCTACGCCCGAGGTGTGTGCACCCTGCCTTTTATTAAATTTTAAGGAAACCTTGGGAGAAATACTTAATATGTTGAAGGGAATATGTGTTTCAAGTTTCATGCAAAAACATTCATCTTGGAGGGGGTCAATTTCTGCAATTCTAAAATCGTTGAATTTTGATAGTCTTGATGGAGATGATAGAAGTCCTTGATTAAGTTGAATTTGAATAATACCATGATGAATATGGTTATCTAATTCCTTAAAAAAAAAGTCGAGCGTAGGTAGTAGTCTCCCTTTTTCATATCTACTTATTTATTTGGCATACATAAATATATAGATACAGATATGAATTTTCATTTTTATATGGATATAGATACATACATTGCTTTCATTTATCTCAGGGATTTGTAGACATGTACTGTTCTCGTTTTTTACAATTTCTCTTATTCTTTATCAATAAATATGTGGATATCAATATTGTTGATATTTGTGTGTATCATACAAACATGTATATGACATATATCTAGATGTGTCAAGGGGTTACGTGTAAGATCTTGCATTTTGTAGTCATTTTCAAATACGGAAAGAAAAGGCATATTCCTCTGGCATTTAATTTAGCATTATTCATATATTATATTATGTAATTTTAATTTAGTTGGTTTAGTCGATACTTTACAACAACAAATTTCCTAATGTAAGTGTCAAAAGA